>VZRV01009178.1:91893-120605 GCA_013398115.1 Falcunculus frontatus | reverse complement strand
CCCCCCAAAAAACCAACCCTAAAAGAAGAAAAAAAAAACCAAAACCAAAAAACCCAACGAAACAACCAATAAAATAAAAAATGACTGTGAAATGCTCCTTGACCCACAAATCTCAGCAGAGTCCCTGCGGAACGTCCACGGCGCGTGGTCAATGTGTGTCAAGACATCCAGAACGTCACAGCGTCTCCAACTGTGCAAAGTCCGAGTCACTAATTTAGTGCAAAGGCAGTTCANAAAAAAAAAAAACCAAGTTCCATAAATTAATTAAGTGTTAGGGGAGGCAAGGGGGGCCGGGGCAGAGTCTTTGTACAAGTGTATAACACTTCCACAGCTGATGAGACGAAGGGATGTTTAAATGAAGCGCACTTACAAATGAGTGACAATACAAAGTCTGAGTATGAAAATAAGATTTTTTTTCTCTGAAAACACATTTTTGGCACAGATTAAAAAAAAATGTATGTTGTGGGGATTTGATTTTTTTTTTTTTAAAAAAAATAAGCCATCCTTTTCTTTTTTTTTTTTTGTTAAAAAAAATAAGCCATCCTTTTCTCTTTTTTTTCTTTTTTTTTTTTTGTGTGGTTTTTTTCCCCAAAAAGGAGGCACAGGAACCCAAGCCCAGTCCACCTGCTGAGTGCATCAGTTGTCCATAAGCTAAAGCAACATGTAAACATCCAGGGTTTGATCGAGGCCGGTCGGGCAGGAGGCTGGTTTCTGGCAGCATTTTTCTTGTTTTATAACCTTCTCTCCTTTTGAATTAGTTTTATTTTAAAATTAATTTTTTGTTTGGTTTTTTGTGGGCTTTTTTTTTGTCGTTGTTGTTGTTTGTTTTTTTGCTGCAGGGCCTTGGAAAAAATTAAAAAAAATTAAAATTAAAATAATAAGAAGTCAGTAACTGGTAAACAGCTCATACCGACGCGATGACAATCATCAGGTGAGGAGAGATGTTGGAGATGCTGGCGAGGAGGTCTGGGGCCAGGCGGGACAGGTGGCTTTCCGAAAACTCGCAGGGTGGGAAGATCTGCAGAACGTAGGCAGGCTGCAGGGAGGGAAAAAAACATGGATCAGAGACAACCCCCGTCTAAAAATCTTTAAAAATGGGACATTTTTGTGATGTTTTGCACGTTTAAAGGATCCTAAATCTTGTATAAAGAGGCCATGGGTTTTGTTTCTCAGGTGGGGTGTTTTCCACACCACAGGTGTTAAGAGCTGGCTGATTTTGCTGGGAAAGGCAGAAAAATTCCCATTAATTATCATTTCAGTGGTTGCTCTGAGCATTGGCTGCTCATTCTGGGCTCTTTATACCCAGAATTAAAACATAGGTTAAACTGGATTCAATGCAGCAACACACCTGGAATAAACCCTCCACAGCACCAAATGCATTCTGCAAGAAAACGCCAGCTGTCCTGGAAAAATCAGCATCTGGGGAAGAAACAAGGACTCTACTCCAGAGATAAAGAGCTGGGAAATGGATTCGGTTGCTTTTCAGCCCAAGATGATGGAATGGGGAACACACCGAACACACATCTGGGGTTTTTTTGCTTTGGGGTCGCTTTCATAGATTCCATCGATGATTATATTGATCCCATCAATGATTCTGTGGATTCCATCCATGTGTTTGATGGGTGATGGAAACATGGGCGTTGTTTGACCAATAACCCCAGGCAGCTCCAGTGAACCCCAAGCCGCACGTGCTGTTACGGACTGGTTGGGCCTCCCCGTGGCACTGCAGGGGTTCCGTGCCTGTACCTGGTTGGAGCCGGGGTTGGGGACGTTGATGATGCCTGCGGCCTGCTTGGCCTGCAGGTAACTGATGAAGGCAGCCTTGAGCGACTCCGTCTGACTGACCACGTCCTCCTGGTCCCGGCCGCAGGGCAGGGCCAGCAGCAGGCAGTAATCGCTCTCCACCTGCAAGGGAAGGACACATGCTCAGGGAAATGCTGGATAAGTGGCTGTTTTCCAGCCCTCCATCCATTATCCAGGGGGAAAATCCTCGCTTTAAACTCCTTGATGCTACAATTTGTTCCCCAGACAAGCTGTGGCTGCCTCATCCCCAGAGGTGTCCAAGGCCAGGTTGGATGGGGTTGGAGCACCCCGGGTAGTGGAAGGTGTCCCTGCCCATGGCAGAGGGTGGGGTGGGATGGCCTTTAAGGCCCCTCCACCCCAAACCAGTCTGGGATTCTGTGATTCCAACACTTGCTGAGATGCACAGCCAGAGCTGATGGTGCAAAGGACTGAAAATGGACTTCCACGGCCACCTGAACTCCCCACCTTACTCAGACACACTGAAGCCAGCAGGAGTTTGTCCCAGGGCTGAGGGTGACTTCAGAGGTTTCCCAGCTCTTATCCCCCTTTCCATAAATGCAGTGTAAGAGCTATTGCTCATCACCTGCAATCTGTGTTACACCCTCCGGGTTGAAGGAATAAGTGTTAATACCAGAATCCCAGAACAGTATCATAGATCTCCTGGACTGGAAGGGACCCATAGGGATCATCGAGTCCAACTCCAGGCCATGCACAGGATCCCAACAATCCCACCCTGTGCCTGAGAGCTCCTTGTGCTCTGGCAGCCTCGGGGTCGTGCCCATTCCCTGAGGAGCCTGGTCAGTGCCCCCGCACCCTCTGGATGGAGAAATCAACGTGACAGAAGCCCAAGTTTCTGGGAGCTCTGATGGTTTTCAGCCCCGCAGCCAGTGAGCCCAGCCCGGCTCTGAGCACAGGGATCCCCAAACACCCTCCCTGCCCCACCCCGGGCCCTCACCATCATTCTCCGCGCGACCCCCTCCAGCTGGGAGGCCTCAAGCCGCATGCGCTGCGCAATCCGCAGCGGGGGCCCTCCCTCGGGCGCCGGCAGTGACCGGTGCGCCAGGACGTTGTTCCCGGACACGAAGTGGAGCTGCACGGCCGCCGTGTCATTCTTGAGAGCCAGGAGACCCTGCCAGACAATGGGGTATTTCTGGGAAGAGAAGGAGAAGAAGAGTTACATGCGAAGCAAGGAGAGTGGGATCTGGAATCCCACCCGAGCTGCCTGGCTGCCTCCGATACTTCCACTGGAGGTTTATAGGCCCAGCAGAGATGTAACACCAGATCAACCCTCCACACGCCAGGCTTGGTTAGATCCTGCTAAATCAGGAATTCAGTCCTTTTCCTTCCAGCTGGCCCGTCTGCCTGGGTGGATCCCGTCATCCCAATCCTTCAGCCGCCCACCCAGCACACGGCTGTTCCCAAACACCGTTTTCCCTTTTATAAGTGGAGAAATTGAGAAGTAACAACAGGAGACGAGTTGCTTGAGGTTATACAGGAGATATCTGGTGCTGAACACAACCCTCAGCTCCTCGTTGGTACCTGTTCCTCACTGCCTCCCTCCTCTTCCTCACTTTCTACACTTGTGAGAGTGGTTTTTCCTTTTTATTTAAATGAAATACATCAACATTCTCCCCTGCCCATAAGAAACATTTTCCAGGAAAATGCTGACTGTAAAACTGACTTGGAACAGTAAACACGGCTAAAATCCATCAGGGACAAAACAGCCCAAAAACCAAACACTGCCTTTTCTGCATCTGAAGTCTTTGATGCAAGAAGGTCAGATTTGGTGCTATGGCTGAGACAGAACCAGGTGATTTCCCCCCTGATCAGGAGCACGACACTCACTGTCAAGAGCTGGACCATGTCCACCGGTCTCTGGGACACAGGGTGAGGTGACGGCTCCTGCTTGAGCGTGGACTGGGGCTCCGGGCGGCTGAGGGGCGGCCCTGACGTTGTGGGGATAAACATGGATTGCTTGGGAACTGCCGGTGGCTGGTGCGGCGAGGGAAGCTCCTGCTTCATGGAGATGGCCACAGGCGAGGGGTAGGAGGTCTGGCTCGTGTCCCCTTGTGCCCTCTGGAGGTGGACGTGCGGGTCCATCTGTGCCGCGTGCCTGTTCACAGGGGGGTGGTGACCCTGCTCCGGCCCTGCTGCCGATGGGCCCTTGGGATCCTGTGGGATCTGAGGGGTCTTGCTGCGGACTGGCTGGCTGGGGTGCGAGTGCTCGCCCTCCGGCAGACCCTGGGAAGCAGGCAGGGGAGAAAAGGAAAGATGTTTGGGCCGAGGGTGTATTCAACCCCACTACAAGGCTGCCAGGACACCACCAGATTCCTGGTGGAGACATCCATGTCACAGCACCAGCCCTGCTCTGGTAGCACCTGGGACAGTCTCCCACTTCCAAGACCACCTGAGCTGAAACCCCACTCCCCAAATCCTGCCCAAGCCCGTCCTTAGCCTCGCCATCCATCCAAGGATGCCTGACTCACGCACCACCTCGGTACCGACAATTCTCCCCCCAACACCTCCACATCCAGACACCTGCAGGCAACTTCACCCCTCCTGGTTGGAGTCCCAGAGGAGTTCAGGAAATGGGTTGTCTTGGCTTCCTCTGATGCTAAGCAGCATTTGAACCCCATTTCCCCCAAGAAACAGCTCAAAATGCTCCAGATTCCAGAGAGACGGATAAAGGGTTTTCTTTCTCACCTGAGATGGGGTCATGCTCCGGGAGGGCAGCCCGATGGGCGAGGCGCCCGGGAACTGCGGATGCCCGAGCTGTGCCGTGTGATAATTCCTCATGTCGCTGTACACGGAGCGGTAATCGTGGAAGGAGCTCCCGGCGGGATGCATGATCTGCACCCCATGTGGGACCACCACGGGCTGCGTCAGGGGCAGCCCGGGCAGCTGGCTGCCCGAGGGCACGCTGAGCAGCCGGGGCTCGCTGTGGGGAGAGTGGGCCATCTTGCCTTCTGAGGATTTGGGAGTCTCTTTCCCGGGCTGTGGGGTCTTGCTGACCGGGGGAGTTTTGACGGCCCCTTCGGGCGTCCGGGATTGTCGCGTTTCCGAGTGGTGCTCGCCCACAGCGGCCATGTGCGGGTGCATGATCATCCTCACGTCCCGGGGGACGTTGTACTGGTCCAGCCGGAGGCTGCCAGGGTGCATGCGGTAGTCGGGCTGCATCACCAGCATGTCAGACTGCACCGGGGCTGGCCCGCGGCACACGGAAGTGTGGTGGAAGTGCAGCTCCTCCTCGGGGGGGTGCTGGGAGGACAGCGGGGGCATGACAATGTCTCTTATGGGCGCTGGCTGGGGCGTGCTGGATCGCTGAGGTTTGATCTCCATCTGGGGTTGCAGAGCAGCTCGGGGGGAGTGGAGCGCTTCTGGGCGGATGCCATAGGGAATGCCGGAGAGAGGAGGGGTGTTCATCCTCACCTCACCTTGGGACAGATGGCCCAGGGACACAGTCTGTGTTACGCTGTGGGGGGGCATGATAACAGATTGCTCGGGATGCATGCTGGATATGTACTGAGGAACGGGAATTCCCGGTGCCAGCATGACCGGGGTGCTGCTGGACAAAGCCGGGGACGAGGTACTGCCGGGATGACAGGCCCGGGGGAATGGCGATGGCGAGTGCCCGCTGGTACGCGGAGAGTGCGGCTCCTGTTTGGTGACCCCCAGGTGGGAGATGGCCCGGTCAGTCGGGGTGCTGGGCCCCGAGCTGACGTGGTTCGCTTCCGAATGCATCTTCCCAGACAGGGAAGGGTGGTGAGGACTAACTCCAGGACTCAGGTTGGAGGGCTGCAGAGTCTTGGTCTCCACTTTCAGAGCAGCTGGGTCAGACAGTTTTTTGTTCACGACCATCTGGTTATGGACCAGCACGGGTGGAGTGTTTACTGTCTGCGTCAGGACCTTGCCGGGCTGAGACGCCGGGGTCTGGACAGCAAGATGGGATGAGTCAGGCTTGTCCAGCACGGCGCGCTCCTGTTTGACGGAGGAGATGACGGGAGAGGTGTTGTAGGGCTGTGTTCCAAGTACCAACGAAGAATGGGTGGAAACAGTCCCGTAGCCCGCCGAGGTCTGGGAGCCTTTCGGTGCCGGCTGGGATGGCGCAATAGGCTCCTGTTTAATCTGAGACTTGGATACAGACTGCTGGAACTCGATGTCCACAGCGCTGGCTGGGGGAATCTGGCTGATCTTGGCACTGATTCGCTGAGGGCCCTCTGTTTTCTGCCCTGAGTAACTCAGGAGCACCACACCTTCTGAGGTGTTCACCCGCAGCCCTGGACTGGACCCAGTCTCCACAGGCCTCTCCTCGATAATGGACATCGATCCTGGATGAAACCTGCTGTTATCATTTGTACTTGACCTCTGCTTAAATTTCGGCGAGGGAGCATTGACGAGGCAGGTCTGGGTTTGGGGAGCTTGTTTCACCAAGGTGATCCTCGGAGCCTCCTCCAGATCCACGCTGTGGGGCATTCGGCTGATGACAGAAGTGGCTTTGGGAGCAATCACGGTGTTGATCTTTTCCTTCTCGCTGAACACCGGCGCTTCGGCCACTGGTGGGTCCAGGGCGTTGGTGACGGGAACAGCCGGCTTCTCCTCAGAAACTGGCTTGATAGCCTCCACGGCAGGGTGGAGAGGTGCCTCCTCCAAGCACGGCGCGCTCACTGGCTCGGCGTGCGTTGTCGTCACGTGCGTGGAGGTTATGCTCGTTGCTGAGACATATTTGGGCTCCATGAGTATCTTCCTCAAAGTGCTAGAGTTTGTGTCGATATCCGACGCCTTTGTGTCCGGCGGGAGAGCGGGTGGGGGTGTGGAACGGGCACGGGGCTCCTCGTGTCTGACCATCCACTCCGGCACCTTGGCAGTGCCGGAGTGAAGGGGGACGATGGTGGTGGGCACTGGGGTGGGCAGCTTGGCCGCCGCCGTGGGGACGGCAGGAAGGGCTGCATTCGGGGCACTCGGTGGCGTGATGGGAGCGTTCTCCAGAGGCGACCGGATCTTGAACCCGCTCTGACTCCCCTCGTCGAGGAGGACCGGCGGGGCACCCAGGTCCAGAGGAGCCGGAGCGGGCACCTTCGGAGAAGTGCTACTCTCAGGGACAGCCTCGTGTGCAGCCACAATGTCAGCAGCCACAGCCTTGGTGACATCAGAAGCACTTGGCTCCGTGGATGCTGTGGGTTTGATTTGCTTTTCCTCCTTCAAGGCTTCTTCAGGTTTTGTCTTTACTTCATTGGCAGGGGGTGATTTGCTCTGCACCCTCTCCGGCTCGAAGGTGTTGACTTCAGTGGTGTCGCCCTTCCTGCTCATGCTCTTCTTGCGTCTCTGCCGCGTGGTTTTCTGACGGCCCTTTTCCTTCCGAGCAACTTCAGCCTCCTGCAAGGTCTCGGTCTCCTGCGCAGAGTTGGAAGATTCGCTGAAGCTGACTTCAGACTCCTTGCTCTCTCTCTCCAATGCTGACGGGACAGAGCCAGGCACCGGCTGCACTGCAGGCTCAACGGCAGCCTCAGTTTCCAGGATATTGTTCACTGCCTGATCTGTCTCGGGCTCCATCTCCTCCCGAGGTGATTGCAATACCAAGGGCTCAGTGGGGATTTCAGCCTCAGATTCAGCAGGATACGTCGGCGGTGCAGGGAAGCTTTCTGTCTCCCCAGAAATATCATTGATGATGGAGCCGATGGCTGCTGCCAGCTCCGTTTCACTGGCCTGGTGTGCGGGTTTATCTGCCTCCTCCTCCTGACGGACTTCAGCCACATCTGTTGCTGGCTCTTTGTAGGCAGCAATTGTCGGAGGAGTTTCGGTGAGTTTTGCAATGTTCTCCACTGCCTGCTCAAGCTCGATCTGCTTTGCTAACTGGGCAGCCTCGGGTGACTGCTTGGGCTCCCGCGTCACCTCCGTTTCCGGGAATGAATCTTCTACCTCATTCTTAGTGAAGTGGGGTGGCAGGACGTCCTCTTTTGGAGGGCTCTTCATCTTGGGTGGTGACACTGCCACTGGCTCTGCCTCCTCCTCGGTGGGCCGCAAGGCACCCTTGACTTCATCGACATTGAGGCGTATTTCTACGTTTTTGAGACACACGGATGCCTTATCAACAACGGTTTTGGTATTTTTGTACCTTCCCCTTTTGGATTTCGTAACCTTTTCTGGCACCGGCTTCTTCTCAATGATCTCAACTGTGGGGATTTCTAGCTGGTTTTTCTCCACATCCAGTTCCTTCCGATCACGTTTCTGCTCACTTGCTGCCGGCTCTTTCTCAGCGGCTTTTGCTTTATTGCTGTTGTCACTGATGCTAGATTCCTGACCGCTTCTTTCAGCAGCATCTTCAGATTCAGCTGTGGTATCGGCTTTCGGTTCATTCTTCCCTTTCTTCCCCTGTTGGCTGGTAGCAGCTGATGAGTGACTGTGTGTGAGCTTCTGGGACCTAGGAGACCTCCAACCCTCTGCAGGTTTAGGAGCTTCCACAGTATCTTTAGTTTCAGCCTCCTCCGCCTCTTGTTGTACCGGTTCAGTTTTTATCGGAGAGATGTCCTCCTCTGGCTTACGTCGGGTTTTGGGAGGTCTTCCCCTCCGCGGGGTTGTGGGAACGGTTGTCACTGTTTCCTGTGGTTCCTTTTCCCCTCTCTTCCTGGTGGATCTAGTGACCTCCATGGAGTCCTTCACTGGAGATGGGCCTTCATTGTCCCCTGTGGTAGCATAGACGGACCTCACATTTCTGCGCCTGGTCCGGCCTATTGGCAAGCTCAGCTCCACGTTTTCCGGCTCTGCAGCAGAACTCGGGGATTTAGCAGCATTCCTTGAAACCTTTTCTGCCTCCACTTTCAATTCAGAAAGCTTCTGTGTCTCCCCACGAGGAGAGCTTGACCTTTTCAGTTTTTCACGGTCAATTCTTTCACTCTTTCTTGTGACGGGCTTTTCCGTGACATTAGCTGCAGCTGACTGCACAGGAGTCTTGGACCGCTTACTTTTGTAGGACTTTTTATCTTTTACAACAACCGGAGGTTCCACTTCCATGTCATTGTCGGAAACGGGTGGCAGGACCTCAGCAGCCGCCTCCACTTTTTGACTCACACCAGCATCGGCATTGGCAGAGGGTGGAGGATTTTCCTCTTTAGGTTCCGCAGCCTCATCTGACTTCTGAACTAGCTTGGGCAGAGGTGGAAGCAGCTGGGCAGCCTCAGGTTCTGGATCTACACTGATGTCTGCATCGGAAAACGAGGCCCCAGGAGTGGGAGGTTTGGTATCCAAATATGAAGGATGCTCTGTTGCCACAGCATCTTCCTCTGGTGCCAGGGTTGTAGCAACAATTTCTTTGCTCGCTTCTACAACTGGCGGAGGTTCCATTTGCTCAGGAGGTTCCATTTTGACAGGAGCGGCGAGTTCAGGAAAAGGTTTTTGTTCCTCTGCTGCAGCAACAGGTTCAGAAGGTTTCTCTTCTTTGACAGAAGCCGGTTCCACCAGGACCTTTTCGCTCACTATTTTCTCAGGAGCGATGGGAGCAATGGATTCCTGTGGGAGGACGGTGACTGAAGAAGGACCAACAACTGAGGAAGGTTTATGTTCTGTTTCTTTACTATCAGGAACCATTTCTGGCGTTTTTGGCCGGTTTTCTTTATCTTCCTGTTTCTCCACTTCTTTTGGTTTCTGATCTTTCTCCTTTTCTTTCTGCTGCATTCGTGTCAGCTCAACAAACCTACTGTGGAAGAGAACCACTGGCTCTTGCACCAAATCAGCCGTGCTGTTTGTCCCATCAGAGGAGGACTGTCTCCCATACAACCTTCCGGAGATGAAGTCCAGATCATCGTCTTTCCTCTCTAAATGCTGCAGGCGTTTGGAGTCCTGTTCAAAGATTGAACTGTGCAAAAACCGAGAAGCAAACAGTTCCTGCCGCTCTTGTTCCTCCTCTTTATGATCTTCTTTCTTATCATCCAGTTTTCCACCTTCGGAATCGGTTCTGATTTTTTTCTTTTTCATATACCAGGATGGAATAGGTCTCGGAGCCGAGTCAACCTTCTCTTTGTCTTTGTTGTTTCTGAAACTAGCAAATCTTGAATCCCAGTCTAGAAAGGACCAGTTTTCCTCTCTGGAGGAAGAGAGGGATTTAGCCCTTTCAAGCAAGGCCTTTGTGTCTGGTGTGATTGTCTTGTCCAATGCAAAAGAGTAGAATTTGTTTCTTTCTAAGGAACTGGACTGGAGTCTTTCCTCTCTTTCACGGAACTTCTCTTCTCTGTCCCTTAATAAAAAAGACAACCTGGAACTCTCTAACAAGGACGAGGCTTTTGGGGAATGGGGCTTGTTTTCGCCATCGTCATCTGAATCCGAAGGCACCTCCCCAGGTTCCAGGTCTCGGACAGACCGTTTTCGTATGCTGTCTCTTTTCACAATGCTGCTTGGAAAGCTGATATCGACTCTCCCAGGCTCTTGCTTCACTTGGGTTTCCCACCTACTCGAGTCTTCCTCAGAACTCAGCACAGAGAGTTTTATTTTAGCCATTTCTGCCATCTGCTCCCTTCTGCTGGAATCATAAGGATTGAATTTCAGTGAGTCCTCCCTCACAGTCATGTTGGAGTATGAAAGACCCTTTTCTTCTATTTTAGGTGACTCTTTGGTTTCCTTCAATGGCATTAACCTTGGAGAATCGAGCGTGTCGTCATCCTCGTGGAACGGGAAGTGTCTGATGCTCGGGGAACAGGACATCCTTTCGGAATCCTCACTCACCTGACGAGAGCTTCTGTAGTTCCTTTCTCTCTTAGTGCTAATTTCGAAGTCAAACTGGTCAGTCTTTTTCCTTTTACTTGGTGGAGAATCATCGGTGACGTCTTGTGGAGGCTTTCCCACCTCATGAACCAGACTCCGCTTTTCATATTCATCCACATCTTTCTTTGGACTGCCAAACTTCTCCGACTTTGCAATCTCCATTTCCAGCTGCTGTTTCAACCTGCGACTTTGCTCCATTTGTTTCCGGTAGCTCTGCGTGTGGTCAATGTCAATGCTGATTTTCTCCTCCGTGTCAGCCGACTGAGTTTTCTCTTGGCCAAGTTTATGGTCTGGCGTTTCTTCAGGAAGACTGGAGTAGTTCTTCCTTGTGTCCTCTCTCTCTGTTCCCTGCTCGTCCAGCAGCTGTACCTGTTTATGCTGGGGTTTTACCGGGTTCAGTTTTTTAGTAGGGAGTTCCTGAACTTCCACAGGTTCATCGGGTGCCTCCAGGAGCCTTGCCTGCAGATCCAGGGTGGGACGCATGCCCATCCTGCCAACATTAAGAGTGTCCTGAATTTCTTTGGGACTAGTAACAGGATTAAGTCTTTCCAGTTTGAGTTTTTTAGATTCCCTTTTAAGCATCTCCTTCCTCAGGGGTTTTCTCTCCAGTTCTCCTTCCCTTAACACTGGTGCTTCTCTAGATGATGCCGTTGCATCAAGCTGCTTTTTCAAAACTATGCGTGCCTCCTCCTCATCTTGGCTACTCCGTTTTACATCCAGTTTTTGCCTGTCAGGCTTCGGATTCGCATCGGCAAAACGCCTTTTACGAGCCTCCAACTTGTCCAAATCAACTGCAGTGGCCCCCTCAGAAGGTTGCTCTGTCTTCAAGTGCTTTTTGGGTTTCATTTTTCCCTCCTTGTCCACCACTTCAATGTGACTGGCAAGGGCTTTCTCCTTCTGTACCTTGGTTCTGACGGGTTCTAGTTTAGACTGCTCAGACTTGGCTTGCTCAGCCTGGGATGTCTGGGTTTTCTGTTCGAGCAGAGGGGATTTCAGAGTGTCGTTATCCAGCTTTGCCCTCAGTTTCTCCAGTGCAGGCTGATCGATCACTTTCCCCTCCTTTTCCTTCACACGGGTCAGCACAACACAAGGCATTAGTTCCAGGCGGTTCTTTGCTGTCCCTTCTTTGTCACCCCTCTCTTTGCTTTGTTTACTGTTGCCCTTCAGTTTTTCTGGGCTGGGCTCTCTCTCGTTCTCCTGATCCGTTTCCGAGGACTGAGAGCTGGGTGAATGGATTTTCGCTTTTCGTTTCTGCTTATCTGCTTTCTCCTTTTCTACTTTTTCTGGCTTTTCCTTCCTCACCAAGCGCTTCTCCTTGTCCACCCTCTCCTGCTCGAAAACGCGCTCTTTCTCCACTTTCTCGTTTTTTGTGTATCGTTCCACGCGGGCTTTGTCGAGCTTGTCGTATCGCGGAGGGGACAGTGAGCTGCAGCTGCCGCTGCGATCCGAGGACCTGCTGTAAATCCTCCTCTCTGAGTCGCTCTGCAGCCGTTCTGACTGTGAGGGGGACGCTCCGGGGCTCTGCGGGCGCCGGGAATGCGCTGGGCTCTGGCTCCGCTCGATCGGTCTCCGTTCGTGGTCTCTGTCCCGATCAGATTCGAACCGTTCCCTCTCCCTCTCCCTCTCCCGTTGCCTGTAGCTGTACTCCCTGATGTCCTGCTCGTACGGATCTCCCCGGTAATCCCGGTACTCGCGAGGGTCGTCGTAGTATCGCGGGTCATAGTAATCTCCTTGGTAGGGATCCCATTCAGCGTAGAATTCTCTGCCCCGAGCTGGGTATTCCCGCCGAGGATCTTCGGGATACGTCCCTGGAGTCCGAACGGTCTCGTAGTAAGTACGGTCAGGGGCATATTCGTAGGATCCTCTTCGCTCATCTCTGCTAAACATAAGAATAAACAGATTCTAGTTCTCATTCTCAACCGATGTACTCTGTTACCACAGTTTTTCGTTATGTAAAGGAATAATTTTCTAATCTTTTTTCCTGTGTGCATCAAGGCAGCTGCACACAGAGGTTTGGCAAGGAATCTGTGTGCAGTGGACTAAATATTTTGTTAACTTATCAAACCAAACGTACTTCATGGGTAATGTCATTAAAGCTCTTCCAGTCATTGTTTCACCACCCCCACTCCTTTGTTCTTGTCAAATTCAAACCTTGCATGAAATGAAGGTAAAACCAACACAGCACCTGTGCACCCACAAAGGGCTGGTAGGGTGAAGACATCCCCTTATCCAGAACCTGAGACCTTAATTTGACTCTGAAAACACAAGTCAAATCAAAATTCAGGGGTGGAATCTCTCCATTACAATGCAGCAAAGTGGTGGTAAGATTTCTTTAAAAATCCTAAACCCTGCAAGTGATCTTTTCATTCCCAAATTAGCTCCTCCACTGCATGTGACTTGCTGGCGTTGCCTGTTTACAGTAAAACCAAGTCAACAAATATCAGGTTGTTTATAAGATCAGGTGAATTCATTCAGCAAAGTAAATCAAGCAATTAATGTTGTTATTTCAATACCTCCAAGCAGCAAAAATAAGTCATTTGCAACACTGAACATGGCAGGGAGGTGGAATAAAGCTGGAGTTCCAATTCCCCACCATTACAGAGTGTTTTGCACACTCTGTACAAAGGTGGGGTTGGGCTCTGCTCCCAGCGAACAAGGGACAGAACAAGAGGAAACAGCCTCAAGCTGTGCCAGGGAAGGTTCAGGTTGGACATCAGGAGGAAATTCTTCATGGAAAAGGTGGTCAGGCCGTGGCAGGGGCTGCCCAGGGAGGTTTGGAGTCCCCATCCCTGGAGGCATCCAAGGAAGGCCTGGACGTGGCACTCAGTGCTCTGGGCTGGCTGACAAGGAGGGGATCAGTCACAGGTTTGAACTTGATGACCTTGGATGTCTTTTCCAACCTAAATGATTCTGGGATTCCTCATAGGTTTATTTGGCTTCACAGTTTATGTTTTATGTTAAAAGCTGGCAGCTTCCACCTTTTAAGAGAAGAACAAAATTGAAAAAGGGACAAAATACGGAAGATGAAAACCTCATCCCGCAAGTGAAGTGGGATGTTGTGAAAAGCAGCTGGGAAGTTAAAAATATTGATCAGGGATTTTTTTTCATGTTTTTTTTTCCCTTTGGGTCCTACTTAGACTGGCTCCAAGCTACAACCCCAAGAGAAGGTGGTTTGTGCAGATCTCAGCACCTCTACAAGGAGGAGCTCAGAGGGGCACCAGAAGCTGCAGAATTACAGAAGTCACTGCAGAGCTCGCTCCACTGTTCCATGATCCATTATCCCTATGGATCGCCTAATGACTATGTGAGCAGAGTGACAGAGAAGGAAAAATCAGACTAACATGTGCCCGAACACCAGAAATCAGAGTCCTGCTCAGGATTATTCCATGCCGAAGACATGCCTACCTGAGTCCTGTGTGCTAAAAAATACCCAGTAACGCCCTTCTCTTGCCTGAACCCGGTGTAGTTCTGAGGAAATGGTTATTGCTGGCACATCACAACATCTGGCAAGGCCTGGGGTAGGCAGACTTGTATTTCCATTATGCAAATCCCGACTGCCAATTTCCAAACCCTGCTCGCTTTTAAATCTGTTCATTTTGCGTTATGTCAGACCAATCTATTTTTCTGCATTTTGCTATTTTGCTGTTGGGCTTATCCAACTCCTAGGTACAATCGGTGTCATGCTGGGCTGACTCCTGGGCAAGGCAGAGCCCTAACAATGAGCCAGGCTCTGAAGGGAATAAAACATGGGTGTTTTTTTCAGTTAGTGGAGGTAAAAAAGCTCAAAATGTGGAGTGTTTCTGTGCCAGGTCTGCAGGGATACAGAAGTGGCTGTGCAGCGCGTGGTGCCAGCTGCTGCCAAGGGGCAGCCACACAGGACACAGCTTTATTCAAAATAAAAATGCATCCTTACTCAAATTGTATTATTTCATCAAGTTACAAACTGTTGGAAAGAGGGAGGTGGAGGATCAGATTTTACCCTCTGCTCAAGGGCTGAGCAGCAGGAGTTTATCAGACTTTATATACACCCACCAACACACACATTTCTCTGCTACAGATAAGCTGCACTTTGCATTCCTAAGACGTGATTAATGACTCCCAACTGTGTCCTGGTGACCCACCAAAGAAACCGGATACTAAAATATGGATCAGGCAGACAACTGAAACCTCCACCTCAGCAGGAATTCCAGTAACTGGCTACACCTCGGATGTGTGAAATCCTGCCTGCTCTAATCTGCACAGTTAAAGTTTGATCATCTAAATTTGTTTAAAAAAATAGTGAAGAGAGTAAAAAAAAAAAACTTAAAAATGCAGAGGTATTTTTAGTAAAACATAAAAAATAAAGATAAGGTTGAGAGGAACAAAAACTTGTTTAAGAATTATGGCCTGAAGAAAGTTTGATCGTAAGATGATGAGGACAATGATCGTAAAAGGATTGTGTAAGGGGATGTTGGAAAACAAAAAATTGAAAAAATATATTGGTACATGCCTCCTTTCTGCCAGCATTTCGTAGAAGTCTCTGATATCTTGACCCGTTTTCTCCATGGAATGATAAAATGCCAACTGACTCTCCCGATTTGCAAAGTCCACCTGAAAAAGAAAGGGGAAATCACATTCAGCCACAGAAACATCCCATTCTGCCAACATTTCCCTGTCTGCTGAACGTGGGAGCAGAATTGAAAATGGGGGTAAAATTTAATAAAAAACGTCAAACACTTTCTCAATTCTGGCCCTGCACATCCCCAGGAATAAAGAACTTTCTCAGAGGAGCTGTGTAACTACCTCCTTACTGTGCTGTTGCAGCTGCCAGCCCAGAAGCTTCCGCTGGGCAAAGCAGCAGGAAAAATACACATTATTATCGTGGTATTGATGTTTTTAATGCCAGGACAGTTCCAAAGTCCCTTTTATCTCAGGGCAGTGCTACAGAGGGTCAGGATAATGAACCTATTCCAGACTCCACGGCGTTTGCCCGGGGTTATAGAGCAGGGAAAGAACCAAGCCTCCTGAAGTGCAGCTCCCTGTTCCAGCTACTCCAAGAGTTGGTGTTTTCTAGCCAAGGATGACAATACTAAGACGCTAATGGTATAGTGCAAAAAAATTAAGAATTAGAATGGATTTCATTAAGCGTATGCCACATAACAGAATATTTTTAACATTCCAGTTCCTGTTATTTTTTAAATCAGCCCAGTCGTGTGTGTAACCACAGCAATGGAGCACAGACACACATCGGGGGCGTTGCTTATTCGAAAGTCATTAAGCAACAAGACCCACACAAGATGTGAAATTTTTAAGGGACCACACGCTTTCCGGCATAGCAAGGTGACCGATATCCAACATCATGCTCAGAAACTACAGGATATTCAACTCTCAGCCCTGGGTGAGGCGGGAAGCTGTTGAGATCATGCC
Source organism: Falcunculus frontatus (assembly GCA_013398115.1). Lineage (NCBI taxonomy): Eukaryota > Metazoa > Chordata > Aves > Passeriformes > Falcunculus > Falcunculus frontatus. The sequence goes on along the minus strand of VZRV01009178.1, from coordinate 104,645 downwards.
TGACACATCACTGCCCACTCTTCAGGAGAGGAGAAAGGAGAAGGAGGAAGATAATTCAAAGGGCTGGCTGACACCTCACATCCCCAATTAGTGGGGCTGATGGGACAGCCAGAACAGGTATCACCACATTCACCCAAATCCAAGATATCCCCGTAAACGTTAAGTGGTGCTCCAGGAAGAAAAATATTTTCTGTGCATTTTTTAAAGTAGTGTTTTCAATTATTGTTTAAAATCTGTTGCAAGGAAGGATGAGATGATCTTTAAGGTCTTTTCCAACCCAAACCATTCCCTGATTCCATGACTGCGTGTTGAGGTCACCGTACCCCAGAGCCTGGACATCAGCACGGGGCAGCTGGAACACAGCCATGTGTTTTCCTGGAGGAACTCACACCTTCAGATTTCCCTTTTTAACACGAAAACAGACAAAAGTTTGCCCTGGATTGGGGTAAACGAGGCAGTGACACGGACACCAACACTCAGGAGCTCAGAGAGACAAGTTCAGCGAAACAAACGGCAGAATACTGGAAAAGGCTTTATAAGTAACAGTTCAGGATTCCCTGACATCTTGATAAGCCGAGTATAAGAATATAATTTAAGCCTTTGATATGTGGGACGTGTGTGTCCCGCCAAGTATTCCTCGAGCCTGGCAGTCTGCATTGCCAGCATTTAAGGGGCAAGGCCTAAACACAATTTTTTTTGCCTGTTTTGCTTTAGTTTGGAGGTCATTCTGCACACCTTAATTTTATTCCCACCGATTTTCCTCCCCTTGGTCTCTTTTACAGCTGCTTGTGCATATTCAATCTCATTGTAGAGAACCAGGGCCATGCCTTTTAAGCGGTCAAACACCACCTGTAAAAAACAAAAAAACAAAACAAAAACCAAATAAGAGCCTCATCCACAGGACTTAATGTCAGTCCCAACAAAATCCTAAGTCATGAGGATACCAGGAAAGAAATAATTTTTAGCAAGGTGAATTTCCAGGCTTTTCTGATGAGGCATATTGGAATGAAGAGACAATAAAAGGACACGGGACTGCTTTGAATTGTGGATATTGTGGCTTGAGGTATATTATGCCTTTATTTTGTTTTTCTGTATTTTACTTTGAATATTTTTTTCTTTGTTGACTGAGTTTTGTAGTATTTCTTTGTTAAGTCGTTGTTTTTTTTTTCTTTAGATTTCCAATGTGTTTTAGGGGGGAAAAAAGGTAAAGGGAACATTTAGTGCCAAAGTGGAACCAGCTTTTGTTATCAATCTGCAGTACCACTCACCAGCTGCTAAACGCCCAATTTCCAAATATTGCCTTCCTTCAGCAGCATAAATGTATTATTCAAGCAACAACAGCTACAATAAAGAATGTCAAAGCTGCAACACAAACCCACAAAAATCCTTTGGGGAGGCTAGACTCTGATCCTGCAAAGATTTACACACGTTGCTTAATTTTAAGCACATCTATGCCCAATAAAAATACACAGGACAACTCCCACACTGAAGTTTAAGCACGTGATAAATCACTTGCATGGGAGAGGCTCCCACTGCCTGACATGGGTTTGTTGCACCATCGCTGACTTTCTCTCTTCTTCCATGTACTTTTGGCACCATGACTGTCCTGACTGCTTTTAAAGTGTCTTTTTTTTCTCGGTCTGATGAAAAAAAGCATAGTTATGTCTAATTATGTAATTAGCAAGTATGAGTAATTACGTCATTTGACTGATGTTCTTCCAACTAACATTTAACAAGTTTTGCTGGGGAGAGACTGTACTGCACAAGAGCAACAAACGGTTTCCAATACTCAACATCTCGGCTCACTCAAAATACTTCTTTTTGGTTGCTGCCTACGTCGACAGAGCCCTGTCAGCCGAATTCCACCCCAAAAAGAATTTTTTCTACCTGAGCTTTAAAGCCCTGGACAGTGGGGGTTGAAAGGACAGGATGGGAAGAAAGGAAGACAGTAACGACTTGGAAGCACACGCCAAAGCCTCCCACCTACCTTCACCACGGGCCCGTAGCGGCAGAAATGTCGGGTCAGATACTGATCCGTAACGTTTGTGGAAAGCCCATCTAACCACACGCAGTTTGTAGGCATGCTCTTCCCAAAACCCAGCTGGACACAAAAGGGCGAAACTTCCATCAGTACAGTGCACAAGGGTTAAAACTCACTGAACAGAGCCTGCCTAATGAAAGACTTATTTGGAGAAAGCTGTCGTTTGTACGGATTTTCTAAAATTAGCATCTGGTGCAGGTGCAAGACAAAAATCAAAGAGCAATTAATGAAAATAATTCTGCTTGTTTAAACAAATACAGTGTTTGACAACATTGGGCTCTTCTACAGTTTGAATGTCTGAGAAGTGACAGGTTGACAGCTCTGGGGCCTGACAGGCCCCGTTTGCCATGGGGAGTGGGATGGATTCCCAGCACAGCCTTGCCAGACGTGGCCCTTCCAGGCCAGGGAATGTCAGTCTCCGAGTGCTCAATCCCAGGGTCCCGTGTGGACAGAGCCAACAAAAATGCTGATTAATCCCAATTAGGGGTGGTTGATACCATCATGCTCTGATATGATCTCACATTAAAAACCATCTTACTTCTGTAAACTACGCTGCTGCAAAACATCCCACGATGCAGCGATGGAAGAAACAAGAAGGACACAGTGCAGGGGAGGATTTCTTTACCTTGAGCCGGTTATTTCCAAGATATTCCCCATCCATCTTCTTAATGGCTTTGCAAACACTGGCGATGTCGCAGTACTGCAGGAACGCGTACTGAGGGACACCGTTCACCTTCTTAATGTCGATGTCCTGGGGACAAGCACAAAACACAACAACCCACAGTCAGCAGTCAATCCCATCTAAGAGGACTTGTTTTTTTCAGGGACACGTGGCATAGCAAGCTCTTTAATTAATATTTGCTTCAGAGAGAGGATTTAAACAATAGTAGACAGTTAAAACTTCAGTGTTCTGCTGCATCTCAAAACCAAATCCTTACTGAGTAGGGAAAGATCTTCATCACGCAGATTTAAAATCCAAGCCCCCAGAACTAAGCCTGACCTGATCAACAAACACCAGCTTTAGGCTGTTAATACTATAGCAAGAAGAGACAATTCAGGATCAAAGAAATACAGATTAATTTTCGCTCACAAAGGCTCAAGAGAAAACAACCTGCTCCGACCCTCATTTCTGAGCCAAGCAGGGCTTCTCTTCCACATGAACATGATCCATCCTGTTCCTGGAAACACAAAGTGATGCTGGACTCATCTCTGGAACCGGCCTGGCTCATGGCAAAGGCAAAAAAGATCCTCAACTTCGGTTGCTGTTGCTCTTTAAAACCAAGTCACCACAGGTCCATTCACAAGTACAGCCAGAGGCTCACAAAGCCAAATAAAGGCTGATTTTAATCGATTTTTAAAAACCCAGCAAGCCAGGAGCTGACATTTGGTTAACAAACAAGCTCAGCACTAGCACTGGAAATGTACCCAAAGCCTCTGAACAAACTCATGATATTATGATTCATTCCGAACTGAAAATAGGAGGTGGAAGGTTTGGCTTTATTTGTTGGAATAGCAGGAGCTGCCTCTGTGAGCCACACATGGATCTGAGCACAAATGTTCCAACACCCAGGACAGGCTAATTTCATGGTTAATAAATTTAGGGACAAGGCAGCAGTTTGATATGGTCTCACCCAAGAGCTCTTCATCTGGGAAAACAGAAGTAAACAGGGAGATTTACACAACTATTAAGACTCCTACAGCACCAGCCTAATGATTTAAGTGGAATATTAATAGAAAACTACACTTCCAAGTGTCTGAAGTAGCACGATTGCAACCATGGCAAATTATACTTGACCACTCACCCTGGGCAAGCAATTCCTTGTGACAGGCAAATAAAATATCATTATTGTGCTCATTACCCCTCAGAAAGGTTATAAAGCTGGTCCCTTCTGCACCTGAGCTTGCAAGTTTTCCTGGAAACAGCGAGGCAGCGCTGCCTCCCTATTCTGAGCCATTAATAATGCTGACAGGGAGCACCACGGCACACAAAAGCCAATTTACGCTACCACTGATAAGCATCTTTATCAGGAGAGCTCTGCTGCTCTAACACTGGAAAAGGGTTCAAGCCACAGACATGGCACAAATTCATAAATCAGTATTGATGTCAAGGATACAGCAGAGGCTGGATACACAAGGGCTGCCAGACATCATAAAAGGAGGATTTCATATCTGTCCACATTGTACATGGAAGCAACCTCCCCTTCTTTTGGGGGGTAGCAGGGATGGGGTTCCTGGTATGTGTGACTGACTCCTCCACGGCGATAAAAACACGTCAGAGCAGAGGGAAGGAGGCACAGCACGCTCACAAGCACCCACAGCTGACAGGGAGAACATGAACCATCTGAAGCCCAGACTCAACAGGAATCACAAATAAGGTCCCTTTCAACAGTTTGGGTAGAAAGGGACCTTCAAGTTCACCTAATTCCACCCCTGCCTTGGGCAGGGACACCTTCCCCTAGCCCAGGCTGCTCCAAGCCCCGCCCAACCTGGCCTTGGACACTTCCAGGGATCCAGGGGCAGCCACAGCTTCTCTGGGCACTCTGTGCCAGGGCCTCCCCACCCTCCCAGGGAACAATTCCTTCCTAAGATCCTATCTAACCCTGCCCTCCTTCAGCTTAAGGCTTGTACTGTCACTCTATGCCCTTGTGAAAATTAATTAATTGGATAGTTGCAACACTTTCATGGAAAATTTCCCTTAAATATAACATTGATGTGAATTGATAGAAAGTCATGAGCAGAGCAGAGGGGGCTGCTCTACCTCATCCAGATACTCCCCTTCAGATGAAAACCCAAATCCCCCATGTGCCATCACTGATCCATCTGCTCCAATCCCCTCTGCCTGGGCACAGGGGCTGCTTCCACATGCACGGACCAAGCCCTTTGTTCCAGGAATCAACAGGAAACTCAGATACCCACAGTTGTAGGAGTCAACATGAAAACATCACCTGGCACATTTACATCCCAACTACCCAGTGAGCTTTGGAGCTACCGGGAGAGAATTACCAGGAGAAAACACCAGGAGAGACATTTGTCGTAAACACTCCTAAGGACTGTTTTTCCTGCTAAGTTACCCCTCAACATTCATATGGTGAACTCCGAATACAAAGAAAAGCTTTCAGGTATATTCCAGCAAGAAGAATGACTCAAATTATTACAGAAAGACTGAATTATCTGTCACTGACAGATTTAGCACCACTCACAGCATTTCACAGGTCTGTACAGAAAGGGGGGGCAGTGCCACCCCACACAGGACACAAACCACATACCACTATTCCCCCGAAGCGCTGGAAGATGTTGCGAAGGTCGTGGTAGGTGGTTGTTTTCTCCAGGTTGCCAATGAACAGAGTTCTTGTTGCTTTTGGGTGAAACTCATCTATCCTTTCATCCAAAGGACGAAATTCATTCTCGCTTTCAGTTTCTAGGATAAAAGAGAGCGGGAAATTTGTAATGACTGGAGATTTGGTTCGTGTTGGCTTATTCAGGTCTCTTTCTTGAGCTGAACAAGAGTAACCGCTGCCTTTGAGAAAGACACCCAGTACTGCACCCATGACTTGTGATTTATGTGGGATTTGGAATCTTTATATTTCACTGAGGAATCTGGGCATCCTCAGGTGAAAGGAAGCTGCATCTTTCAAATGCTTCTCTGGAAATTTACTCTTAACAAGTATCAATGTTTTAGTGCACGAATTTCAGTAAGGCTTCCCTGCACTTGGGGAAGAGCACATGGCAGGAGTTTGTTTTCAGGAATCAATTTTTAAAGAAGCCATTGAAGTGCAGTCTGAGAACTTCACCACGTGCTCAGGGCTGCAGCTCTCACTGCTCGGTAACGTGGGCTGTGCTGCCACAGCCTCAAAACGCAGCACTCGTTGGCTGTCTTAATTAAGAGGAGACAAAATGAGGCTGGGAGGACTCAGTGCTGTGCTCACACCACCCACTGGCAGCTGCTCCACTGAGACGTGGCAGATGAGATCGTTCCTTCCACCAGATCCCACTGTTTGGGAGGATGGCAGCTTTCCTTCTCCGAGGCTTAAGACTGGAACTCTCTCGCTGTTTGATGCAAGAGCATCCGCTCTTTTTGCTCTGGAATTTATTGGGGCATTTTTCCCAGTTTCTTTAAAGTAAGTTTTCTACTTCTGTTCTGTCTCTTTACAACAGCTCCTGAACACACCCAGAGCGGTCCCATGGGAGAAGGGCATGGACCTTACCTGGTCCTATCCAGGCTGTAACTTCAATCTGCATGCCAAAGAAAAGCTTTCCTTTGGAGGCATTTAGTGCTTTCTCCTGGTCCTCCTGCTGCCGGAAGAACACCAGGCCATACCGCTCCTCAGACGCGCCGTGGATCTGCACCGATGTCACCTTCCCGTACTTCTTGAATTCGTGGAAAAGTCCATCTTTAAGGCTTGTATCTAAACCAACAAATAAACATTAGTACTGCAGAAAGGTAACTTCTACCAACTCAGCAGCACCATAAAAGACATGAAGAACTCTGACTGTCTTTCTTAAATGTGACTTCATCCCATTTAACTCGGTGCTCACACGAGTGCCCTTTTTAATCTGGGATGTTAATTTTGCCAATGTCCAAAGTTTCTGGCTGATCTTTGCCTAGATTTTTAAACCGGAGAAACTACACACACGAGGTTTTACATGGCTAAAGCTGGCGGTGGATGGTTATTGCTTCTAAGAGACACCCAGTTCCATGTGAAGAACAAATTAACAGGGATACTTGATTAAAAATCCCACAGGGATACTGCACACAGCTGGGATGAGGTGTCTGGAATGGAGGCTGGAGTCATACAGTATTCAGTTCAGTCAATTCAAAAATATAACTAGGCAGATTCACCAGATTTTGCAGAATCTGACTCAAGCCCACACGATCTGTCTGGGATTCGTGGGATATCGACCTCAGCATCGAGTCCTTTGAAGGGATATGACAGGCATTAAATCTATAGGAAGATACCAACACTTGAGGTACTCTGCTGACAAGACTACCAGATATTATTTTAGCTCGGCCAGTGCTTTTGCATCCATGAATTCTGTTACAACTGTTTCACAGCTGATCCCATACTGGTTTTTCCCGCGGGATCTCTCCTGTGCTCAGCACAGGGAACAGGGAGCGATCATGGGCGCTCCTCAGCACACGGTTCCCTGGGTTATTTTCCATGCAATATCCATTGCCTTTACAAATACGCTCAGGGGTGTTTTAAAGCACTCAAACTGCAACAGAAAACCCTCAACTTTTTAGATTAAAAAAGAAATTGAAGGGTGAGAGGTGAGGTTGAACAACTGAAGTATTAAGCTGAAAAATGGAGATGTGTCAGTTTTCTCCCTGGGAAAGCCCACATTACTGTTTGGAAGCACCAGTTCCAGGGCCTGGAAACGCCCAATACTTGGAGCTGGGACCAGCAGGGTTTCTCACAGATGGTCACTAATTAAGCAATTTTCCCACTGTCACACAAGAACTGAGGCAGCAGCAGGGAGAGAATCCCATCCTCGGAGGAAACACGCAGCTGCTGTGGGTCAAAGACTCAGTACAGGTTATTCAACCAGTCCCATCCCTTTTTTCCCCCATTCCCCTTTCCCGAGTGAATTTACCTGTTGAGCGCACTGGAAGATTTTGAACCTTGATCCCAAAACTCTTCCGGGGCTCATCCTTCTCCAGCGATGGGAGCAGCTGGGACGCGGGCGCGGGGACGGCTGTCGACTGCACCGAGCGCGCCGGGGACTCGTCACTCGAGCTGCTGCTGGAGTCACTGCTGGAAATGGCATGGAGGGAAGCACAGATGAGTGCATGGAGCACCCAGGAAATAGTTGTTTTATTAAAAAAGGGAAAATACCAGAGTTTCGGCTCGTCTACAGGCCTTCCTCCCTTTTGTGCCTGATTCTGTTTCCGTGCTGCAGCCCAGTTATTCACAGGAATTTAAGACTCTTCCTACAAATATTCCCCTCCAAAGCCCTCAGAGGAGACAGGCAGGGAAGTGGAATACAGGCAAAATGTCAGTGAGATCCTGTTACATGCCCTGACAATGGTGGAGATTTAATTAAGTGTCACGCAATGTTGGACCAGCTCAGGAGCTGTGTGGTAAGAGTGGAGAAATACAGGGACGATGCACAGGTCTGACAAAGCCTCAAAATCCCTCCCAGCACTCTCATGTACAGCAAAGAAATATTACTGAGCTCTCAGGCATCTTTCCCGAAAAGATCTGTACTCCAAAGAGACCATGTGCGAAAATCATGGCAAGTGTTTTGGTCAACTGCTTGGGAATAACCTGGATAGATGGGGATGTCCCTGTCCCTGTCCCAGCCCATGGCATGGGGTGGACACTGTGATCTTTAAGATCCATTCCAGCTCAAACCATTCTGGGATCCTCCATGCACCAGCAAACACTATTTCCAGGCTCAGCCTTAACCTCCAACTTCAGGATATGAAGAATTCAGACCCAAGAATGCCTTTTATAAACAATAATTACAGTGGAAGAGGATTTGCATATTAGATCATGGAGGGAGTCAATCTAATCCACGGACTTGGGATCGTTTGATGCTTCGAGGAGAGGCAGAAATACAGAGAATATAATGTTATTAAAGCTTGCCCAGTGGGGACACGTCATCCTGCTTCAGTGGCTCATTTCTTCCCCGAGGCACGAGGGCTCAGAACAGCGCTAAAAATAATTTTGTCTGACATAACCCCGGAGACTCTCGTTCTCCATTAGATGAGCAGCCTTCGAAAAAATTCTGCTGGAATTTTAACTCAGAGGCTGGAGGGGGGTAGATGTGCCACGTACTAAAATAACCCTGTCAGTCTGAAATTTGCTGCTTGACTGAATTTTTATGTTCCTCTCCACATCATATTAGAAAAACGATACGCGGGTTTATCTTTTTCTTATCTTAAATATTTCATACCCTTCTTACAAACTTTCTTGCCATTAAACCACTTAACTTTTCCATTTCTTTTTTCAGCGAAACCATTTCAGGCTTCTAATAATTTCCAAGATTTGATTTTGTGAGCTCTTATACTACTTTTTTGTGGGTGTTTTTCTTCAAATGTTAAAAAAAACTGATTTTCTTTCTGAACGTCTTGGTGTAACAAGCACTGTGGCATATTCCCAAAAGCCCTTGGGCTCTGTCCCCATTATATTTGGAGGCGCAGAAGGGAAGACAATCTCTGTCCCAAAATACTTACAAACAATCCAAGAAGGATATAAAAACAGGCCAGACCAAAATAAAACACAACAAAAAAGGTCAAAAATGCAGAAGTAATAATAAACATGAGAAACTCTGCTGCCAGTCTCGCCCTCTCATTACAACCCTCCCATCCCATCGAGCCACTTCACACGTTGGTGCCTTTCCCACACATTCTCCTCCTACTCCTCTGGCCCTGGAGGAGGAAGTTCAGCATCACTTTGGGAGAGGAGTGAAAATAAAACCACGCCAGGAACAGAGTGAAAAACTGAGCCCTTCCTCCTGCCCTGCTCTTCCCAAGGGCAGCTGCCCTGCACCACCCAACCTCTCACTTCATGGATAATAAATAACATTTCCCTTCCCAGATACAGTCCCTTGTGTTTCCCAGCAACGAATCTCCCACCACCAAGATGTCCCTTCACAGCCTCATTTTTCTGCTAAATTGCTAACTGCCTTTATTTCTGTCTCACCTGTGCATCCTCCTTTTGTGTCCTCTTCATGAATGAACTATTTAATCACTGAAAGTGAAGAGTGCAGCATCTCCTCCTCATCTTTATCCCACTCCCTCTGCCTCCTGCCTTTCCACTAAATCACCTCAAATCCTCACCAAACTGAAGTTCTTCTCTACAGCATTTTGGGAAAAGGATAAACCCAACCCCACATGAACAGGCCCTCAGTGTTCTCCAGGGGTAACATCAGCCATGGCCTGCTACTGGGAAATAAATTGGCAAAGAATAGAGAAATTTCTTTAAATACAAATATAGGGCAGAGAATGTGTGTGGGGAGAAACTGAAAATAATTCCCAAGCTGACAGCAGCTCCACGTGGTTCAGCAGCCCCTGGGGAAGGCTAAAATAAGATTTTAGGGCTGCAGAACCTTCTGCCATGTGCACATTTTTACTTTCCCTTCTCACATCTTGATGCTTGTGACCAACCCCGTACTCCCAAAGCCTTTAGAATTCCTGTGTGCTGAGATCGTATCTCTCAAGCAAGAGGCAGCGTTGAATTGATTTGAGCAGTGCTTTAGAATGGGGACAGGCTATTTTTACAGTCTGGGGTTTTTTTATGAGGACGTTAAAAATATGGAACATACTGTTAAAAATCACAGCATTCCACTAGAGAAAAAATATTATCTCAGGATAACACCGTTAGATATCCAAGTGATGACACAGCAGTACAACAGGGTGATAAATTCTAAAAAGGAGCCTGAATTCTGTGCAACTTTGGGAAACAAGAATCATGCTGGTAACTTCCACTTCCCTAGGGAGTTTTAGGGGTATGTGTCCCTAAGTAAAGCAAGACTTTCTGAAACATTCCAGAAAAAAAATTTCATTATTTCCCGACTATTTTTAGACAACAAAAAAAAAGATTGCAAGAACAATGCTCCCCTTTCTTCAGGGAAATCCCCATCACTTTTCCAATTGAAGAAACATGGATATAATAATTCAAAAGTAAGTCAAAGGTTTGATGTTCTGTGAATGGGAGAATGATGGAAGAGTTAATTATAGCTGCTGTGTCACCCAGTTATAGCTCACAGCACAATCAAAATAAAGCATCTGACAGGGAATTATGTGGAGTCTTGAGCAGCAAAATACAACTCTTTTTCAGCTTTAAAAATATACAGATCTGAAGCCTGAAAGCTGCTCAAGGACAAGTTCCCAGAATATTAAAATGAGAATATGGCTTTGCTTTTCCCTGTAAGTAATTTTGAAAACAACCGCCTGTTGCCAACGCAGAAAATAAGTTATTAAAAATTCTTCTGGCAAAAGTTGGTTCATAAAGCTTTTAGAATGAGCTAGGGAAATTTTAACACAGGAATATAATAGGATAAAACAACAGCTCTGATACTCTCCTCCTTAAAAGTACTCCAAATATCCATACGTTTTGGGGCAGGTCAAAAATGGTGCAAAAATAGCTTTATAATTTCATTTTGGGCTTCCGCTACCAGCATTAAACCCAGGATGACTTTTTCCAGAAGCAGAGCGTGCTCTGGCACAAAGCCTTTTCCCAACACAGGAAAACCTGCTCTTCCACATCCCTGTAAAGTCAGCGGAGCAGAATGCCAGCACGCCAAAGAACTAATCTCCCGAGCTGTCACAACACACGCGCGGTGCCGGGAGGGAGCTGGGAACGGCTCCTCCGACATCCCGGCTCATGGCCACGGAGCCTCCGCAGTGCTCTGCACTGCTCCCGGCAATGTGGGATCACTGGATAAGATTTTGAGTATTTAACCAGGATTTCAGATGCTCTTTTGTCCAGCCCAAATACTTCTAAAAATCATTTTCACTCTATGGCATCACAGCATTAAGAAAAACGATTTTTGCAATTTACTGTCGGCAAAATCAGATGAAAGAACGGAGCAGTAAGAGAGATTGTTCTTACTTAAACAAGGGGTGGATACAAAACCTTTCTCTTAGACATGCACTTTACTACACGTGTAGTTTACAAGCCCTTTTAAAACACTTAATCTGCATTCCATAATTACCTATGAGTATATAAGGATGTGTATTCTTACTCACACATTTATGTATCCATTTTTCACCAATCATGACAAAATCTACTCATAACCTACAGTATTTATCTCTGTATCTATTTTCCATCAATCAAGATTAAATCGATTCATCATCCAATCTAAATTTTATCCACATGGGCTGATTCCCAAAGACTCAACACATAAGAATCCAGCAACGGGGTTTAGACCCAAATACACCGGGTTTCATACAATATCCTGCCTTGGAAGGGACCCAAAATGATGATGGAGCCCCATTCGTGGTCTCAGTATGCTGCAGCTCATTTAGCACACAGAATTTTCCTTTGCTCAGTTCTAAGTGCAAAGATGACATTTCAATTCCTGGTATCCCACAAACCACTCCTCGTTTCCAGAGAAATTTCTGATTTTCAGGCAATTACAGTTTGCAGGTCTAGTGGCGATGAAGTTACGCTGGGTTTATGTGTGAGAAATAAAAGCACTGAGTGCAGAACACAAAGCCAGCCGTCCTTTGTTCCCACAAAAAGGAGATAAAAGAGAGACTCCAAGCCTGTTGATGGAATGGGAGACCCGCTGCTTCCCGTCAATGGCAGCGGTGCTGAATCAAGGGATCTCACAACCTGCCCTCCACCCTCCTGCAATTTTAAAATGTGGCACAACTGTCATTTCTGCCCATTGATTTGAGAGCGGTGAGTCAGCTGCAAGCTAGGGACTCCCTGCAAGTGGCAGGCAGGAAACAAAGCCGGAAACAAAGCGGGAAACACGACTGGAAACACGGCTGGAAACGCGGCTGGAAACGCGGCTGGAAACAAAGTGGGAAACGCGGCCAGAAACGTGGTGGGAAACACAGCGGGAAACAAAGCTGGGAACAAAGCGGGAAACACGGCGGGAAACGCAGCGGGAAACACGGCGGGAAACAAAGCTGGAAACAAAGTGGGAAACACGGCTGGAAACGCGGCCGGAAACATGGCTGGAAACGCGGCGGGAAACACGGCTGGAAACAAGGCTGGAAACACGGCTGGAAACGCGGGGGGAAACAAAGACGGAA
>VZRV01009178.1:54003-91888 GCA_013398115.1 Falcunculus frontatus | reverse complement strand
GAAACGGGGAGGGAAACAAAGAAGGAAACAAAGTGGGAAACACAGCTGGAAACAAAGCGGGAAACGTGGCGGGAAACGCAGCTGGAAACAAAGCGGGAAACGTGGCGGGAAACAAAGCGGCCGTCGTGGAGGATAAAGCAGAGGGAAGCTTTAACGTGCTGCAGGCACTGAGCTGCCAATGTGGGTTTAAAAAAGCAAAACAAAACCAACCTGTTGTTGCCCAGAGAAGCTGAGACTGCCCCATCCCTGGAAGTGTCCAAGGCCAGGTTGGACGGGGCTTGGAGCAACCTGAGGTAGTGGAAGGTGTCCCTGCCGTGGCAGGGGTGGAATGAGATGAGCTTTAAGGTCCCTCCAACCCAAACCATTCCACGATTCTGTCATTCCAAGATTCCTCTGTTGCTGGAGCAAGTTAAAATAAAAGTCACCTAAAACCAGTTTAAAACCCTTGCATCTTTCATGCCAAATTTCAGTGGTGATAAAAGTAAAAATTAAGACTTTAAATTTTTTTTTTATAGCTGCCTTCAAAAACTGTTTCATCAGATCTGGTGAAGAATCCAGGATTTTTTTTTTACAGGAAATATGCAGAACAATCACTTTTTCCCTGCCAAAATTAACCTGAAATCAGGAACTCTGCCTGGCCCAGCTCGACTCAACACCCTGTCAGAATAATCTCTGAGTGAAGATTATCTCCTAGAAAGATCTACTGAGGACAGGCTCCATCCCCGCTGACGGCGGGTTATTCTCACGGCTGATGTCAGCAGCAGATTCCCAAGCCGGGTCAGGAAATCCAAAGTTAACGTACAGTCATCTCCAAACGGAAGCAACAGGAACCCTCGGTTTTTCTCCTTGTCCCTCCCTTTCCAGATCCGTGTTAAGTCACCACAGATGATCTCCATGCACAAAACACCAGCAGTGGCAGTGCTGTATGATCAGCTCTATCCAGAAGACACAAATCCTTGGGATACTTTTATTAAAAGGCTTTGGAAAAAAACTGCTGGTTAAACTTCTTCAGCCTGGGAAAACAGCACCAGAAAATTGCTCCAAGTTTCCTGAATGTACCAATGTGTTGTTCAGGAATAAAAAGAATTAAAAAGACCTGATTACTGCCAGCCAAGACCCAGAAAAATCTGTTGGCAACTGCTTAAAATAAAAACTTAAAAAATGTACTGTATTCCAATCTAGCAATGGATTAAAGGATCTTTGCCCGTGAAACACTTTGACTTCTCGACGGAAAATGATATATTGGAGCAATATATGCACTGGGCTATTACAGACTGGTATTTCTGACCTACTGCTAAATACTATCTGAACCTAAGAAGGTATTTAACCAGAATTTCCCGTTCTCTACACACACTTTAAGTCAAAAATGCACATCAAATCACACGTTCCTTCCTAAGAACAGCAGTAGCCCATTCCCACAAAACTTCCGACATCACCGCGTTCATCCAACAATCCAGGTGGCTGTTCTGCCACACTCAAGGAGGAATCATAGAAGCCCAGAAGGGGATTGGAAGAGACCTCAGAGATCATCTCATTCCAACACCCTGCCAGGGGCAGGAATAACCACAATGAAAATTCCAGAGGTCTGGGCACATGGTGAGCAACTCCTTGTCAGAGCTGATTCCAACACCGACCTAAATATCCAAGCAAGCAGCAGGCAGTTGTTCTGTACACAGACGTGTCCCACACCAGGGTATCTGTATGGGAAAAAAAACATTTCACACACCTGCGGAAATAAATACGAGGGTTTTTCCCCTCGTTCAAAGGAGTTGTTGAACCTGATGTCAGAAAACCCAGTCCGACCTCTGAGGTTGGTTTGTATGAAGAGATCAAGAGGTAACGAGCTGTCGCCGCATTTTGCCAACTGCAGGCGAGCGCTGAAGGGGCTCAGCCCACACAGGCAAACCACAAAGAGCCTGAACCCCGCTCCTCCATGTCCAAACAAGGCTTTCCACTGGAAACATGGATATAAGAGAAAGGGCAGAGAAAGCCACCTAAACTTTCCCTCAGTGTAATTACCCTGTGCCCATCACCCTGGCCTCGGCCCCTCCGGAGCAAAGCTCGCCGGGACGCAACTCTGTGACATTCTTGGCACCCGTTCAAGCCGCTGAGAACTTGCCACCCAAGGAACTTTGGTTTGTGCATGTCACACACACTGCAGTATTTAACAGCACTCAGCTATGATAAAACAATCCACCAAGAAGGGGGAAAGGCCAGACCTGCAGCATGGAAACAAAAACAGCCACAGAAGACACGCAACAGATAAAACCAGCATTTACAGCTCTGAAGAGATCATTAAATACTGCAGACTAATGAAACAAGGACATCCTCCTTCCCTTAACTTTTTCTGCTTCGCCACGCCCAGAAAGAAGACTTCAATGATCTCCTGCTGGGCTGGAATCCTAAATCCAAAGAAATGAAATTAAATGATGTTTAAAGGCCATGGGAAAGCAGCACAACCGTGACAACTCAATGTCCTTTAGGTGGCTAACTAACACACACTGTAGCAGTATTTATTTCAGTCTCTGACCAGCAAGTTTTTGAAGACACAGCCTCCAGATACTATTTACCATATATTTATCCCAAGTCAAGTGAGTGGTTTATTAACATTCCATTTGCATTTCTGTGACAGGCCATGTATAAATATATATAAATATATTTACGTCAGTTATTTTATCCTGATGCCTGACACCTGATCTTTGATGAAAGTCTGAAATGAATCACGGAGAAGACGGGGATGTTTCTCAGAAGGACAGATTGCTCCCACCCCCAGAACCACCTTCCCCTGCAGCCACATGCCCTCAGAGTTTCCAGACAGCCTTGGGCTCCTTTTAATTCTTCCCTGCAACTAAATAATCCATTATGATTGCTAAAAATACGTATGTTTATATTAATCCCTCTCTGGCTGAGGACACCGTGCCCAACCCACAGTCGGTGTTGCTACCTACCTCCTTGACCTACGTCCCCCTGCCCCGAACTTTGTACAGCCAAAAATTAAAAACATTAATCTGAGGGGGAAAAAAGTGTTGGTTACAAACACACTGGCCTATCTCTGGAGCAAAGAGTTGACTCAGCACCGACAACAGCTTCCCACTGCTGGGAAGAAGCTACTCAATCCCTGTGCTCCCCTTGCTGGCCAGTGGCTCAGCCATGGATGGGTTTGGTGTTGAATTTGGGAGCAGCTGGAGTTGCCTACCTACCCAGCCACTGCCTTTTTGAAACATGGATGCTCCCCGGGAACAGTGGGACTGTTCACGCTCTGACAGAAACCCTGGGAAGCCAGAGGAAATGCTTTCTCAGCAAACGGCCACGGTGACAGAGCTCGGCACTGGGAAAGATAAAAGTCATCGAGGCCTTGAGGGTGAAGTACAAAGCAGCTCTTCAGCTCTGCTTTCCCACAATTAAACTTCCACCAATGCAAAGAGAGAAGAAAGAGGGTGGGTGTGAGAATGGGTGAGCAGGATGAGCTTCTGTTTAACATCACCTTCACGGAGGGAAGCCCTGGGTCAAGATTCCTCGTGAGAAGTCCTGCTGCAGTCACCCAGAACTGTCACCTCCTCCAGCCGTGCTCCAGCCAAATTATTCCAAGCACTGCCAGGACATGCCTGAGGAAGACCTGCTGCTCCAGGTGCGGATCAGACAAAAGTTGGCCAAAAGCAGTGTAACTGTGTTATAGGGAAGAGCTTTTGCCACCTATCTGCTGATGATCTAAATTAGTATTTTGCAACTGACACCTCAGAGCACGGGAAATCTTTGGACAAAAGCCGTATTTTAGTATCAAATTCATGGGAGGCTGTCTTAACATCCACTGCAGATGGAAAAGTAAGGTATGAAGAGGCCAAGGGCTTTGCCCAAGGTCATTCCATGAATCATGGAAGGAACAGGCTCAGGAATTTGATCTCCTGGCTCACGGGTCGCCAAGTCTTTTCAAAATACCAAGAAAGCAACACAGAATCATTTAAGCTGGAAGAGAGCTCCAAGATCATCAAGCCCAACATTTAAAGGCAGTTTCCTCAACAACAGCACTGCTTTCATGAAGAGACCTACTCGGCATCCTAGGAAAAAACACCAAACTCTACTCCAAGTGCTGCCTATGAGCCAGGAGAGTGAAATGCCATTGAAAATGCAACCACCACTGCATCCAAGTAGGCTACTACACATTTACTCAAGGAGCAAAAAGTAACCTCTTTTTCCTTAAGAGCCCTGTCAAATGAATTCCTGGGAATAAACACTTCTAAAATACAATTTTAAAACCATTTGGCATTGACTAAGTGTTGAGCACTGGGCATCTTTCAGAAGAAAAGCCTTTTTCAGACATATGCTAGAACAAAAAAAGCCCTAGGACTGATTCACCTCCAGGTTACTGCAGTTATTTTTTAACATAAAGCTGCCAGAAGATCATGGCAAACAGCCCCATCGAATTAATTCTGCCCTCATGTTTTAGAAAAGCATCACACCTTGCCTTATAAAATCCAACCAGGCACTATTTGCATGCACTGCCTCCTCCCAACCCAAGGCACTGGGTTTTTTTAGCAATACACAAAACACCATTTGTTGAAATTCCTGATTTGGAGCAGTTCTGAAATGGTGCATCCTCTCCTATAAACAGAATTGTTCCTGGGATGGGAGTTGCAATGGAAGGCATGCCAAGATACACAGCTGAGCTACAATGCTGCTTAAGTAAATTTGGGAACATGCAAAGCTTAATATAGCAATTCCCTTTATGGCAGATAACACCGTGGAAGTTTAGCACTTCTAAAAATGGTCACTATTGTCCAAAGAGAGAAATCCAAATTAAAATGGACAGAGCGACCCTAGTTCTCCATCCGAAATAAATCCATTTATCAAGGGTGTTTTTCAGAGAATTTCTATTCCCTTACATCTCAGAATCATAAAATACTCCTTCTGATCTAAGATTCTAATAGAATCTTCTACAGCCTTTCAAAGAAACACCAAAGAGATGAAGGGAAGTATCATTTTGGAGGTTTGTTTTTTTTTTTAAATGCCCCTTTTCAGACCGACAACAGTGACTGGAGGAAGCACAGGAGAGCTCTGTAAAACCGGAATGGGAGTTGCTGTTCTGGAGTAAAGGACTACCTAAAATGGAAGGCCTGGGAAAAAAAAAAGTCATTTCTGTGATCTCAGGCAGCATAAATTATAGAGAGAAGACATTTGATGAGTTGTATGCTAAGGATTAATTTGCCATTTAAAAATGCAGGGAACAGATGGATCTCTTGGCTAGGACTATATTTGGGAATTACTTCATTTTGCTGCCCACATGCAAATAAAAATACAACTAAAAGTAGAACTTTTTGTGAGCTTTCACATGGGTAGAAAACACTGAAGTAAAGAAAATAAAACCAAAAAGAATATGTCTGTATGAAATAGGTAGAGTGCCACAGCACCTATTGTGGATCCGCAGTAGGCTGGGGGAGAGATGATTTTACTTTGTTGAGCAACTATGGAGAGTAATGCCAGGCTTAGAAACTTAAAAAAGAAAAACAAAAAAAAAAAACAACCCAAAACCAACCCAGCAAAACCTGCATCATATGACAAGGTTTGCCACTTAAGAGTAACTTCTGAAAAAGCACCTTGCTGTAATTTAATTCCATGGAATTTGTTAGGATTACATCTCCACACATGGTCAGAAGTCTGGGAATTCTTCCCAAAAGCCCGGGCCAGTTCCATCGCACTGACTGGGGATCGCAAAGCATGGGTGAGAACTTAATTTGTGACAAAAACGCAGAAGTAGGGGAAAATCCAGAAGAAAATGCCTTACACCTCCCTGGACCGAGTGCCTGTACAGCCCTGGCCTCCACCCCACATGGCAGCAGCTGGGAAAGGAGGAGCAGCGCGAGGCAATTCCGCTGGCACAGTGGAGACAATGGGACGGAAGAAAAGTCCTCCGAGGAATTCCCACAGGCAAAGCCTGTATGCTTTTCCTTATGGGAGCCAGTGCTTTCAAACCCCCAAACCACGGCAGCCACATGCACAGGATTAATTACGCACCTTCCTTTTTTCCACGTGATTTCTCCAAGTTCAAGGGAAATTGCATATTTAAAAGCAAACCCAGCATCAACTTCTGAGACGACTGTTAGATACCATCTCTGCTTCTCCTCTAGCAACATAACGAGCCTTTCCTCCTTCCCTCCACCTCAAAAACAAACAAACAAACTGAAAACTTCACCCAGCAAAAGCCCCGACCACCGGCACAGGACGTCCTCAGCGTATTCCCAGACTCCGGAACAGGGATAAGCACAGCTCCACGCGTTTAGAAAACGAAGAGGAATAGAAAATCTGTACTAACCCGACAGCTTCCTTTCTGTGACTATTCATCCTTCACAATCCAACAGGACACACCAGCCAGTAAACAAACATGGAAGGGAGGGACCAACTTCAAAGCAACTGTGTAAATCTTACATAATTTGAGGGTTTGAGATCTTGCAGCAACCTCTTACCCAAGGAGGTGTCAGATGATCCAAGGAGGTCAGACCTGTAGCAGCCACAGTAAGTAGGACACTTTGCATCTCACTCAGCCCAGCCCAGCACCATTTGTCCACAGGGACCTGGGGCCGGGCATTCTTGGGAATTCACTTTCAGGAGGAGAACAGTGCCTTTTTCTTTCACACATTACCACTCCAGAAAAGCTCTCTGCTCTCATGGATGAAAGACAATAAATACGTGAATGCCCTCACAGCCAGGTTCTGCTGGAAATATATCTTAATTATTCTTGATTTTTAAAGGGTTTGATGAGGTTCTCATATTTTTGCCCAAGGTATAAAACCGATGATTTCTGGGCATCTGCAGAGAACATCCCGCAACTGTGGAAGAAATGAGGATACAACCCTGAAAACCACCTCCCTCTCATAGAAAGGATTCTCCAAGAGGTACTTTTCCTGCCATCCTGGATTTCCAAGTTTCTTCTAGCCAAAACCATCACTTTGAGCTAAATAAAGCAACTGAGCACTGAAGTCCAGACATTTCTCCAAGAGAAGGAATTAAAAGGCTCCTCGTCTCGCTTCTCCGGACAGGAGAATGCACTCATGGTTGGAAGAACCAGGAAACAAAGGAACAGGTCCCCTACCTTTGTTACGGGCCTCTTGCAAGGAGGGATCACAGAGAAGTCCTGTTTCTTAATGCCAAAGCTATTTTTGTTCTTGTATTAGGCACTTAATGAATAATTATGCAAAGACTTTATTCACATGGCATCTCCACAGTGCACGTCTCCTTCTTCCTCCTTTTGGAAACTCAGCTTCCCTTC
Organism: Falcunculus frontatus; assembly: GCA_013398115.1. Classification (NCBI taxonomy): domain Eukaryota; kingdom Metazoa; phylum Chordata; class Aves; order Passeriformes; genus Falcunculus; species Falcunculus frontatus. Next base: position 84,627 of record VZRV01009178.1, on the reverse strand, counting down.
AAGATTTAAAAAAATTTGGACCACGTCCCAGCACATATAAATTTTTCTTCCTCTACAGAACACATCGAAGCCCTCACCTCTCTCCCAAGCCTGTGATTTTCCACTCAGAGCTGCGCTGCCTTCTCCTCTCCGAGTGGCATTACGAGCTGACCGCAAGGATCTGGAGTGGGATCCCTAATCTCCTGCTAAGAAGCTTTTGCACTTAAACCCTCGATGCCATCATTACTGGTTTCGGCACTCACAACATCGCGGCTGGACTGTGCTTGATGCCAGGACGATAAGGGCAAAGCTAAGTGCATCAGGTACACGGTTAATTCAATGGGCAAAGATTAGGGGATGATACTATTTTTTATTTTTTCCCCAATAAGTCTTATTTACTATTAATTCCCATCCCTGTGACCTTATTTAAGTACAACGTGTTCCACCTGAAGTTGTTTGTAAGGTTAATGCTCAAGTTGCAATGATACGCCTCGAGGAGCCCTGATCTCCCAGCCCTTAGGTTTTACAGGGAAGGTTCTCCTCCTGCATCCATGCCTCTGGCAGAACCAGAAACATCCTCTTTGGGGAAAAAAAATACCAACAAATCACTGTATTTGCAAGTCTGAAGGGACGCGCTGTCTAGGCTTTAATGGGAACACGTATGGCTGAGCCCAGGCAGCGGCTGGATTTTTCCTCTGATCACTGTAATGACTGGTATTTTCAGGAAGCGTTCAATACTGCCTTCCTCTTCTGCTATTCATCCCTCCACGTGAATATTCATTAGAAATTATTAAACTGCCCTTTATTCCAAAGGTCTGTACGACAGGGATCCTCTCCCCCACCTCTGGTGCCTGCGGTGTGTGTGTCTCCATCTGAGCTGTCTGACTCCACCATCGCTGCAGATAAGCACTTCCAGACTGCGATCCCTCTAATCTATTTTAGCCATGATTCACATCTGAGCTGTGTGTGTCTCCCAAAGGAAGGGGAATCTGGACCACTCGTGCAGAGGGAGGCACCCACCACAGCCCATGGCACCGCGCGTTTCCCTGTTTTCCTTGGCCTTCCCGGCATTGGTTTCCCCTTGCTCTCCCAGTGTACAGCATGAAGAGAACATGAGGCACATTTCTTCCTGCCTCCAGGATCCCTCAGACTAAGCCTGGCTTCTGAGCAGTAACACAGGCAGCTTCAACTTCCCTGACCTCAGCTAATTCTTTCCTTCCCTCAGCCTACTCAAGATGATTAAGCAAAATACTTGGAAGGAAATCAAAGCCTTAAAAACGCAATTAGAAGTGACCATTTTGTTAATACATGCACGCACAACCCCAAAGTCAAACCCAATCCAACAGCACCTGACCTTCGGGAAAACAGCAATTTTTAGCAGCTCCCACGGACTTAAGGAACAGCCTAAAGTCTCCCACAATGCTGGTGGGAGCAGTGCCTTCCACGGAGCTCAGGTTTTTCCCACCATTCCTAAAAAAGGAGGTTAGGAAGACATCAAATTGCCAATTCTCACACTGGCTCCCACAGATCTGCAGCTGTCCAGAGGCGACTTAATATTTTTAACACACATCCTTCCAGACACCCAGATCTTCCTCCCCCAGCTGAAAAAAAGGCAGGTTCACAGGAGGGTCTGGATTCAGCTGCCACAAATCCTCATATTCTCTAGCAAAGATTCTGATCTCATTACAAGAAACCTTTATAGCATTGAAATAATAACGATCTCTTTAACAACAATAAAGTTGTTTCAAATGATTAAAATAGTTATAATAATAATAAAACGGATATATTTTTCTAAGGCAATTTCCACTTCACCCATCCACAACATATTTTTAAGACTCCTTTCCTGAAATTAATTTGAAAAAAGATTTTATTTTTCTCTGCCTGCAAAGAATCAAACGCACTTTGAGAAAGCAGCAGTTGAGCTTCTGGGCCTCGGCACAGAAACAAAGCCTGACAGCCCAGATTTAGATAAACACCTACTTCTGCAAATTTAGGAAGCGGCTTAATTGCTTTGTTATTTAGGCCAGCAATTACCAACTATTACTGGGAGTGCGGCGGGGGTGGGGGGGTATTAATTGCAGCAAATGTCCACTCTTTTTTGGGTGGCTCATGCCAAGAAAATTATGTACTAAATAAAAAAGAAATTAAAACTCCTCTTGGTTATAACGTTTTAAAGTATTTTATTGCTTATTTATATGTAAGATGGGGGATGGGTTCTCCCAGAGGGGCCAACAACGATGGAATTTCTATTTTATTTTGAAATTGTGTCCAATCACGGCAGTGGTGGTATCAGGATGCTGGGGCATTGCTCCAAAATGGCCCTTTTGGGAGGGATTTTTGGGGCTGATTCCTCCAGCGAGGAAACCAGTGCTTAACTTCTAGAGCGAGCAGAGCATTTAAGATTTAAAAAAATAAATAAACGACCTAAAATTGGAAGGTTGAGAGGGAGAGAGGGCAGTTTTCCCCCCTCAGAGCCGGCCCTGAAACAGGCGCTGCTGCTTCATTTCCCTGCGCTATGTGAAGGTAAAACCTTCACGCAGGAGCGAGAGCTGCTCCAGTGCTAAGGTGGGGGAGGGACTGTATTTTTTATTTTTTTTAAGGGCTTTTTTGTGGCAATCGCGGTGTTTTTCCGCGGGGCTCGGGCGGCCCCGCCCCGGGGGCGGCGCGGCGGCCCCAGCCGGCTCCCGCCGGCTCAGACCGGTTCTCAGCGCAAACAACCACCGCCCGCCCGCCCGCTGGGGCACCGCGACGGTGGAACAGCTGCTTTTCCTCTAGAAACGCCCGCTTTCCCCCCACAAAACACCTGCTTTTCCCTCAGAAACACCCGCTTTCCCACCCCTCCGAAACAGTCGGGTGAGGCGGCTCCGCGGCCGTGCCGCCATTACAGCGGCGGGCGCGCTCCGCCGGCTGTGAGGCGAGAGAAAGCGGCGGGGTTTCAGAGCGAGATAAAAATCTTATTATGCAACGCACATTTTTAAGAGATTATTGCCGAGTCCAGGGCTGAGGTAATGTGGGCTGTCAGCAGCCGGGGCGGGAGGGTGAGGGACGAGCGGGCTGCGGCCGCTCCCGCCCAAGGGCAGCGAGGCACCATTTCTTCACCATCCGTGAGGAGAACTTTGATATATCACCTAATTTTTTTTCCACAGAAGGATCTATTTATGTGGTTACACATGCACAGGTACGTCTTTTTCAGCATATCTCGACTATAAAGGTTTGCTTTCTGTATTATAATCTCTCAAAAGCCATCTGAAAACCTTTTGTCTGTGCTCAATCTCAAGAAACTCGATACAGTCCCAAGGGTATAAAAGCCCCGTTTAAAGGATGGTCTCGGTTATATTTAGTTGAGCAGCAGCACAGGCTGACACGAGCAGAAACACAAGGAAGAACAAAGTGAAAACGCTCGACAGTTGGTAACAAAAACCTGCGAATATCTGAGGTGGATTTTTTTTAAAATTTTCCTTTCCCTAATTCACATTTTGCCGTACAGAGAGAACATCAAAGCAGCACATGGGTTTATGTGAACAAAGGTAAAGATGAGGTGTTCCACCTGACTCTGACAGGATTTACTGTTGCCTTTGTGTAATGGAAAAGGCTTCCTACCCTAAGAAATTCTTTAATTTTCTTTTACAAATCTTAACCTAATTCTTTTCCCATACAAACAGGAGCCTACTCAGCCCTGTCGTTCTACCAGAATAGATTAAAAATTTTCAGCTCATCTCTACAGTACCAAATGTATGTGGAATTATTTAACCTCGACAAAAGCCATCTCACAGATGCTTCAATAACAGCTACATTTAACCTCATTTTTCCTAATTTTTCATCTGTCCTCAGCACAGGCATCTCCAAACGCACTCAAAATCCCAAATCCCAGCTAAGTCAGTGATTCATCACTTCTGGCAGCAAACGACGCAGGAAGGAGGAGACGAAGACAATGGTAGAGAAAGGTTTGCATTATGTAATGAAACTAAAACTCACTTTTTTTTACTTTCACTTCAGCTGTTGAAAGAGGGTAAGAAAGTCCCGGACTAAATAAAATACACAGGAGCTTTCAGGGAGCCTGTTTTTCCCATGATTAAAATTCTCTTGGCAGTATTTTTCACCAGTTTATTTCAATATTAAGACACACATGTATTCCATTCCAACGGTAATTCCTTGCTCCAGAAAGAATTTCATCACAGAGAAATCTAAAATTAAACCAATCTCTAATTACCTTATGTCTTGCCCACTTGTCATGAGAACTTTAAATACAGCTATCAGAATTACCAAAAAAATTTCCTTTTCAAATATCTGTATGTGCAACTCCTTCCCGTTGCTTGATTTCAGCGAGACTGGAATAACGTATGCTCACCTAGATCTTGGTGAAAATAAACCCAGTGTTTTATCTAAGCTGAAAATGCTCCTTTAATTTCACAGTATCTATTTCATGTTACAAGCTATAGGGAAATAGTCATCTAACTAATTATTCATCCAACTCCAGCATCCTGCAGATGAGACAACCAAATAAACACTCTTAAAAATAAATTAAAGGTGACTACATTACACACTGTAGGAAATTATTCATTTAACTGGTAAATCCTCCAGCATCCTCCACATCAGACAACTGAATAAACACTCTTAAAAAATAAATTAAAGGCCAGGGGAAATCTCAGGTCGCTTATCTGTAAATTGAACACACGGGGTGTTCATGCTTTCACAGCCTGGACATCACCTTACAGGAAATCAAACACTTCTGCTTGGATTTTTGTAAATTAATTCAAACTCCATCCCAACAAGGATTTTAGGAGCGAAATGCCCCACTTTCAGCGCCGGGTGGTTCAGCACACTGCTGCAGCAAAGCTTTAAAAATAATCACTAACACATGGAGCAGCAAGAGACGTGTCAGGCCATTTGACGTTACAAAACTGAATCAAAAAGCCCAGGAATTATTTTTAGCGCCTTAGAGCACCCTCGACAAGTAGCCTAGAAAAGAGCCTTTTCTACCAAAAAAAAAAAAAANAAAAAAAAAGCAGGAGGGATTTTTCCAGGATGTTGGGCAGGGCACAAACAAAATCTGGTTTGCTTCCTATAGGATCACCCAGCTTCCATCCATAGCGAACTTCCTCCGTGACACAGTACAGAAAATATGTTTGCTAATATATCATTTGTGGTGTGTGTCTGAATCACCAAAATGGAGAAATTGAGGCTTCTGGTGGTGGCAAATTATCATTTTCAAGAGCTTTTTTATTCTCTCAAGGTGATAAAAAAATTCCATCAACCCTTTTCCACAATATGGGTGGGGAATGAGCAATCTCACATTAAGAAGACTTCAAAACTCAAATTCCTCCTCAAATCCACGCAGGAACCATCCACATCCACATCGCCTCAGCCCAGCAGGCAACTTCTGAGAGGCCACAAAGCAACCCAAATAAAGCCTGGCTTCAGAGAATACTGGTTATTTTTAACGTGTTCTTTTTTGGTTTTAGTTTCTAAATTACTCCCTTGCAGCTCCGCTACCTGCAAAGGTCCCCAAATAGCAATTTAAAGCAAAGTTTAGGTGAGATCCAATGCAACAAACTCTGAACCTTTACATAATAAAGGCTTTTTTGGGTTGGTTTTTAATTTTTAAGCAATCTGCATATCATGTTTCTTCATGTTATTGTCCAGAAAAATCAGCTCAGTTTAATCAGTGTTACTTACTTCACACAGCTCTTGAAAACCACAAGCAAGGAAACCCAAACTTCTCCTTCACTACTTTTCTGCTGCTTTTTCACAGCTCCTGAAGGGCAGTGCCCGGCACAAAAGTTCCCACAAGTGTTGAACACCCACCACGTGTCCCAAACACTCCCCAGGGCAGGGAACACAACTTTGCCAGCCGTGACCAACAGGACGAGACTTGAGTGACCAAGTTCTTAAATTTCAGAAGAATTCAGTGTCATAAAGACCTTAATAACACCATGGCGTCACAAAATTGGCCATTTCCACTTACAAAAAAGCCATAAGAGAATGTCTAGCTTGCTAAAATCCTCAAGACTGCCACGGAAATTGCAGGCAATAATTATTCTCCAGACAAATGAAACTGGATATATTACACAGCAAGTGGGAGCGCCGAACCAGGGAAAAGGGGGTGAGGCAGCTTTCGCTCACCAACAGTATATGAGGGGCTTCATATTTACATGGCTAAATTCAAAGTGCGTTGAAAATTAAACACTTGTGCTTTGAAAGACTTCAAGGCCAGGTGGGATTTTGCTCCCCAAAGTAAAGAGGGGGTTAAATGTTTATTAATATCTAACTGATTGCTGAGAAATGTAAAACTCCTTTCTGATCCTTCAAAATTAAATATAAAAACCACCAGATTCCATTACTTGCTCGACTGAGTTTGATTTTATAGTACTAATAAGAAAAAAATGTTTTATTTCTTCCCAGAGTGTCGTCTACTTTTCCATTACTACAACTAGAAATTGCCAAGAAAATGAAATGCTCAAGCACAGCAGACACTGCTTTTCTTCTCACAAAATCTTAAAACTTGGTTCCAGTGGGATCATATTTAGTCCTCTCAAATTCAGAACAGGATTTCATCCCGCCTTGACATCCCAACAATGACATTTTATAAATATTACAAGTTTCTTGGATGCCCTTCTCATTCCGCAAGGAGCAGAGAAGCACCAGTAGAGATTTTTTCTTCTTCCCCTGCTTCATATTTTTTTATTAAACCTTAAATGTAACCAGCCCTCCTTTCAATCCATCTTCTCTAGGATTTTTCTGAGACCTCTGGAAATCTCACTGATTTTTCTGAGCTGTAGTAAGTGTGAAAAATCTTTAACAAAGCGTTGTCTTTATTCAAGCATTAAGCTCTCATTGAGAGAGGTGTTGGAAATAAACAAGTGCTTAAAGAAAGTTGTCTTAAATCTTCACCTGCTCTCCAGCTGAGACAGGACCTGAATTTCTAAATCCAGGAGGAGAAAACAATAATTAAAAGAAGTAAATTAAATCCTTGCATGATTCTTTAGACATGAGGGGGTGGGGCAGTCAGAAGAGGAGAAACTGATTTCCTCATCTCCTCTTCTGTACACTCTCCATGGGTGTCAGCCCATCTCACCCTTCCAGGAGGTTCAACATTCAAGGTAAGATTTTGTGCGAATAATTCCCTTGGTCAGAGAGTTCTGCCAGTGGTAGAATTCCATTCACAGTGATAATCACAGAATCCTGTAATAGGTTGGGAGTGACCTTCAAGTTCACCTAATTCCACCCCTGCCTTGGGCAGGGACACCTTCCACTGTCCCAGGCTGCTCCAAGCCCCGTCCAACCTGGCCTTGGACGCTGCCAGGGATCCAGAGGCAGCCACAGCTTCTCCGGGCACCCTGTGCCAGGGCCTGCCCCCCCTCACAGGGAGGAATTTCTTTCTAATATCCCATCTAACCCTGCCCTCTGGCAGTGGGAAGTCATTCCCCCTTGTCCTGTCATTCCAGGCCCTTGTGGAATTGAACACTCTACCCATACACTTATTTACTTAATGAATATTTTCAGTTTTAGAAAAGACCTGGTATGCAAAGGAAATGCTGCCAACTCTGCAAACCCTCCTGAAGAGCGGAGCTCTTCGCCGAAGAGCATAAAACATTTATGGGTGCAACCGTAGCTTTGTGTTTCCACTCTTAGGGTGAATTTATTCTTAAAAAGCTAAATATCAGAGAGGCACTTCAACATGAATTTAAAAATTCTTAAAGGAAAAAAGTGATTGCCTAACACCTTCTTTTCTCCCCGTAGGTATTTTGTAAAGCCATGCAAATACAGAGCTATCGCAGAACCAAGGACATGGGAAATGCATTGCTAGGAATTGCTAGCAAACTTGGATTATTTTCTTTTAATTCTTCCAAGTCTACAATTTTTGCTGTGAGGCAGCAGGGGGAAAAATGGGAAGGCGACAAATCAACCTTGTGAATGTCAGCAGTGACAGGGAACGAGAAGAAACAGAACAATACCACTCATCATTTCCCAAAGTACGTTGAAGTGTGGCCTGTAAAAAGTAGCTGACCTTAAAATTTGCTTTTTTTCTCACTGAAGCAAATAAAAGCAACCCCATTCTCCAGGCACACAGGCAGCAAGGCCTTGTGTCTGTACATCCCTGCTCTGCCCGGCCACCATCTTACGGATGCTGCATGAAAATAACGAACAACGGCACCAGCATTCCCCTTGGAACCCTTCGTGCCAACTGAGCCTTTCCGCATTTCACTCCAGTTTATTTTCACGTCAACGACCAAAGCTTTGCCACGGTACAACTCTTTGGGCTCGCCCCTCAGGAAACGACCCGCACAGCCCACGGTACAGGGACCTACCTGTCGCTGCTGGTACTGCTGCTGCTGCTGAGGGAGTCGCTGCTGGAAGATCTGCTCCGGGAGCCGCTGCCGCTGGGGGAGCGGGCGGGCCGGGCGGCCTGGCTGGCCAGGCGCTGCGGGGACTGCGTCCTGGACTGCGACGAGTGCGGCGACCGGCTCCGGCTATGCTGGTAGTTCCGCTCCGGCCTTCTGCCTCGTACCTCCCGTGTAATGTCATCCCTGTAGATATCCCTGTGTACCACACTGGGCAATGTAAACTGCTCCCGGGCCCTAGGTTCGTATCGGGGGTCATGAGTGTCAAAACGGTTTGGACTTCGGCTCCGAGAAGTGTAATAGAGCCCGTGTTGTAAGGTCCGCTCCCGAGGGTCTCTATAGTAATCCTGATCGTAATGTCTTGTCCGATCAAATCCGCCCGTCCCCCGCTCATGGTGTCCATAGGCACTATGTTCATAAGCACGCTCCCTGTTATCTGAAGCCCTGCATTTGGGAAGGGGGAAAAATATCGCATCAGAAAGGGGCAGGCACAACTAAAAGCAAATCATGCAAACATTCACGGCAGCACTCGGCTTATTGTTGCGACTGCTTCTCCACTAACCAGCAATAACCTATCAAGCAAACACTGACAAACTTTAGAACATTTTACTTTGACTCCGAAGTTATATTTGTATACGATCAAGCCGAGCAATCATTTTGGTTTAATCACAATATGGGGCTTTCATGACCAGCAACTCGCTTGCACAGGAAAAATATTCTGCTTTCCAGTGCAGAATCCTCATTTAGGTTGTTCTTTTTCTTTTAAATTCCGTAAACAGGAAAAACTTCGTGTTTGTGGACATCATCTTTAACTTCTTCTTTTTCTCTCCATTTTTGCTTAAGAGCTTCAAAAGTTTTTTTCAAAATTCAGTAATTACTGGAGTTCTTGTAATTATCCTTCTGCAAAAATGGCATCACAAATTGGGCTGTAGCCATGAAAGCCTCCATGCAAAGCACGACCCAGAGGTAAGAAGCTGCTTTCAAAAGGGGTGGCATAACCCATAGATAATACCCAGAAAATTAGGGGGTTTCTTCTTGCTGTTCTAAAGTATTTCACCCTCTTAGAGGGAATTTTTACTTTGACAAGATTGCTACATTCATTTCTTGTAAAAGCTGTGGATGCTAAAGAAACATCTCCATTACTAATGCTGGAACTACAAGGATGCAGGTCCCCAGAAGATACTATGACCCTACACAAGGACTGGGAATCCAATTTTTAGGCAGTGTTTTTGTTGCGACTGCTCCTGTTGCTGCAATCACAGAATTTTTATCTGCGCAAGCTGCTGCTTTCCAGCAGCTACAGTCCAGCTCATTTCAGTATTTGGAGCATTTTAAATTGAGAAAGGCTCGGTGATGTTCTGGGAGAGTTAGTGTGATCTCTCAAATAAAGAGATACTCAAACTGACAGATAAAGGAACACTACCAATAATTGAGTATTCTAATTTAGACAAGTACCAGGACGGTATGTCTTAGTTACATCCACAAAATGGAAGATCCAGAATGGTTATGTTAAACATTTAAAAAATACTTCTAAAATTCTAAATATGTCAGGGTAGCCAAAGTTAATTTAAAAATTAATTATCCATCTTATGAAGGACATTTCAACCTTTTTTTTTCAGCCTTCTCTCTCGGATTCTTCCTTCAGAATCTCTTATGAGTCACTTCAATCCCCTGAATCCCGATAACCCAATTCTGCCTTGTACCTCCTCCTCCTCTCCTGCATCACAGCTCTAGTTTGAATGGCAGCAATATTTCAGGGATCTTTTATAAACTGAAAATGGGATTTGAATCTTTTTTCGATTAGCATCTCAGGAAGTTCCTTCCATTCCTTCTCCAATGAATCACTAGATCCTTAATCCTCTCAATATATTCACTCTCTGTTGTTAAATTGTAACTCATATCAAGCTTTCTATAGAGCTTCCTCACATCCTGCCTGTATTTTTTCTCTCAAATTATATATAAGAAACTGCTTAACCACTACAAGAGATTGTCATTAACTTCTACATCTGCTTGAAATTCATTGTTGCCTTTCTATTTCCACTACCCCTTGCTCGCAACAATGGAATTTTGAAAGATATTTCTGGATCTGGCACATAAATGTGTCTCTGTTTTGGTTCTTTTTTCCCCCTTTTGAAGGACCAAGATCAACAATTTTATAAATGATTGCATTTAGCATCCTACAAAGTGTTAATCAGTGAGAGCTGATTTAATGAGGTCAGAGAAAAAGCAGTATTTTCTAGCAGGTTACTGCTACAGAGCTGACAGAAAGAACAAATCCTTATCTGTGAGAAGGACACAGAAGACAGACAGAGGAAGCAGAGCTTAACAGCTACTGGCTACAGTGCTTTCTTCATTTATCTATTAGTACTAAGTGCTACTGGAGTTAGTGGAAAGAGAGGGTTTGACTTGGGTTAGGAGAGGGGCTAATATACACAGGGCAGGACATACCAACCTTTTCCAAGTGTGGAAACACGACCTATATTCCCAATTAAATCTAGGGAGAGAATTGTGAACATAACTTCCCCAATTTTGGCCCCTCTTACAGGGGTAATCCACCTTCTTAATGGGCAAGGGTGTCAAATGATATTTTAGATGAACCAACAAGAAAAAAAAAAAATCTTAGTGACAAGACACGAAAAAAAATTCCACTGGACGGAAGTAGTCCCAGACTGAAACTGTAACTCTGAAACCCCCAGACTTCTTTCTTGAGACAGAAGGCACTTATATAGATCCATAATTTTAATTTCCAGCCCTAAGTCTGAATCAAGCAGCTGGTAGAAGATCCCCCGAGGCCCGAGGGCCCTCACGCTGCTGCCAGCAGGCATCCTCTGGCCGCCTTGGTAACCATCCAGCCCAGTCACTTCTCACTGGTGTATCCACAAACGGGTATTAGCACCACGTCCTTAAAGCTAAAGTATGTTTAATGTGGAGCAGCAGAGAGCTTTTTAAGAGACTAGATAGTAATCCACTCCCCATGGCTACTGGCGTCTTGACTGTATACCATCCAGTAAATTCAAGGCAGTAGTTCTTATCCCAGCTTTAAAAAAAAATAAACTATAATTTCCAAAATTTAGTAATGTCCGTCATCTCTTTTTGCCAATACCATCAGAAAGAATAATCCCAATAACTTGGAAATGATGTAGATCCAAAATGGAACCATCACAAGCTGCCTTCGGTCTTCTCCATCCAAGCGTTATTTCCACGGCTAAGTGTTGTCGGTAGAATCCAAGGGGCCGCATCATTAAAGTCTACTATGAATTTTGTGGTGACAATCCAATTAACATACCCGCTGCGTATAGTGAGAACTGAGAGCTAGGCATCAAGCTTTCACCGAATGCTAGGTTCTAGTATTCCGAAGATACTCCACAGAGAACTTCACCACATGTTGTAGAGTAAGATAGCTCCATCTGGCAGCAGGGATACATCCAGCAAGGCCTTAATATTATCCAAGAAATGGGATCGTTACTTCTAGAAAAGAGTAACTCCAATATCGATGCTGGCCAAAGGAAATCTTCCATCTTAAAACCACCTTATTTCAAGTGTAGGTAGATATCCAACCAGCTGCAGGACACATCCTCTATGGATCCACAAGGTACCAGCCACTGGGATAGAAATCACTTCTGTTTCCAACCCAAAATAGGAAACATAGATAATTCCCAAAATTTTAAATCCATCTGGGGGCCCTAGATACGAGTTTGTGTTTCTCACCATATCAAATACAAAATACCTGCCTAGAGAAACCTTGGAACTTACCCATCAAGTCTCCGCTCATAACGTCCTTCCCGTGCATGAAGTGATGGTGGGGGGCCGTAAGTGGGCCCCCCACCACCTCCTCTGAACCCAGAAACCTCTCTACTACGAGATGCTATGGAAACTGTATCATCCAATCCCCGTGCAGCACTGGGAATGGTTCCTGGCTCATTATAATCCGTCCGTAGGTCTCTATCTCCCATTTTGTTGACAGAGTTGTGTGCCTTCTGTGCACTTTTGATGTCCACAAAATCCACAAACGCTGCCACTCCACCTTCCGACCCCCTCTTAGGGAGGATTTTGACACTTTCGACACGTCCATATCTGGAAGAGAAGCAAAGCAGAGCACACAGGTTAGTGCTGGTGGGAAAAGACCACCTTTAGTAACATTGGCTCCTGCAAAATCAACATTCACCCTTCACCCTTCCCATGTGCCAGGAAAATCAATCGTTGGGAGACACCAAGAGGGAAAAAGCCATTTGGAGGGGGAAAAAGGCCATTTAAACTTTCCATGGTTACATTTAAACTCCTCTCTCACAGTGAGGGAAGCCTACCATGGGATCACCCTTTTTATGGCAACAGAGCAGCAGCAGAAGAAATAGAAAGGTGTTCACAACCAGAGCACCCTGCACATCGTTAGTCTGACACAATTAAAGAGGCACAGTTAAAACAAAACCATGTCACGAGGAAAAATACAGACAGCCAACAGTTTTCTTAGGAGACTAATGACCTTGACACAGCAATCCCACTACTCCGATCTGTATTTAACCCAGAGTCTCCACTGTGATCCCTGTTCCTGATCTCAAACCCGTTTACTTCCAATGCCTCGCATGATGCGCGGTTGGCACAGACCCCCCCAGACCCAGGTGCCGCTGGGGTTCAGCCTCCCACCCCCACTCCGGACCCAGCCGCCCAACAGGAGCGCTGAGGAACGGCAGAGGGAATGTGACACCACCCTACCTAATGTATGTTAAGTAACTGCAACACTGGCACTTACAGATGAGTAAATGTCTATGTAAAATAAAAATAAACCCAAACATGTTTGTGTACACAAGGAAACAAGATGTAAAAACGTATTTAAATAACTTGCATCCACTCACAGCAGAAAGGACAAGCTGGGAGGGATGAGCACAGTGATGTTTTAACAGCCAACAACTGCAGGGTTTGGGTGCTCAGTTCTCAGCCAAAAGATTCTGAGCAACCCAGGGAAAAGCTTTGAACTGCAGCTGGTAATCCAGGAAAAGAAAAGGCAAAAAGTGTATTTCTGAATGTGCCGACATAAGGAAAGGGACGCACAAATAAAAAACCTCATCGGGAAGTATTTGTAAACTCCATGAAGAATTATTGCAAAAAAACTTCAATGCACAAAGGCAGCACAAGGCCGGACAGATGTAAACAAACCTTACAGAGGCAAAACTGTTCTCAGCCACACGCAGGGAAAAGGGAATACAACCGCCAGGCTGAGGCACACACGCTGTCAGATCCCGGAGCTGCCTCAGTTTCATGCCTGGCTTTTCCTACACCTTACAATTTCATCATTGTTGTTGGATGACTAATCCTTAAATACAATCTGAAAACCTGCCTCGCTGACTACTGCCTTCTCATTCCAGCCTGACCTACTACACTTACATATAACCTGGTTTGGATTTAGAGCCTTTTTCTTCCCGGTTTATACTCCACTGAACACGGATGTGTGCACGAACAAGAGCATCTTCCAAGAAAAAAATGCCTTGTTGGGTGTAAAAAGACATGGTCACACACAAGACATGTTCCTGCCTCTCAGCTGTCCAGGACTGAGCTTGTCACCTTTGTGCCCCTGGGTACAGCACAGGGACGTTAATTCTTGGGAGTTTCCTAGTCTGTAATGCTCTGGTTATTTTTTTATTCATTCTTTGTATTTTATTTAATTACAAGCTTCAAATAATGGCAAATGGAACTGCAGGAAAGCTGCTTCTCAAAGCTTACTCTCTTTGGAAGCTGGATATGATTATCTTGCCTTGAAAGCAAGATTTAGAAAGCCCAGAAAAGTAGAGGATATTGTTAATAAAATCTGTGTGAGGAAAAAAATGGCCTAATTGGATGTGGCAGATGTAGAGAGGGTAGGAGAGGGAACAGGAAAGGCAGGAGAGGCAAGGAAAACAGGAAAGAGCCTATTTGAGAAAATGTTCATGCCATGAATGAACGTGACAAAAAATATGGAAAGTAATTAGGAATCCTAGTTAGGATCACCCTTTACCACGTTTCAGTGCCAGATCTCTGCAAACAAAGATGGGCTCCAGCCCTCATATCTAAGCCATGTAGTTCTCAAACTGACTGGTTAGAACACACACTTTCCTTTTCCTCAATGTTTACATGTTCCATTTCTGGCAAGGCGAGCCCATGTTTGCCTTCAATCTTCAGCAGGGGGGAACAGGATTAAGATACTATTGATAATGGTAACAATATCCCTAAAATCCTAGTTGTCCTCTGACTGCAGCCACCATGGCCCACCTCACATGAAGCACTGCCTGCCAGTGACATCAGAGCTGGGCTCTGAACGACTACCTGCTCACCACCTTGAAAATTACTGCCTAATTCTGAAATCCTAACACGTACATGTTATTATACATACAGAGTCAGAACTCAGTCATTCTTTTGCTGCAGAAGATCCAGAATGTGTTAAAATGTTCAAATATCTGAGCTCATGCTGCTCAGAAAGCAGAGAGGATACAAAACATCAGTGTAACAAGGTTCCCATCCACCACAAAAACCACCTAGCAAAGGTGTAACCCTTCACAATAATAATTTTTATATCGGAAGAAGCGTACTTTGGTTATTAATTTTTTTTTCCTAAATAACAAATGGATGGGGGAGGCTACTACTGTATTGCACTGCAGCCATGGTGCTAAATCACTCCACTCCGAGATGGTGCCTTTTAATCCCCCCTTATCCAGATACATAAATATACACTGTGCTTTGGTGTCCTGCCCCGTACCCTTGACAAGCCCTGAGGATAATCTGTGACAATCGCCTTTGCTGAAAGCGAGGGAGGCAGGCAGGAGGAGGAGAAAGGGACCAGAAGGAGGGGATGAAAGAAAATCGAGGAGAGAGCCCTGAGTATTCAGGGCAGCTGCTGGAAGAGGAAGGTTTGCATTTTCTGTGCTCTGCCATAGTCCTATGATTGCAGACGTCCTTCGGTCCCCACCGCGAGGATCAATGTGCCGAGTGATCTGGCCCGGCCGCACCCATTGGCGTCTCTCCGAGCTGCTCCTGTCTTGGCAGATGCTGCCGGAAGGAGACCGGGGGGGAGAGGAGGGAGATCTGCAGTGCTGCATCACCACACAGCTTCACTGCAGCACAGTAACGTTACAAGGAAAAAACCACGACACTTTCTGAAGGGCCGGGGGAAGAGAGGCGGCAAGAGCACCGCGCTTCCCTATGCCAAAGCAAGGCAAGATGGAGGTGAACATGCTCCGAGGAGCAACCTTTGTCCAGGCAGAGTGCTGGGAAGAGGGGACAAAAGGCCAGGGGAGGCACGGCCACGACCTTTGGTAGCATTGGCAGAACAGCTCCTCTCAACCTTCGCCTCGTATCGCTACACCTGTGTGTCAGCCCTTCCCAAGGCTGCGTTTTGCAATCGCTGCCAGATCAACAGAAACAAAGAGGTGCCTTTGCTTGGCTCCCACTCCGCAGACTCGAACAAAAACAAGGCCTTTTAGCTCCTCTTCCCATCCACAACTCCTGCTGATTAATCTTTAGCTCCGCATTGTAACAAAGGCGGCCGAGGCTGTGTTTTCTCCAGGGTTTACAGTTCAACCTGAAGCAGAGGAGACGAGGACGTGCAGGAGCTGTTATGTCACCGAGCCCCTCCACCAGCACAGCATGACTGAAGCACTCGGCTGTAAACACACATTGAGCAGCCCTTGCAGAAAAAAGTTGCCCAATAATCACCGCTCGAACAAAGCCACGCTAATCCAGCTTTTCAGACAAAGAAAAGGAATTCATAATTTAAGCATTATCGGTTTATTCACTGTAGATCAAAGCACCTCTATATTCAAGCAGCTGAAATGTCTCTGGGCTCTTGGCACGGCTGCTCGGCATGTTTCCCTCGCTCTCCAGCCCTTCCTCCTCCCCAGCTCTGCCTCCAGGACCGGGAGACAGCACGGCCGGGTTGGGAAACGCAGCCTCCGCCAATGCAGGGCCGGGCTGGTTCCTCCTCCCCAGGGGCGACGTGTCACCCAGGCACAGCCAAAGTCATCCCACACCCTACAGCCTTCCCTACCCTGGGGATCAGCACCCTCGGCTTCCCAGGTCTAATAAACCCTTTCAGCGCGGGTGCTCACTCCGAACACTCTTCCTGCACGGTCCCTGCTGTTCCAAGCAAAAGCTTTCTAAACAAAGCACGGGCTACGAGAACGCCGGCCAGTCATTTTGTAGTAAGCAAACCTTACTGTTTAGTTGCAATAGTCTATAAACTGATTAGGATCTTTATACGATAAGAAAAGGTGGGTTGAAGTGAGAGAGATTCAATTTTTAATATAAACCAAATCCGACTTCAAATCACGGTACCTCCCTATTTCTCTTGCTGAGCTCCGCACAAGCTTGTGAGGACCTTTCATACCCAACCATCTTCATCGCTGCAGAGTTCTGCAGGTCAGCTACATCCTGGCCGAAGAAACTTCACCACATTTGTATTTAGAAGCTGGCACGATGCTACATTCCACATACTACTAAATGTAAGAGACACTGCAGGACCCAAAATAACGCAGGAGCTTTTTCTGCGTGTGTGTTTCTGCACCGCCCTAATTACAAGCATGATTTGACAAGATGCTCCGATACGGCAGGACATCTGAGCATTCTGTATTCACTCGGGTTCCCTTTGGCTGCAGTCAGGTATCTTTAGCTATCGGAAAAACTCGGCTGATTTTGCCATGCCACACTCAAACTCCTTCCTCCTCCATGATTATATAACCCCAGCAAGCCCCAGCCTGCATTATTCAGTAAAACGCTCACACAGCTTGAAGCTTTCCTTGGCCAATCACATTCCTCTGGCTTTGTTGTTATTTCATAACAAAATAATGTGTCCTGAAATAATACTTCACCAGATGTTTGTGCCTCTTCTCCTTATTCCTGACACCAAATCAGTCCAAATACCCCACGCTAGGGGTATTCCAGCCCTGCATTCCCCCTGCACAAAGCAGGTCTGCTCTAGGAACAGGGAAATCCAGGACGTGCAGATACTAAACCTCCATAAAGCAGGATGCCATCACCCTCCATGGGGATTTTTAGCCAAGCTAATGGATGTCTGTTGAGTCCACGAACATCAGTTCCAGGGTCTTCTGCTATCATGGACGCTCATTTCACAGCCTGAGAAACTTGGCCCACCACAACAGCACGTGCAGCCACTTCCCAGCCATAGAACACACAAATTAACACACCAAAGAGCAGCACCGACCACACTGCGATCTTACCAGCAGCAGGACACCGAGCCACAGGGACAGTTATCCTGCAGAAATCCTGTTTGGAGTTAAGCACCAGCCTCCAGTACCACCAGCTCCCAGCAGGAACCGCACAGTGAGCGTCTCCCGCCCGCACCGCTCACAAAAGGTGTTTAATATTCACCACTGTGAGAGTTCCTGAGCCAGCAACACAAAGGGAACTTGTGTCTCTACACGGGCGTTTGCAAAGATTATGGCACTACAACCGATCACAATGAGGGCAGTGATACAATAAATGAAATACACAGCAGTTAAAACACGCTTATCCTAAGGAAATGACATCCCACCATGTTCCAAGCTTCATATCCATTATAGCCACGTGCTTTACTGCCATAAAATATATTTATCCACTTATAATTTTTTTTTAGAAAGGGAATTTCATGTGTAGAGCGATATAAGATAGTATTTCACCGCCTTCAGACCTGAGCAGCCCAAGTCTTTGGAATTAAACTCTGCCTCAAGTAACGCAGAGCATTACTCAAAATTTGACACTATCACCACGTGCTTGGCATGGAAGGAGACTTGAGGACTGACAGAAAAATCAAGGAATCTGAAAAAAACTCACTCAAAATTGCACTGACCGTTTCATAAATACAGTAACAGACCTGTAGCAGACAGCAAAACCAGGGACAGACCATTGAGAAGACTGTGAACATGGCTGGTCTGAAAATCATTCCAATTCATTGAGATGGATCTTGATAGAAACAAGCAGAATTCCACCATCCTGGAAAACTACACTTAAAATTAAGTCTAACAAATATGGGGAACTGTCAGCTGTTGAGCCACAATCACAATCACAAATTTCACTTTGTAGAACTGTCGCTCAGCCCCATTTGTCAAATGATATCTCAAATGCTTCCAGACAAATATGGCCACGTCCCCACGGCCACTGGCCGGGGCCAGCAGCTGCACTCAGGGCAGACCAGGAGCAGTATTTACTATGGACAACTCGATACTGAGTCCTGGTTGGCTCCCTCACCGTGTCCTTCACATGCTCCACAAACCTCTCAGACTGCATCCTCTCCACTGTATTTCCAAGAGACATGTGGTAGGTTTAAGTCCCCCACAAGAACAAGAGTGATCATGAGATTTCTCCCAGCTGCTTAGAGAATATTTCATCTGTCTCTTCAGATGAAATTGGTCTCTTGATTGGGTGGTCTAGAACAGACTCCCATCAGGATATCTGCCTTGTTGGCCTTCCCACCATTCTTTCCCATAAGCACCGAACCCTGTCACCACCATCCTTAAGCTCTAGACAATCCAAACACTTCCTAACACACAGGGCTACCCCACCACTTCTTCCTCGCAAATTCCTTCTGAAGAAGTCACAGCCATTCATTGCAGAACTCCAGTTGTGTCAGTCGTCCCCACCATGATTCCATAATGGCAACTCATACCATCATCTCCTACTGTGCAATGGTTTCCAGCTCCTCCTGTTTCTCACCCGTGCTGGGGGCACTGGTGCAGATAAATTGCTGTGTCTACAAAGATAAGACACAGCGAGTGGCTGGGACAGCACTCCGGATGATCACGAGTAGGAAAGCTCATCTGTGAGTGATAAATCCACACGATGTGCAGCTCTGAAATCCTTCACCTTCCCAGAGCCAAGCAAAATAAAAGCTCCACATATCACAAGAAGCTCTAGTTTTCGAGCCACACCGAGAACAGCCCTTGTGACAACAATGATTCAGAAACATGCCCTAATTACCAAACTCCCATCATTTTCTAGATTACAATCTGAGATGCTTTAAAACCTGTTTAGAGTCATCTTTATTGGCTCTGCGACCTTTGGGGGGAGAAAAATGTTCTTCAGGGCATTCTCTGCAGCTCTTCTTCTAGTAATAAAGATCTTCAGGGAAACGTCAAAATCCAGGAGCAGAAACAATCAACCAGGTTACAGAGCTCAGCCAGACAATCCTGGGGTGAATCCTGAGCATAACGCTCATACTTCTACCCTCCTGCCCCAACACCCAAACCACTCGAACCCAGATCCCTCTGGACTTTTCAGCTCCCTCTGGCCCCCAGCAGCACTCAACGGGAAATCTCCCAACTCCCGACTACAAACGGGGGTTTTGTTAATGACATACAGCACGTGTTCCTGCCACGCACAGAAAACAGCCAGGGCTTTGTCTGCACTCGTAATCCCTCCCTAAGAGATGACAAAATAGGAAATTAAAAAGCTAGCATAGGCACATTCACCGATACTCCTGATACCTCTGGTATTTAGGAGCAACACGCTCAACAGATCAGATAGTCCGGAGATAACTCCATGCTGGAACAAGTGCTCGCCTCTTGCTTTACAGCTCAGCCAAACGCTCCATTTTAAGACCCCAAGTAAGAGCAATTCCTAATTAAGACATTTATGTCTTTACTGCAAAGTGACCATCTGGATACTGCTGAAGTATTAATATACAAATGGAATTATTATGTACCACAAAGGGAAGAAACAGAGTATTTAAAATTGTTTTTTCATAGTTGCCACAGCCGGTAGCAATGATTTCATCCAACAGTCAACACAGCAGGAAATTTTTCTGCAACCCCCATGACAACCAGCTCTGCCACAGATCAGCTGTTGCAGCCAACACACATCACATCACACGTGAATACAGGTGCATCCACTCCTTAAAATATTGACCAGTTCCACTGCGAGACCCCCAGGACACAGAACAGCCCCCAGGAGGAGTCCTAGCGACCTTTCAAACCAGGGTGAACACAAGGGCGGGGGAGCTGAACCCATGCTTTGGACATGGGGATTACATGAAGCTGGATGAATAAAAACGCCTCTCGGCACTCCATGCAACATCTCACTGGGCTACATTTAACATTGTCCTCACCCCAGTCAGCAGTTCCACTGCTGGCAGCGTCAGGAGAACCCAGCATTGCATCAGCCCGGCCAGAGCTCGACCGCGCTGGAGCGAAGGGCTCGACACAACGTCAGCCACTTACAGCTGCCAGGGGTAACCGGACGAGGCACGGCCACCTCAGCCAGCCAGAACAGAGAAAGTCTCTTCCTAAGGAACTTTTCCTAGTTGTTTCTTTGGAACAATTAGGGAAAAGCATGGAAGCACCCCTAGCTTATTGGTATATATATTATTAAAAAAAAAAATCCAAGTGGCTTTGTGAGCAGAACTAATGAAGACTCATTTCTTATGGATGCATGTCTTGAGGTCGAATTCTCTGGCGTCCAACAACTGCCAGTTCCCACTGCAGCTTTTCCCACGGTCTGGAACACCTCTCTCCCATGTGGATTCTTTAATGTCTAATAAGGGCTGTGCTCTCACTGCAGCTTTTCTCTCCATGGGGCCGCTAATCAGGTCTCTCTCCTCTATTAAAACCGCTTGTTTTCACAAAACTCAAAGGAACGTTGTGTCTCTGAGACTGAATATCCCCTTCACCCTCAGGTTTAGCTGAAACTGGCAAACGGGTTCAAAATTGATTAGGGGAGATATATATACACATGGCAGGAATACCTCAGTCTTGCTCTCCAAGCAGATCAGAATAAATATCACTATTTGTAGAAGCATGGAAAGGTTACAGAAATATGTAGGAACTCCTCATGTTCAGCTGTGTTGTCTCAAGCACGACGAGCTGTGATTCTTTATCCCCAACCTACACACATGCGCGCCATCACGTTCCTACACGCTAGGCACAGAGCCGCCGAATTCCATCTCCACGGCATTTTTTTTCTTCCAGCTTAAAGCATAATCTGCAGATTTGCTTCAAAAACACCAGTGGTGATAGGCTACATTCAATGCTTTCTGCAGGGGAATTGCTCAAGCCTGTTCTTTTGCCTGACTGATTTTAGGATTTGTTTGGATTTGATGTTAAGAACACGCTGCATCGCAACTCTAGGGGAATCTCTTGATTAATCAAGTTTTTTTCATTCTTACATGAAAGGGTAATTCCCCATCTCACTTTTGCTTCTTCAAGCTCTGCTTTGCATGTATTCGGCAGCAGATGGAGGAAAATGCAGAGTCACAACATTATGGTCTCCCTGCCATGCTGCAGAGCACTTGAAATGTGGATCATCTTAAAGCTTTGGAAGTCTTGGTCCTCATTGGTTCAGACTTCTCTAGTAACAGACATTTACAACCTCATCTCCAAGGTCTTGTATGCTTTCCAGAAAATAGTACTTCAGAAGAAAAGAAAAGTTTATCTGTCTGCGGCCTCTGAGACTACCTCAAGTGATGGAACTGCTCTTCCTCCTCAAACTTCAACTAGGTTTGAACGAGTGACCAGCTTCAGTTCAGCCCATAGGTTCAACAACTTGAAATTCATTTCTGATGGAAATCAGCCATGGATCCAAGGACTCGCAGTCAAATCCCCAACCACAAAAGCTCACCAACGCTAAGAGGTTACGATCTTGACACCAGGGAGGAAATCCAGCCAGTTCCCAGCCAGTCCAGCCACTCCCACTCTGCCACAGCAGCCAGTCACCAAACACAGATGTGCAAATGTTATTTCGTTGCTTCATGACTCACCGCTTCCATCACCCTGGAGAAAGTGCTTGTCCCTGTGACTAAACCAACTGGCAGCACAGTCCTTGGCGTGAGCCAGGTGTCAGCCCAAGGAAAATAATATTCCCCACTGACAAGCGCCCGGCAAGAGCCTGGCACACACTCGGGTGTGTTTTGTCTGCAGGGACTACCTGCGCTCCAGGCACTTTCTCCATAGGCGAGAGCCTGGGACTTTCCAGAGATGAGCTCCTGAACCAGCCACACTTTAATGGCTTTTCTTTTAGTGCAACTCGAAGTCGAGGTTTTGCAAAACTGAGCTGCAAACTTGAGTTTCATCGCAACACCAGGCGAGGTTTCACACCTCAGCTTTATGAGCTGACTTAAAGGAGGCCTCACCACACCAAAGACTTGGGCAGAGCTGTATCTGGAGATGAACACATACTACCAGACCAAGAGGGCTCCTCCTGGGGTTCAAGGATACACCACACAACCAGATATACCAACACAACTGCTGGGGAAGCTGCTCCCTCATTTTATGCCATTTCAGTGATCAGCTTCACCTTTAAGTTGAAACATCAGACTGACACAAGCTAGGCAAGAACATGAACTGCAACCAACCCAGGGGCTGTAAACTCTGAAAGGATGTACAGGAAGAGATGCTTCCTGAGCCCAACTGCTGCCAAAAAATGGTGTATCTCACCATACCCACAACCAGTGTTATCGTCTACAACATCAATCTTGAAGCCACTTTTATTTTTAAATGTGGCAAAGCTTCTCTGGTACTAATTCTTCCAATAAGTTGGTTCAGAGTTAAGAAAAAGCCCAAAGGTTTTGATTACAAGGCGGTGACTGTGCTGGCCATTGGCTGTCTGGATGCATATCCAGCTGCCTTCCTAAGAGCAGCATCTCACAGATCCTGTGAAATTAAATCAGATGTTGATTACATATACAAGGGAGATACTCATCCACCCTGAGCTTTTATTCCGCTCACAGTTAGGATGCTAATGAGGCCGGAAGACTTCTTTCCCCTCCAAAGATGACTTCTTTAAACATACAGCTTGGCAATTTATTTTTCTTATTTTGCCCTATTAACTATTACAGGTCACCCGCAGCTGCCACAGCGAGCTTAAAGAGGGACATTTAAACGAGCCTCTGTGATCTCTTTGGCAGCCATCACTGTTAATGAGGACAGGAGGCATTCACCCAGAGGCAGGAGCAGATGGACCACGGTGCACAGCTTTGTGCCGGGCGGAAGCGGTGAACACCTCACCAAAGACACAGTCAGGGAAAGCTGTGACAGGGACACCAAGTTACTCTCAATGAATCCCATGGATAGCAAATACAACCAGCTCAGTTTTGTTCCTGGAGAAAAACTGTAGGTGATTCACTACTTGCTTAAATAAAATAATTTACAATCTGGCCGTTCTTTTTGTTGAGCTAAAAGATTGTTTCAAATCCAGCTCTGACTGGGTACCTGACCACCTTCATGACAGGAACTTGGTCTGAACACAGCTCTCATTTCCTACCACACTGGGAATAATGAAAGACATAGAAGTGCTTTCATTTGGACAGAGGGGCATCCAAAAGGAACACACAGAGGTCAGAACTATCTCACCAGCCACATCCAACAGAGAGCCCTGCGGATCATCCATTCACCCTTCTTCTGGAGACATTTGGACTTCTCTGGCTTTTCAGTGGAGAGATGAGAGCACGCTCGGGGCATTCTGATCAGATGTGGAAGCTCACGCTCCAGATCTAAGTGTGCTTGTACAAAAAAAGTGCTTTCAGTTTTAAGTTGCTGAACCTAATTAAAAAGAGGAAGAGAAAGGAAGCAAAAAAAGCTCCCTTTTGTTCTTAAAAATGTCCGAGCCTTTAACCAGAACACGGTCGTTGCGACAGACTGCTGCTCTCCTCCCACAATCAGTTTGTCTGAGCAGAAAATTGATGTTCCTTTCACATCCAAACTCTGCTCCTTCTCACCTAAGTCACCACAAAGCTCTGGACCTCGCACAGGGCACAGACACAGAGACTCTAGTCCAGAGCCAGCCACACACAACAGCTACAGAACGCACTTCCAAAAAACCCACCCCAGGAAGGATGTTGTTTCCACCAAATTCAGAGGTGCTGCCTTCAATCTTTCCTGCTGACAGATCAGACTGCAGCAGGCCCTGGGATATATCTGGTGTATTTATGAAAAGCCTGGAACAACGTTTATTCTTTTACTGAAGGATGTTATCTTCCCACTGCAGGATTTTACAGATTGCAGGAGATGATTACAGAGCGTCAGCAGGTTAAACAATAACTATGGAAATGCACAAACCAAAGCAGTTGCTGTGTTTTATTCATGGTCCAAAAGCCTTCATCACCTCTGAATGTGCTGCAGTGGAACAGTGATGGAGATGGGTTTCGGGAGATCTGAGCTGCCATTAATCCCCAGGCAGAAAGGTGAAACCTCCATATGAGTGTGTGTGTACAATCACCAGGTGGGAAACACTGCTGACTTGTAGCCTGGGTGATGAAGAAAGCAACTTCTGTCTGATTTTCATTAACTGTCCAAAGGAGTTAAAGACTTGAGCAAAGGAAAGCTGCAAGGCTGGTTGTACACTGTGAATTTCCATCCTCAGGCTCCCGTTCCTCCCACAAGATTCCTAAATCAGCATGCCGAAGATGCAGCTAAGCTCCGAATCTTATTATGGAGAGCAATCATTTTTCTAGTTTATTCCTCAGTTCATTGTTTAGGAATGTTTGTCCTTGCGGTCTTTGGTTTCAGGGCGTTCTCAGACCTCAGCAAGTTCAATGAACTTAATAAAAAACACAAGTGAAATATCTCACTGGTTCTTATTTTTGGTAGCTACAAATCCAGAGCGTATCCAACCCACTGGAAGCTCCACAACTCACACCCAGCAACTCTCCCAAAGCCTTCAGCAGCCTAAGAGCAGCCAGGAGGGGTGACCCTCAGTTCTACCCCTTTGCAAACATCCTCAGAAGACTGTTTTGGTGTGTGTTTTCTCAGGTGCCCTTCACATGCAAAAGGGCATCTCCTCCTCTTCCTC
This sequence comes from Falcunculus frontatus, assembly GCA_013398115.1. Classification (NCBI taxonomy): domain Eukaryota; kingdom Metazoa; phylum Chordata; class Aves; order Passeriformes; genus Falcunculus; species Falcunculus frontatus. The sequence goes on along the minus strand of VZRV01009178.1, from coordinate 59,569 downwards.
ACAACCCAAGAGCAGAGTGAAACCACCACAACAGCAAGACAAGCTGCAGTTGTGACACATCAGCTCACAAAAACAAAGCTCCTGAGGAGCCCCAGGTCCACCCTGACTCATCGCCTCATCCAACATCTGCAACCTGCCTTCTACTCATTTGGATATTTACTTCCTTTTTTATGGAAAGCCAGTGAGCGCCTCTTCGCCCTCAGCGAAGACAAGGGCCTAATTTTGGACACACCTTAAGACGTCAATAAGGTCATTTGCCAGGGAACTTGGCATGACTTTCTGGCCTATGAAAAACAAGGAGGAATAAAAAATCAGTCAACAAGGCTATCACAAAGTGAATTTAAGCCTTTATTCATCTCCTGTTCTGACCTGATGAATGGATTTAATACCTTTGCTTGCCTCGCTGGACCGGTAAGTTCTCAACATATGAATCTGTTTTCTTGTACTCTGCAGGGATTATTTTATTGTTGTACCAAAGGAATTTACAGTAAGGGCAAGAAATACCAAAAGCCAACATTGCTCTTGAGCAGCTCAGTGACAACAGAAGCTGCTCACATCAAATCACAAATAATCAAAACTAAACACAGCCTGGATCTTTGAAGAAACTTCAGAGAAGAAACAATGCCAGCCAGGCTGAGCAGATGACAGAATTTTGTGACCAAGTGACATCAACTTATCTTTCTACCACAGCTCAGCATATAAAACCACTTAATAGAAGCTTAGTCCAAATCTACACTCTTCGTGGCTTTTCATTAAGTTTCTTTGAAATAATTACCCAGCCATTTCCTCGGCCAGTGTGGCGTCAACCAGCTGCCAGCTCAAGTACAGGCAAAGAGCAGAATCCTGAGCAGCCATGGATCTCAGCCAGCCCAGGAGCCACCCTCCGTGACTCGGCCTGGCAGAACCAGGAGGCAGCTGCAGACAGACACCACTGGGTAACACGCCGGGACGCCACCGAGGTGGTGCCTGTGCTGCTTTAGGGCACTTGTGGATCAGTATTAGGAACAGAATTATTAAAGATCTAATGGAAAACCACCACCAGAACCAGCACCACCAGAACCCCAATGAGCCACCTGATCGACCAACCTACGCCCTGCACGAGGTTGACTTTCACTGGAACCAACCGAAAGAACTCACCTCACGTACTCTCCTTGTGATTCTGGGCAATTATTTTAATCCCCCTGCCCAGTCTCCTGACCAAACATCCCACCATGGTCTCTGGATTACATTACTGGAAGTGTTTGTAAAACCAGCACCAACAAGTTCTGATGCTGCCCATTATTCCAGACATCACTCCAGTAAAGCATAGGCGTAAACTGTACCCTCCCCCTCCTTCACAACTCTGAGCTGGAAAGGGCAGTACCTCATCTGTGAAAATACCTAAAGTGACACAAATCGAGAGACAAAACAGGAATAGATCCTTCTGTGACATTACTTCTGTATTTTCCTACAATACAAATATACCTGGAACTATATAGGCTGAGCTGAGTAAGGATAAACTTCCCTGTGTTTACATCCCAAGTGATATCCAAGGACTTATGAATCAATGATCACCAAAAAAAGCCAGGGAACACATTTAAGAGCTTTACTAGAAAACCAGGAGCACCATTCCTTCTGACTCAAGCCAGTCCCCATGGAAAGGCACTGCAAGACCTGCTGGTGTCTGACGTGGGAAGTTTTCCCTCCAAGTGTTCCACACCAGCAGTGGCCGTCACCGCTCTTGCCAGGTCACAGCCTGCACCAGAGCTACCAAAATTCCCCTACATCACCTCAGTCCACAGCGGTGACACGGAGCAGAAGGCACAGATTCCATCCTCCCAGGCTGAATTTACACTCCCAGCCGTCAAGACAAAATGTTTCCTCACACACTGACCAAACATTCTCCAAGAATTACTGAAAACAAACAGGCACTCGCTGTCATGGCAGGTTTTTTGCAGTTGTGTTTAAAATGCCAACCACTTCTCCAGGAGGTATCCAAAGCGTCTCCTGAGAGACAGACACTGGAACACGGCTAAGCCACACAAAGCCCATTTCCCACCCCAAAAAAACCCTTAAAAGGTTTATTTATCTTCTCCAAGATTGCCCTGATCTGCAATGTATTTCTGTTGATTTTCAAGGAGCGCATTTGTTTCCTGAAATCCAGGGTTTCTCCTGGACTTGGTTGCCACTGTGAATGTCTTCATTCTCCCCCAGCACAGGAGATTGCACACGACAGTCACGTGGTCCATCCTTAAGAGACTTTTACTCCTCTTTGCCCTTTAAAACACCAATAAACGGACAAAGCCATGTTCTTTCAGATAACTAGAAGAAAACACAGGGAGGAAAAAAAATATGGAAGGGCAGCACTGGTGCTGGGGACAACTGTTACTATATTTAGTGGCCTTGTTCTGCAAGCTGCCGAGCATCTGCTTCAGTGATGGTGAACGATGGGTTTTTTTCCAGCATTAATTAGGTGAACCCAAACCACTGCTCCCACCACTTCTCCGAGCTCACATCTCCCAGATCCTAACTCGGATTCGTTACTTATTCCACCTCAACGGTGGATCTCCAATCCTGGCACCGGCTGCTTTTCTATTTCAGGGTGCCTTAATAGCTCAGTTGAAAGGAGCATTAGTTTTTAAAAAGGGAGTATTTGGATAAGAAACTAAAAGACAATTTCAGTGCATTTAAATGCGTGAAAAATCTCTCATTTGCAATCCCCTTTAATACCAAGAAAACAGATTTTAAAAAGGGCTTCTAAGGAAAAGAATAGCACTGCTCATGTAAGAGAGTGCTTCTTGAGACCAGCTTCAGTATTCTCTAATTTGAGAGAAGAATTCATAGCAGGGAGTGTTATTTCCATTCACCTAACTAAACAAAGCAAACCGATCAGGAGCATTTGGGGAAAAAGAATAAAAACATATTTCTTCAAAATTCTTAATTCATCCCTTAAAAGAATTCCTTATGAGGCTGCAAAGCCAAGCCAAGGTTCCCACAGTCGGTGGTTAAGCGAAGGGGGGAAAAACCCTTCATGCTCCCGCCGGGTTGTAAGTTTTAGGAGTTTTCCCTGCATTTTTGCTTCTTTGGAAACAAGATGGTTGTTTCTCAAACTCGCCCCCAGCAGGGACTGTGCAACAGCCCTGTGAACGGGCTTCCATCTGGGAAGGACAGTATTTCCCAAGCACAGTGGAAAAACAAACACTCCGGTGAGTTGCACAGAGGCTCCGGGGGTAAGGCGATTCGCGGTCGCAGTCCAGTTGAGATTTTAGGCGTTATTTCCCCCAAACCCTGCCCCGCTCCCATGGCTCAGCCTTCCCGCACGCGCTTCGCCCTATTCCCAGGCTGGGGGATGGGTGGGAACTGGGCTCTGCCAAGCCCCGCTCCATCCGAAAAGACTTTCTCTTCCAACCACAGCGTCTTTTCCAAGGAGGGAGCCTTCCCCATCCCACTTCCATGGCCGGGCAGCCGCTTTCCTTCCCTCTGGATAAACCCACCACGCCGTGCAATCCTTGTGCAGCGCGTGTCCCTTCCCCCAGGCGAGCACGGGTATACAAAGGAAGCCTTGCTCCATTGTCCACCTACAGCACCTAGACATCGAGCCTCGGACCCGGCTCCACACGCACCCCCTCACCTCTTTTCCAGCCACAAATATTCCAGTGGTTACATCCCAAGAGCATTCGGAGGCGGCGTGTCACTCCCTCCCCCCGCTTTAATACCTGCAGCCAAAGGGTTGAAGCGCGTTTTAAACTGTGTTTACTGGCGTGAGATCAGCCTCACCCAAACACATAAACCCGGGGCAAAAATCACTCTGGAAAAACGGGGAGAAATGCCTGGCTACAAATCTCCTTCCCAAACCTTCCATCGCTACTTGCCGAGGTAAAAACAACCAAAAAAAGGTAATTAATTCAGCGCCTGCCATTTTTCCCATCCATCTCCAAGCAACAGTACCATAGCAACTTTTTCCCTTCTTTAATACATCTTATAAAAGGAGGAGGACTGGACAAAATAAAACCCAGGAATGTCAGATTTCCACTATGGAGCGCCTATTCCCTTAGCTAGTTATGGCTGGAATTAACCAAAGAACCGTAGAGCGAGCTTTTTCCCCAAAAAACCTAGCTTTGTACAGCACTGGGTCACGTAACCTGGACTGAGGGACACGACAAACCACCCTGGATACACATCCACCATCCCGCGCGTTGCCACCATCCCGTGCGTTGGCACGGACCAAGCGGCAAGTTCTGGGCTCAGGGGGATAATAAAGGTGAAAAAAAGAAGCAGCTTGATTAAAACACAGCAATTTCAGAGCGATGAGGATGCGAAGATAGGATTCGGCTGCTGCAGCAGCTCAGGCCACGAGGAGGAAGGGAGATGCGAGACCCCCAGTCCTTCCACAACAGACGACCAGAAACCAGGGAAGAGGCGCTGGGACCTTCCTTTTTCCCCCTCGGTGTCACCGCATCTATTTTTCCCATGGTGACTCATTATTAAGGACGCTCCGTCATTTTTCCAGCACAGGAAGATTAAAGGAAGCTGCAAAATCAATTTTTTTCTGCTGGTGGTGGGATTAAAGCAAAGCGCCTGGAGGGGCCATGAGCTGGAGCAAGGCTCGTTACTCTCATTTTCTTCCTAAAAACAGCTTCCAGCGTGGGGTGCATCAACTTGAGAGCATTTCCACAGGAAAAAGGTGTTGCTGAGGCGGCGGGGGAAAAGCCTCTTCCTCCTCCTCCTCGCAGGGAAAGACAGAGGGAGGAGGAAAAAAACACAACCATGCAAACGGCTACTACTTCCTTATGAGCGGGATTAACCTATGCAACAAAAAAAAAAAAAAAAAAAAGAAAAAACAACCCAACACAATATAAGGAGTCCAGAGCGCTTCCCGCGTGCAGGATCCCGTGTTTTCTCCGTGGGTTTGCGTGATTTTTTTTTCCCCCCCCTCAGAGTCACGTTTTCGCAGCTGCAGGCGCTTCGGTTCCCACAGCTCGCTGCACCTCGGGGGGCACGCAGCATCCTCCATGGCTCCAGGTGGGAGCGAAACGCAGTGAAATGGGCGAAAATAAACAGAAAAAAGTCCGAGTGCTGAATAATTTAAAAAAAAAAAAAAAAAGGAAAGGAATGGAATAGAATGGAATGGAATGGAAAACAAGTCGGCCAGGCTCAGCGCTGCCTCGAGATATCCACGGCATGGGATCCGTTCCATGCCGACCGCCGAGCCCCACTCGCTGCTGCTCCGTCGTTTCGGGTCCATTTTTAGCCATTTTTGTATTTCCCCGCTCCGGCCGCGCCGCCGATCCCGCCATGGCGCGGGTTATTTACAGCGCTGTTTTCCTCCTCCTCTCCACGGGAACCGCCGTCCCCGCGCACTCCTCCCCCCTTTTCCCACGTTTTTCCCCTCGTTTTTCCCCACACGGCGGGTCGGGCAGGACGGGCCCCCCTCGCCGCTCCCCACTCACCGCTTGAAGTGCTCGATGATCTTCTCCTCGCGAACGTTCTCCGGCAGGTTGCCCACCCAGAGGTGCCTGGTTTCCCGGACCATGCTGCGCGGCGCGGGGCGAGCCCGCCGCCCGTGCCCCGGCTCCCGGCCGCCGCC
>VZRV01009178.1:33914-53673 GCA_013398115.1 Falcunculus frontatus | reverse complement strand
ATGAGAGATTTGGGATGGGGGAATCGGGCTTGTGAGAAAAGTACTGGGGGGCTGTGACAACTGGGATGGCGATGTGAGAAACGGGGGGACGAGAGAATTGGGATGGGGGATGTGGGAATCGGGATTGTGAGGGACGTATTGGGGGGCTGCAAAAATCGGGATGGGGGTGTGAGACTGGGGGATGAGGGAATTGGGATTGTGCGACTTAGTGGGAGGCTCAGACACACAATGGGAGGTTGTAAGACATAACGGGGGGTTCTGAGTCGTATTGGGGGGCTGTGAGGATCATTACGGGGGGCTTTGCAAATTGTAATGGGGGCTGTGAGATAACTGGGCTGTGAGAGTTGTAACAGGGTCTGCAAGAATTGTAATGAGGGGCTGTGAGAAATGTATGGGGGCTCTGAGAGTCGTGATGGGGCTGTGAGAAACAGGGCACTGGGAGACTCATAATGCTGGGCTGGGGGAGACAGAATGGGTTGCACTGCAAGGGCAAGGTCCCGCTGGCACAGCTCAAAGGGGCTTCACCCAGCCAGGGGCCCCTGCTGACCCCCTAGCCTACAGCTCCCCTAAATCCCATAAGGATTCCAAAATCCTGGGGCACAAACTACCTTCATCCCCAGGTGAGCACACACCCAGCCCATGCCCACCGGGCAGACAAAATTAAAAATTAATTGAGGTGATGGCAGCGAGGGCCTTGCGCTGCCCGTGGCTCTGGTGTCTCTAATGGCCCCAAAGGCTGCTCCAAATGCTTCCGTCTGCCAAAACAGGGACGATGTGTCACCCTGAGACATTTCCTCCACCAAATCCAGGTGGCTGTGTTGTCCTGAGGCACTTCCTCCAACAGAACGGAGACCACGTTGCCTTGAAAACCACACATGAGAAACTCCCACTGTGGGAAGGATTCACCTCCCGCTCCCCCATGGGGGTTGGCAGAGCTCGTTAATTAACATGGGGGGAGGAAATTGCCCGTTGCCAATATCACCCATCTCTAGTTGCCAGACATGTTACACCCCAGCTCTGTAACACAGAACTAGACATTTTTTAACCTGCAAAATCTTCTTTTCCACCAAAACATGCCACTGCACTGATAAAAACACCTATTTGTATGTCCCAAAAGGAAAATGCCCAACCAGTTCCCACTGTGAGACTCTGACCAGCTTGAGGTCAGGATAAAACACACACCCACAGCCACAAGTGTTGGTGTTTGAAGCCTTCACTGCTTTCACCACACAGCAAACCCGTATTTCAGTATTTTCCATGGCCAAAGTCTCCTGATGACGTTTTGATATTGATCAAACCCACGTTTTCTTTATCAGAGCTGCCTTTTGCCACCCAGTTCGGCCGGACACCGTAACCTTCCAGCAACAAGTCCACCTCGCTACTGGTCAAAGTCACCGAGCTGTAGTGGCTTAACAAACATGCAAATCTCTTGATTTAATCAGATCTCTGACGCACGTGGACTCGATCTGCGGTGGCCCCAAGCCTTATCCCTGACTCCAGCGGCTGTGAGACCATCCTTTGGCAGCCCATGCCTCAGTTTCCCCAGTGATGATGGGCTCTGCCAAACTGGGATCTACTGATTAATTTAAAACCCCAACAACTCCTTGCTCGCAAACCATCTATTATTTAAAACGTGTGATGGAGCCACATACGCACGAGAAAATGCGCTGCCAACACGCTTCACCAGCGCTTCCAGTGTGGAATTGGGCTCCGCTTTCCATTTTACCTGGTGGGAAGCCCAAGGAGCAGTTCCTCCATGTCTCTGCCTTTAACAGGCTCTCCATTTAGGACAGGAAAAACCCAAACCAAGACCACCAAAAAAAATCAAACAACTTTTCCATGACAAATTCTCCCTCTCTGATGGAGTGCACTTGCTGCAACTGCAATTCCAGTTGTTCTTCCTCCTTGCTGGGGTGACACCTCCGAGGGACATGAGGAAACCATGCCAGCTCCCAGGTCCTTCCAGGGAATCTCACATGGAGTCACTGCTGTCACCCAGCCATCTCACGGGACATGCAGGGGCTGGGAGCTGTCGCAAACAAAGCCATCGACTCTGTTGACAGGAGAGAGTTGAGATGAGTGCCAGGAGGGTTCCGTTTACACAACACCCAGCTGGAAGAGGAGCACAAAGCCCAGCTGGTGACGCAAAACAAAGCTCTGGACCATTCCGATACTCTTCAAATGCTTTGCAGGGAAACTGTTCCCAGTTGCGGCCCCACCAGCAATGCTGCTGTAACCAGACCCCTCCAGCTCGGTCGAAGATTTTAAAGAACACAGACTCAGGCTGGAGACCAAGCAGGTATAACCCTCCCCTCAGCAGGCCAGAAAGGCTGTGAGGAAGGACCAACACCGTCCTTGTGTCTGCAGAACGGACACACATTTGTGCCAGCCCAGTGTCCTGCCACAAGTGACAGCGTGATGAGCACCCAGGGGTGAGACATGGATGCACTGCCCTGTGTGCTGCCCTTCCCAGGGGCCAGACAGCTGAGGACAAGGGGACTTGAGCTGTTCTCCATGACCCGATGGCCCTTGGCCTTTAGGATACACACTGCAAGGAACAATTTAAATTACTCCTGGGAGGGTGTAGTCGACAGCCCGGCTATCTCCAGACATCTCAGCCAACCCTGCAGTTAAAACATTTGGATGTTTCTTATTGGCGCTTGGAGAGGATTAAAGTGCCAGGCCATTTATTAGTGAGGGAGCAGGTTATAAACCCATCTCAGCTTGAACACCACGTTATGTCAGGAAAAGCAAGGCAAGAACAGGATGCATCAAAAGAGAGCCATTAAAGGCGTGAGAAAATGGGGCTGCCATATAAGGAGCTAATAAAGTTAGCAGCTCTCCAGTTTGAAGGGGAAAAAAAAAGGGGCAGAAGCAGAAAACATCCTTGGGGTCCACACAGCAGCCTCTCTTTGAGGAGGAAACACCAATAAATAGAAGTGGGCAGGCACAATGCTTCAAAAGGCAGGTTTATCCATTTTGAACACGGCGCCTTTCCCAAGCAGCAGAGCTGCCACACATCGCCGAGACTGCTCGCCAAACATTTTGAACTGCAAAGATTACATACCGAACAAGGACAGCAACCAGGGCTCTGTTTGCTCAGACCGTAACTTCCTACCCTCAGGTCTGGCTCAGCAACATCTCTGTATATTGTGCTGGGAAAGGGAGACATTACACCTCTCCCTGGCTACATCAGCCAGGATTCACAGGGATCCAAGCAGGCACACGAGGATTATCCCCACCACCAGTGCACGGCCAGTTTCTTTGATTTTTGTAGAAAAGCAGGAGGTTTCCCAGCAAAGAGCCCCAAGATACACTCAGAGTGTTCCTTTGTTTGAGCCAGCCAGCTCCAGCCACCATCTTGCCAGGGTAAAATGTATTTACGTGCCTTCCTTGCTCATTGATTGTATTTATTAAAAGAACGCTATGGCAGCTGAATATCAAATTCCCAGCTAGGTTTTTATCTCCTTTTTAAGCCAGCCTGAATTATTTGCCTAATTTTATTGCTTACCCATTTTGCTTTACGCTTGTTTTCTCCAAGAAGGAATTGGTGCTGTTTGATATTTAGGCCCATTTGTTGCCAGGACAGAGGCTATTGGCTTCGGGGCTGAAAAAGCTTGGAGCATGGAGCTGGGTTCTAGAGCCTTAAGCAACACAAAGCACAGGATTTATATTAATAAAGCTCTTGATTTCAGTTCTGTTTGAGGGTTAGTGCTCCAGATCTTCCTGATGAGATGACTCTGTGCAGAGAACTCCCTTCACGTTTTTGAAATGCAATATTTAGTAATTTATTTTCCAACGCTCTTCCCTGTGGTGTTCTTACCCACAGTGCCAGGGATGGGAGCTGCCACAACATGCCACCATTTTAGCCAGTGGCTTAGCACCAGTCACATCCCACAGCCCAGTATATAGAGGCCCCTGGACTTTAGTTGACACTGAACCCATTTTTATCTCTATATAAGTGCATACTTCTGTTTTTAAAATTCCTTGCTCCAAAGAACCAGAGGTTTCTTCAGCAGCAGAGCCCAGTGTGATGGCTGAGCCACATAGCCAAAACCCACGTGCCAACATAGGATTGCAAAAGAGTTTACTCTCACTTATGGTGTGGTAGATATATTAGAAATATTTTTTTTAGCCTGTTGTTGGGAAAAAATAGGAATATCACAGTACCAGCTTCTGCCCTGCCTCCCCTTGCCCCCAAACTCCTGTACAACCACGTGCCAGAGAGCTGTGTCTGCTCACCTCACAAGGGTTCTCCCCAAACACAGAGCTTTCATCACTAGACAGGGCTGTGGCCTTCCAGGCTGCAAAAGATTACATTTTAAGGGAAAACCAAAGAAAACAAACATTTAAAAAGCCAGTTCCATGTGATTTGATACCCAAACAGGACAACTGCAAAGGATATAAATCCCCTAGGACTGGTGAGATCACCGAATCCTATACTTTGCCACTTTTAACACCTAATTGTTGTATTAACTCTACATCCAGATGTGATTTTTTCCCGTGTGCAATGCCCACGGGAAAAAAAATCTCAGAAATTACACTGGAAATGTTACAGGACAAGGCTTTAACACGAACCCCACGGTCCAAACCTGCAAGCTACAGGCTGCTCTTCCCACATTCTGCACTGGATTAATCAGCACACCCAGCACAAAATAAACACTGAGCCACCACCATCTGAGCCTTGGTTTCATCAAACACCATTTTGATACCGCAGCAACATGAGGGTGTTTAAATGGAGTGACCCAATGTCTGAGGAGTTATTGCTCCTTCACTCCAGAGAAAGCACAAAGAGAAATATTTGCACATTGACACCTGCTGCGCTCGAAAGCCTCTCCTCCAACACGGCACGGGAGAAGTTTCTCATCTGCCTTTGGCTTTTATTTTCACCTCTGCAGATCTCACAGCACAGCTTTTTAACTCTTTGGGCTAAGAGCAAAGCCTGAAAGAAAGTGGTTTTCTCCTGTACAGAGGAGGAGTGGAGGTTTGTATCACTTTTTGGCACTGGAAATTCAGGTTTTGTTTAGCTTGGAAATATCACGGATGTAGCTCGAGTAACTCTTCAGGGTGGTAAAAGTTCAGCATTCACAAGGCAATTCTCACTCGTTTATCCTAAACTGCCAAAGGAAAGTAATTTAGAGTCCCACAGGGTGTGCCAGCCTGAAAAATGTGGAATCATCCCAACAGGCAGCTTCTTGCTCCTCCAAACCTCCCTGCCAGCAAAGGCCTATGAAGGGTACAAGGTGTATCTCCAAACCAATACAGCCGTAATGAGGGAAAAAAATCCAAATCCGTGTCCACACTGGCTTATTCCAAACAAGGCTTTAGGCACAGGAGGTACAGCCACTGTTCACACACCAGCTCTACCACAGGGAGCAGGGCATGAAATCTGGCCTGGCCACCTCATCCTTACCCTGTGCTTAATTTTGGCCAAAAAGAAGGATAAAGTCATAGCTGTGCTACAAATCCCAGCAGCAACCAGTCACTGAAATAATTTCTCATATGGGGCTTCTCCAGGGCCTAGTCAGCCAGTGGCATCCATGGAATCCTGATGCCGATATCCTCATTACGGGTGGCTAACGACCCCCAGCACTCCCTGTGCACTAATGAGTGCAGGAAGCTGTGCCTCCCAGTCATGTGTGACCTGGGAGAGACCAGTACCAGGTGCTTTTTATTACCTTTGCAACACAACAAAAGAAATGACACCCAGTAAAGAAGCGTTTTCCTTCTTCCCAGCGAGCGAGCAGGACTTTGAGGAATGGAGTAATAAACCAGCTGCATCTCGTGGGAGCAAGTTCAGAGACAAAAAATACAATTCAAGGGGACCCTGCTCTTCATCAACACGATTTAAGATGTTCAATGCTCCCTCTGACCTCCACTGCCTTTGCCTGAGCAAAATTAGGAGGGATAGACAATCCCACGTAGGTCTGTAGGCTTGGAGGGAAAGGGGCCCCACAGTTTTGCTCCCTGGAGGCACCCGCTCTCCCCACCCCTTTTGTGTGTATTTTTTTTAATGTGTCACACATCAGCACAATGCTGACAAGGGCTTTGTATGTTTTCTGCCTATGCAGCAGTTCAAGACACACAACTCTGGATTTTTTGAAAGGGAAAGGGGGAGGGAGCTGCCCTTTGCTGTACTGTTTAATTGCACCGCTTCCTCTTCTGCATGACAACATGAAGGGAAAAACACAGAGGTTTAAAAATGGAGCCATTTTTAGTAGCCAAAAGGGTCAAACTCAGTCTTCTCACAAGATACAGTGGAGCTCAGAATAAAACCTACCAGAGACAAGAAAAAAATTATAAATCACCAGGGTTTCTTCTCTGGAGTTGGACATGACCCCAGAAAACAGCTCATCCATCCTCACTCGCTGCTGTTACAGTCTCCACATTTGCACACCTGCCAGTGCAGATTCCAGCACTGAAAAAAAGGGAGGGAAAGGTCTGGAAAGCTGGACTGTTGTTCTTTCCACCTGCCAGCAGCAGCTCAACGAAACCTGGGTGGCTGAGCTCCAAGGAGCAGTGAGCAGAGCACATTACCAGCCTTCTGGAGTTCCCATCTCACACACATATGCGTGATACGGACAGCGCTGGCAAACAGCTTCCTTCAAAAATAAGGATGACTAATCCACAGCAACGCCGTTTTATTTATTTATTTTAAAGGCCACAAGGCAGAGCTTTTTCCAGAAGCATCAGCCTTTGTGAAGCAGCAAGCAGTGGGAAGGGGAAGCCCTGGGGCCCACTCATGCTCTGCAGGCAGAAGTAACCACAGGAACACTGTGGGTTTGTGTGGCCCGTGTGTGACACATGCAGACATGGCTGGAGCCTTGTCCCTCATGCTCCTGGCAAGGCCAGATCCCACTGCCTGAGTGGCTCCTGGATCCCTGTGTGGTTTGTAGGGATCTGCTGTGGAGAGGGTTTACATAAACAATACACTGTTTCCCTTGGAAATAAAAAAACCAAACCAAACCAACAACAACCAAACAAAAAAAAAACCCTCCCAAAAAAACCCCCAAAAAACAAGAGAAAAAAAATAAGGCATGAAACAGCTTTAACCCATACTGCAGCATCCCCCCGCATGAGGGGATGTGCTGGAAAAAAAACGTGGTGCAGGGATTTAGGATCAAAGCAGAGCACCTGAATCGCTCGGTGGGCCCAGTCACCCCAGCAAGGTCACTCTGGCTCACAGGGACACACACACACTAACGCTCCAGTGCAGAGCTGTGGTGGAACTGCAGTGAAGGCAGCGCTGCAGGAGGTCACTTAGGGACTAAAAAAGGAGAATGGATTTAAAAAAAAAAAAAAAAAATTAAAAAAATCCATAAGCAGATGTTTACTGACATGCATCAAAATCCACAGCTCGGCTCTGGAAAGCTCCGTGGTCGGAGGGAGAACAGCCCAGTTCCCAGGAGGCAGCAAATACTCTGCATCTACAGATTTAGGTTACAGCTTTTAGCCAGCCCCACCCCACCCACCACCCCCCCACCAAAAAAACCAAACCAAATTTGTCATCTTTTTAAGCACTCAGAAACGGAGGTTTGCCACCGAGGTGATTTTGGGTGGTGGCACCATTAAATACTTACCCACCTCACAGCCAAGGGCTGCACAATCTGAAATTTGTGAGTGTTTGCAAATGGTTTGGAAAGCTTTCCAAGGAAGGTGCTGTACGATTGTAAATCCTTCCCGTTATTAATAAAAGGGAGCTATTGTTCCAGCTCTAATCAAGCCTTGTCTCCAGCTGGGCAATTTTAAAACGCAATTCAAAACACACACAGGAAAAAAATAAAAGATCATGAGGAAGCTTCGGAAAAGAAAAAAAAAAAAACAAAACAAACAAAAACCAAAAACAGTGGAGGAGAAAGGGGAGGGAGGACGGAAAATAAAAAATACCCCTGCTATTTAAAATGAATTCCGAGCAGGAGCATGCTGGGGCGGGGGGGGAATCCCCCCTCCCACCGCCTGGGAAAGGTCACTTATGCCATCGGTGCCATGGCCACGCCGGAGCAGGGCGGCGGCGCTGCCAGCCCTGCCTCATCCATCTCCATCAGCGACAGCTCTGCCTTCCATTTATTTAGAAAAAAACCAAAACAAAACAAAAGCCAAACCCAAAACCCTCCAAGTTGCAAACACCTCCCAGCGCTCTGTTTTCAAGGCTGGGGGAATGGAGCAAGGGGGGAGAGGCTTGGAATGAGGCTCCCAGCCAGGGAGAGGTGGTGCATCCTCCGCATCCTCCTCCTCCTGCCCGGCGCTGCGGCAAAGGCGCCGCAGTGGGGGCTCCCCGCCCCTGTGGAAACTTCTGGAATAAGCAGCCAAGCTGGAGAGAGGAGAGAAACCTTTATACCCGCAGAGGGGAGAAGAAAAAAACTCCATGTAATAAAAGGGAGAGGATTGCACAAGGCCGGGGAAAAATAGGGATCTCTGTAAAAGTGAAGCCCCCGAGCGGCTCTGGGAGCCCCGGCTCAGGGGGTGGTTCAGCCGCCTCGGCTGCAAACAAAACGCGCCAACAAAGCACANCCCGGCGTCAAAAAAAAGCGCCCAACAAAGAAACTAAAAAAAAAAAAAAAAAAAAAAAAAAGGAAAAAGAAAAAAATGGTGGTGTTTGGAGCGCGAGATGGTGGGATAAAGGAGCTGATCCCTCCTCCCGGATCTACAGCAAAGCCGGCCATAGCAGTTCCATTTATCCTCTTTTTTTGTGCAATGAATTGTCTGATCCGGACTATTCGGTTGCATTTGCAGCTTCACTTGCTGCGGTTTGGTTTTGTGCTTTTTTTCCTTTCTGTTTCTTTTTCACTGTTTGTTTTGGTTTTTCTGGCTGTATCTTTTTTCCTCTTTTTCATTAAAAAATAATCCTTCTCAAATCTCCCAAGGAAAATCTACATCTCTGTGGAACAAATAAAAACATTCAGGCACAAACTTCTATCACGGACTGTAAAAAAAGAGATGAGTTGGTTTTTGTTACTTTTGGTTTTTTATTTTTATTTTTGATGGCATTTTTTCTCCTGCTTTTAGGATACATTGTAGTAGGAAACCAATGGAGGAAAACAAAGGTAATATATATATAAAATCAAAGATATATATATGGGCCAAAGTTACAGTGATTATATATAATTAAATTATAGTTTTTAGGTGTGTGAGCTTATTTTATATTCTAAGTAGTCCCTGGGAAAAGGACATATATATAAGAATATGAAATATATAGCAGTATTTATATATTTATATTATATATATATATATATAAAAAAAAAGTATTTCTGTATCTGCTGAAATAAAAGAACATCTGTATGGGCCTAAAGCTGCAATTCTATGGGAAAAAAGCAGTATTTTAGGGACGTAGCTTTTAAGAAATGAGAGGCAATTTTATAGCCTGTAACAACACTGTGATGCAGAAAAAAGGGTAACGCAACATTAAAAAAAATAGTTAAACAAAAAAAAGCGTGGTACCTTGGCTGCAGCCTCCAACAACGAGCGTGTGGATGTTACGGGATTTGGGGTTTTTTTAAAATGGTATTACCACGTCTGATCACACCAATATATGATTTTAATTAAGCGAATGGCAGGCAAGCTGTCGTGGGGAGCAGGCGAGCAGCGATGGCTTCTTCCCACACTACTCCGGCTCCGATGATAAATCAATCCTCAGGCGTTTGGGACTTTTTTTTTCCCCTAAGCACTTTTGGGGATTTTCCATGCCGTGAGGAGAGCGGGAGATGGCGGCTTCAGCCCCTGCGAAGGAGAAAAGCGGTGGAAAAGCGAAGAATTAGGCATAAAACTACCCACCTTGGGGGTGCGTGTGGTGATGATGAAGGGGAGGGTGGGGGGCGTGTGGAAAGCGCAATTCTGGGCCAAAAACCTTCGGCTGTAAGGGAAAAAACCCCACCGTTTTAGGGGTAACACTGGGAGAGCGGGGGGGAGTAGGGGTGAGGCAGCGATGGCGCCTGAAGCAGGGGGGAGCTGAGGTGAGGGGAGAAGACCGGGGGCTCCGCCATGGCCGAATGAAAACGCGCATTTCTGGTCATTTTCACTTCCTTTTGCAAAGGCGGCGAGGAGAAAAGGGCAGGAGGGAGGGGGAAGAAAAAGAAGGTCAGGTTTCACCCGCAGCGCTTTCGCCGCCTGCCCGGAGGGGATTCACACAGGATCAGAGCCCCTCCGCCGTGCCCGTGCCGCTTCGACCCCGCAGCCGCTCCTCGCCCGTCCTTCCCCCCGCTCTCCGCCCGCCGCCATTTTGTCGCCTCAGTGCTGCTCCCGCGGCCCCGCCGGGCGGCCATTTTGTGAAGCGAGCGTGGGGGGAGGGGGCAGCGCCTGAGGGTCCGTGAGGGGCAGGCCCGGCCGGCGCCGCCTTTTGTCAGCCCAAACCCTCCTTTTCCTCCTGATTTTTTTATTTTTTCTTCAGGATTTTCTCTTTTTCCTCACGAAACACTTTGTCCTAACTCCCCGTCTAGAGCCCGATCGCTTCAGCAAAAAAAAAAAAAAAAAAAAAAAAAATCCATACTCAGACGACGCAATCCAATAAATGAGATTAAAGCATATGCCCCGGCTTGGCTGTGATGAAAAGTTTAGCCGCAAAGATAATTAAGGGATATATTATTATATTATATTACATATATTTATTCCCCATCCTTCTCCACTTTTTTACCCCAGTGATAAATCCCTGAGGTCAATAATCTACCTTGACAAAGGGGATAACCTCTTCAAAAAATATCCATGTTCTAATTTTAATAAAACACCTCACTCACACTGCTCTACTGGACATTCCAGCAAAATAAAGATATAACTTAAACTACTCAAAGCCAAATCTGTGTGAAAATTGGTAATTTTCAGGAAACGGGGCTGCAGGATGCTGTAACCGCTGATACGATGAAGGAAATCTGGGATATGAAATAGCAAAACCCTGCTTGC
Source organism: Falcunculus frontatus (assembly GCA_013398115.1). Classification (NCBI taxonomy): domain Eukaryota; kingdom Metazoa; phylum Chordata; class Aves; order Passeriformes; genus Falcunculus; species Falcunculus frontatus. The sequence continues at coordinate 42,783 of VZRV01009178.1, read as the reverse complement.
AGGCGTGTGCTATGCGTCTGTTTTCAGAAATAGGGTGGGTTGGGCTTTTTATCCTTTATTTTATTAAGAAGCCAGTGTAGTACTCGCAGCCTGGTAACGCGCTTGCGCACTCGCCTTATCCCTTTCCCCTCATGCTATCAAAACCAATGTGTTTTAAAACTACATTGTGGCAGTGGATGGTTCAGTTTTGCCAAGAAAATTGGGGGAAAAGGAGAATATTAGCATACAGTTGGGGGTTTTTTTTAAATATATATGCCACCTGTGCTGCATGAGCTGGAGAAATCCAGGCTTGGGCTCTTCCTGGTATAATCCCTGCTGGTTTTTGTCTCTCCTAGAATCAGCAGGATCAGACTTCTTTTCATTTAAGAAATATAATTTTTTTAGGCTGTGTCAGAGACAGGACAGTGCAGAAAATAGGTCTGAATGCTCTGTGGGGAAGAACAACGTTGCAGGGAGCCGGCTGGGATGTGGCTGCCATTAACCTGGGATCCAAAGGAAAAACCCAGTTTTCCTGCAGCTCTTTCTATCTTCTTTGAGAAAAATCGCCACCAGCACCCAGCTCTGTTCCCAGCACCTTTTCCAGCCCCTCTATCATCCCATTTTCCTTGTGCTGCACTATAAATCGTCCATTTTCCAAAGAAACCTGCAAAAGGGGGAGTTTTTTAAATGAAGCAACACTTTAATCACTGATTTAAAACCACTACAGCTGTGCCTGGCAGCTCCTTCTTCAATTTAAAACCTCATTTTAAAAATCAGGCAGTACTTTGAGTTGTAAAAAGATAACCTTTGGGGTTTTTTTATGGGACGCACCATTGTATTCCTGGGAGCAAGTTGGCCTCGCAGCAGAGCAAGATACCGGATGCCTTTGCTGGGAAAGCCTGAGGAAATTTTTATCCGCGGGCCGCACCCAGCCTGAAGTGAGGAAATATTTGCATTTGCTGCTCCTTGGAAGGCAGCCAGGTCCTTCCCGCTCTCCTCGGCCTGCCAAGAGGGATTGCAAGAGCTGAGGGGCGTATTGCAGCAGCCAAGGGGAGGGCCGGAGCAGTTGGGAGCGCTGGGATCCTCTCTCCCCTTTGGCACTGCCACAGGGACAAGAGGAGGGACTTCGAGTGGGTTTTACACCTGGGTGGTCCCAGGGGGGGCTCCACAAGGCTTTGGAGCCCAGCCCCCCAAAATGTTATTTTTCCTGGCAGGATGTGTGGTTGGTTTATTTTTGCAGGCCTGGGTGCTTGCAGAAGAGCTCGTGACAGGGTGAGAAGCCCAAGGACCGGCTGAGCCATTGCAGCCAAGCTGGGTTTGCTCGGCAGTGGGACGGGATCCAGCTCCTGCAGCCTCACCGCTGCAGGATCTCCTGCATGTGGCTCAAAATTCCTCGAGCTCCTCCCGAGGGAGGCTTTTCAGGCAAAGCAATGCTCCCCGCACCTCGGCTCATAGTGCTTCTCCCTTTGTCTGGGAAGAAGATGGCTTAAATCAGCCTTTTTGTCCTCTTACCTGTGTCCATGTATCCCTGTCCCTTGTCACCCTCCACTCCTGAAAAATCACGCCAAATCTGGCCACGTCACATCCCTTGACCATGCTGCCAAACTCTCCAGCAATGCCTTTCCTTTTTCCTTGCTTTCCAGGACCTTCTCCAAGGCTGTCTGTAAATAAAAGCATTTCCCTGCCTACCTCCAGCCAAAAATTCCACAGTCCCAATGCCAACAGCCCATCCTGGAAGGCTCCAAGGGGGAAATACCCGACTCCTTCCCACCAATCCTCTGCACAAGGGTAGCACAGCTTGCAATAACATATCCAAAACACCACTCAGCATTGCACTTCCATCCTCCCCAAAAACCTTGCGTGGAAAAATATCCGTGTTACAAAAAGCAAACAGCCCTTTGCCCTCTGGACTTTCTTTTTCCTGCTCCCTTTGGCCATTGCCACATCTTTTTACTTTTTTAGCATCATTTTGGTGCCAGATTTTCTTCACAGTGCAAGAAGCTTTGGAAAGTGAGAGCTGACTTGGAGCACGGGAATTTCCTGGCATGGGACAAGGAGTTCCCACCCGACCGGACCCAAAGCCACCGACTTACGTGACTGGGACAGACCCCAACTTATTTATAAATATGTTTAAAGCAAGTTATGACCTGACTGATGGCCCAGAGATGCTCGTTAACAAACGCTGAGTAATCAGCTTTGTAGACAGGGAAGAGTCATCAGGAAATAGTTATTTATGTGATTAATTAGCCATCATTAACCCCTTCACTCATAAACACAGCACACGCCAGAGAGATTTTGTATGTGACAGGAGCTGCTGGTCTGGTGGTTGTTTTCTTTGTTTACAGCTCCCATTTTCCATCAGGAAAGCATTAAACATCATCTCACATGCTCTTGCTATTTTCTGCTCTTGATTTGTGGCTTTTTAAGCACTTCTGGTTAAAAAGAAAGTTTAAAAGTTTCTCTGCCTGGTTTGCAGCGCCCTCACAAACAAAACCACTACGCGCCGGCAACATCAGTTGCGCAGATGTTGGGCACGCAGAGAAACGGTCTAATTTCTGCTGGTTTGAGGCCTGGACTGAGAGAAGATCAAAAAGCTTCCACTGGCAGAGTGATACAATCTTGGATAACATACAAAATGGGACTGTCCATCTTTCCCAGCATCCCGGCCCTGCGGGATGCTTTTAGCTCGAGTTTTGCTGCCTGATGGAGGAATTCGTGCTCTGGCTGCCCTCTGCCGGCTTCAGGACAGACAGTCAGCAAAAAACCACCCCAAACCACACCAAAACCCCTTTTATCAACACCACGGCACATCGCCAAATCCACCCAAAAAAACAACTCGGCTCTCCCCCAGGTGAGAGCAGCATCTGCCAAATCGCTACACCCCAAAATCAACTGTTATGGACCTGAGTGACCCGACTCTTGCCACGCCTACAAAATCCAAAACCGGCTTTTTTCCCTTATTTTTAAACTTGGATTTGATAAGTTTGGAATGCAGGGTGGATGAAAAGAATGAGAGTTTTTAAACTTGGGGTTTTATTTAACTGCGAGTAACTAAATCAGTGCCCGCTCTCCACAGAGAGAAGCATTTCAGTGAAACCCTAAGGAAGCTCGAGAAGAAAGAAACACCACCCAAGAAAACCAAACTGGCCTTGAAAAAGGAGTTTAAAAAAAGAAATACAGAATAAAACCTCTACTACTCCTCTGCCATTGCTGCTCTGTCAGGGCATTTTATGTTCATCATGAGTGCAGAGCTGTGCCAGGACATATCCACAATTCTCCATCCTGCCAGCCCACCGGGTTGGGGTTCTGGGGACATTTTGGTGATGAAAACCCAGTTCTGCAGTAATTTGGGGGTGCAGCAGGCACCTAGGGTCAGCCATGGGGCACATCCCACTGGGGGCACCCCCTTTTTGGTGCCTGGCACTGGAAGAGGGAGATTGATGAGCTGCAGGGTCTCAGCAGGATGACTCGTTGCGCCAGCGGACGTGGCAGGATTTGCAGAGGAGGTGGTCATCCAGGGGGTAGCACCCGTTCTCTGTCAGCTCTGGTGACAGAGGCATCCTGCAGCTCTGGGGGTAAGAGGGGAAAAGGAAGACACATTTTTAGCGGTCCCTGTGTTGTGTTACATCCTATTTTCCCTGCAAAACCCACCAGCCCTCTGAAAAAGTGACAAACTACATCAAAAGTGTGCAAAGCTGAAGCTCTACAAACACAACATCATCATCACCACCATCCAATTTATTTATTTTCCTCTCTCCATTACTTGTAGGGTAAACCGGGGGCTAAAAACAACTGTGAGTGCTGCCATCCCTGTGTCCGTGCTCAGCCAAGGCTCAGTGCCACCCCCTTGGCTTTGGGGGCCCTCCAGTACCTCGCAGCGGTAGCAGCTCTCATGGAAGCTGCGTCCCAGGCACTCGATCTTGTAGGTGTCCTCATCCTCGCAGGGGACAATGGGGCGCTCGCAGGCGCTGCACACCGCGGCGTATTTCCTGATGGGAGCAAACGGGAGTGGCGTGAGCCCTGCGGGGTGACGGGGATGAGCCAAACCCAGCTCCCAGCGTGGGAGACACTTCTCCACTGCCAACCTGTAGAAGTCGGGCACACAATACACGTCACCCTGCTCGTCCACGGCAAAGCTCTCGGTGCCAATGGCCCGGCTGCAGGCAGTGCAGGAGAAGCAGCTGGGGTGGTAGCCCTTGCCCAGGGCACGGATGATGTGCTCCGTGATCAGCCCCTGGCACTTGGCACATTTCTCCAGCGTGGCCTGGAATTTAGGGAACACATGCCATGAGACACCAGCCCACGGCCCAAGGGTTGTTCCGAGGGTGCCGGTTTTCCCCGAAGGAGGATAGATACCTGGAAGCAGGTGTCACACATGGGGCACCCGTCTTTCTGGAAGTAGCGCTGCCCTGCCAGGAGCCGGTGGCATGTGCGGCAGGTGAAGCAGTCAGGGTGGTACTGCTTCCGCATCGCCTCCACTGTCGGCTCCCAGGGCCCCAGTGCTTTGTGGCAGAAGGCACAGATGTCTGCAAGAAGCAGGGAGAGCGGTTCGGAGCTGCATGCCTCAGTTTCCCCAAGTGGGGATGAGCCCATGCACAGCTGGGGCTTCCCTTACCTCTGGAGCTGTCCCTCTCCTGGTACCCATTTGCATCCTGCCACTGCTGCTTGCCTCCTTGCTCCTGGAAAAATGTGGGCGGCTTCAATTCAGCAGGGAAGGTGGAAGGGGCCTGGCAAGTGGGGAAGGGCAAAGCCATGTTATTTATGCCTCTGCAGGTGTGGAAACTAAGGCACTGGGGGTCTGCACCCTGCTATCCTCACCTGGAGGGTGGTGGGTGCTGCAAGGTCCAGTTGCTGCAGTGCCAGACCCAGCGCCTCCGCAGACAAGGGCTGGGGCACTTCAGAGAGGACGAGGACTGGTGGAGATGAAGGTACAGGGGCCACTGGGTGGGTTTCTGCAGCAACAGACAGGTAGGGGGGTTTAGGGGATCAATAATGTCCAGTAACACCCCATCAGGATAACACCGTCACAGTAACGCCCCAACAGCTTTGCAGCAGTGCTCGCTGACCTGCCCCAAAAGCAAACGCCATCGTGGCTAGAGGGGACAAACAGCACCAATAAGCACCCGGCAATGGAGAGCAAACACAGTCCTTCCCCAGGAGCCAGATCCATCTGGGATGGGTGCAGGGATTTGGGGAATAACCCCCCAAAAAATACCCCCACATCCCCTTTTGCATGTGCATCCTTTAGCAAAGCATCCCCACAGCTTCCTCAGCCCCATCATCATCCTTCCCCACTGCTCACAGCCCCCCATGGACACCCCTCACCTCCATTGGGCAACGCAGGGGGTGACAGCAGGATCTGGGGGTGATGGGTGTCAGGGACCTCGGCACCATCCAGCTGTGGCTCCCGTTGGGTTTTCTCCTCGGTGGACACGTCCCTCCGTGGTGGCACAAGGGTGATGAAGATGGACGAAGCAATTCTCTTGTCTGCTTTCCCCGGCAACATCGCTGAAGCCGTGGAAGGGCCGGATTGAGGATTGATTCTAGGGAAAATAAGAAAAAAGGGAGTAAAACTCGCAGACGCACTGGCAGCTCCTGCAGCCGTGCTGCCCTTCGGCATCAACCCGCCTCCCTCCTCCCGGAAAGGGAGAAGGAACGAGCGTCCACGTCACAGCAATAAATGGTCTTGTGCCTGGGAGGACACAGGGTACAGAGTCCTGGTGAGGCAGCAGCTGGTATGTCCCATTTTCACACCTCTGTGGCCAAATCCCACCTTTTCATAAGCATTTTGAATCCCCTGTATTTCCTCCTGTTGCTCCCACTCACCTGTGATTAAACTCCCCATGGGCAGCAGGAAATACACACCTTTCCTTTTAAAAAACAGGGCTGCAATAGGATTTTGCTTTCGCAACCCCTTTTTTGGAATGTTTCTACATTCCCATTCCCTCCCTCCTTACCCCCAATTCCTGCCAATCACTTCCAGTTCAGCACATCCCCCCCTTTTATTTTCCCAGGTGGGATAACTGAGGTGCAGTGCTGTGAATTACCACATCCCCGACATCGACACATCCCCTGAGCAGCACCCGGCAGCACAGGCAGGATGCACCCGACCCCGAGAAACCCTGCTCAGGAAGGAAAAGGGCTGTTTATCCAACTTCCCAATGGGAAAAACAGCTGGGGCAAAGCTTCCCCTTCCCAAATGGAATGGTTTGGAGCAGGGGAACCCTGAGACTTTAGTCAGGGTGCTGTGTTGGTGAAGCAGGATTCATCCCTGAGGTGAATCGGCAGCTTGAGAAATACCTGTGTGATGAGTTCCCGGTCTCATGTGGCTCCGCTCCCCCAAAATCCCACTCGCGGCGGTCAGCACATTCTTTCAGGGGCAGACAGACTCCCCGAGGTAGGGGAAAAGCTTCGGGATGTTCCTGCCGATGACTTCAGCCTCTGACTCAAGCAGGGAAGGGATTAAAGAGGAAAAAGAACCCCGAGCACTTCGCTCCCTTTCCCTCCCTCCCCGCCGGCAAAAGCCCGGACGGGCTCCGGCGCTACCGGCCTTCGCCCAACTCCTCACCCGCCGGAGCCACCGCTTTTCCTCCTCCCCAGCAGAGCTGCGGAAAACTGGGGGGGAAAAGAAAAGAATACTCACTGAAAAAAAAAAAAAATTCTCCGGGGTTAATGGGAACCATGTGCTCATCGCATTCCTCTTTGTGCCGGGGCTGACGGGATCCCAGCGGCCCCGTGGCGGCACCCCCCGGCTCCCCTCCAGCCAGGGGCCATCGGGCTGGTCGAGGCTCGAGGAGTGCATTAATGGGGGTCCCCCCCTCCCTATGTAGCTCCATCCTGGTTTGGGGTGGCCGGGAGGGAGCCCCCCTGGTTTCCCTAAAATCCCCTGGGATGGGAGCTCAGGTGGGATTGGTGGGGATAGGGCCATTTATGGGGTATCCACACGCCCTCCGAAACTAGGATGGGACACAGCCCTCTAGAGCTGCACCTCAACTCTGTCCCCTGTCCCGGGGACCTGTCAGAGGGTGCTCTGAGGATGCCCAAGGAAAAAGGGGTGGGATGGGGGGACACAACGCATGGTGTCCCTTCTTCCCCCACCCCGAGTGGTCCCACTGTACTTTTGTCCCTCACTTGGGGGGTGGGCCTTGCAGCCCCCCCGCCATCCCCTGTGTCCCACCGTGCAGCCCCACAGCTCCCTGTCCCTACCTGGGAGTGCCCTGCCTCCTATGGGACGGTGGCCCCACCGTGTCCCCCTGCTGGGAGCCCCCCATCCCCTCCCTGGGAGAGTCCCCAGTCCCCTCCCTGGCGGTGGCTCTTGGTCCCCTTGTCTCACCTCGGGATGGCTCTGCAGTCCTTATCCCATCCCCTGGGGGGTCCCCTGTCCCATACTGGGGTATCCCCTGTCCCCTCCTGGGGGGGTGTTCCAAATCCCACACCTGGGGTGGTCCGTACCTGAGGTGGCCCCCATCCCCTACCTGGGGGGGTCGTACCTTGCGGGCGAGGTTCCCTGCCCGGGGGGTTCGCCTGCCCGGAGGTGGCCCTGCAGCCCCTCGGGGGTGACCCTGTTCCCGTCCCTGTCCCCTACCTGGGGAGCCGGTGCGGGTCCCTCCGTGCGCTCCGCGGGCGCGGCGGGGGCAGCGGGAAGGCAGAGCCGCCCGGCATCACCGCCCCTTCCTCCCTCCTCCTCCTCTTCCACCTCCCTTCCTCCTCCCCCCTGCCTGCCCCACAGCTCCGGGCGGAGGCAGAGCGGGGTACGTGTCCTTAGGGTGCCCCATGCATCCCGACTGCCCATGCACCCCAAAGCGCTCCATGGGTGCCCCGTCTGTCCTCAGGGTGCCCCACCTACCCCGGGGTGACCTATGGCCCTGCGGGTGCCCTTATACGCTCTGGGATCACCCCCTCCCAGGTTTTCCCATGGACCCCCCTGAGAGCCCCACACACCCTCAGGGCACCCAGCCTCCCGGGGTGCCCCATGAGCCCCCCATACACCCCCGGGATGGCTGTGTACCCCAATTGAGCCCTAATACCTCCATATACCCCCAGGATAACCCCTATGCCCCAATACTNCCCTCCTGCTCCCCCCCCTACATTGGGGTTCCATGCCCAGGCAGCCAGAACCCCTCCTCCCCAAACTGCACCCCACCTTCACAGGGCTTGTTGCCCCCTGGCACAGCACAGCAGGCTGCAGCCAGGGAGAAACTGAGGCACGGGGCACTTCCCAGAGAGTCANGCCCGGGGGGTTCGCCTGCCCGGAGGTGGCCCTGCAGCCCCTCGGGGGTGACCCTGTTCCCGTCCCTGTCCCCTACCTGGGGAGCCGGTGCGGGTCCCTCCGTGCGCTCCGCGGGCGCGGCGGGGGCAGCGGGAAGGCAGAGCCGCCCGGCATCACCGCCCCTTCCTCCCTCCTCCTCCTCTTCCACCTCCCTTCCTCCTCCCCCCTGCCTGCCCCACAGCTCCGGGCGGAGGCAGAGCGGGGTACGTGTCCTTAGGGTGCCCCATGCATCCCGACTGCCCATGCACCCCAAAGCGCTCCATGGGTGCCCCGTCTGTCCTCAGGGTGCCCCACCTACCCCGGGGTGACCTATGGCCCTGCGGGTGCCCTTATACGCTCTGGGATCACCCCCTCCCAGGTTTTCCCATGGACCCCCCTGAGAGCCCCACACACCCTCAGGGCACCCAGCCTCCCGGGGTGCCCCATGAGCCCCCCATACACCCCCGGGATGGCTGTGTACCCCAATTGAGCCCTAATACCTCCATATACCCCCAGGATAACCCCTATGCCCCAATACTGCCCCAGTTACCCCCCATACAGCTCCATCCCCAAAATGCCCCATATTTCTTCTATGCACCCCCAGGACACCCCTGTCCCCCCCCCCCCCCCCCCCCCGCGACC
>VZRV01009178.1:0-33864 GCA_013398115.1 Falcunculus frontatus | reverse complement strand
CCCTCCTGCTCCCCCCCCTACATTGGGGTTCCATGCCCAGGCAGCCAGAACCCCTCCTCCCCAAACTGCACCCCACCTTCACAGGGCTTGTTGCCCCCTGGCACAGCACAGCAGGCTGCAGCCAGGGAGAAACTGAGGCACGGGGCACTTCCCAGAGAGTCACCCCACTGTGCCTCAGTTTCCCTTCCCAAGGACAAATTCCACCCATCTCCCTCAAAAAGCTGTACCACCACCATCCCAAGTGCCTCTCTGGTACAACGGGACCCCAGCTTCCTCCGCCCATGGATTTTGCTGGAAAAAACCTTTATTTTCTGAGATTTATAACCCCCTGGAGGCCCCTGTGCTGTGAGAGTGTGGCCCTGCAGCCAGCGAGGATGGGATATTCATCAGCATCCCACAGTCCCACTGGGATCAGAGAACAAACTCCAGCAGTGCTACAACCTCACGGGGTCCCCCCAAAAACCAGGGGCCATGTGAGTCTTCCCCCCGACCTCCTCCATCCCATGGGATGGGGTTGGATGCCTTCCAGGAGCCCTTTTTTCCTTAGTCCCCACGGGGATGTGCAACGGGGGGATTCTGGGGGTGCCCATCTAAGCCACCCTGAGTTTCTGCCATCTGGTTACACCCCACGGCTCATCGGGACGTCTGCTCTGATCTGGATCCCGACAAACCATCCAAGCGAGACTGCTGGGCAAAATCCTGTGGGAGATGGAAAGAGAGAAGCAGAAAGACCCCTCACCGTGGCCTCGGGGCTGCCGCCAGCCCCTCACCCCAGCGTCGCGGCAGGGAGGTGTCCCCCCCCTCTCACCTGCCTCCAGCAGGACTCCAGCAGGACCCCGGAGCAGAGCAGGCACCAGAGCTCCCCCAGGAGAGACACGAAGACGTGCAGGATGTCGGTCCATCGGCCCACGGTGAGGAGGAGGATGAAGAGGCCGCCCATCCGCACCACCACGGTCCGGAACACCAGCCCCCTGCCCGTGCTCTGCCGTGACTCCTCTGCAAGGACACAGCATTGGGGAGCCACCGCAGGGACACTGGGACCTTCCCAGCCCCACAATGGGGACACCAAGCATTCCAGGGGTGCTATGGGGTGGCTTCACTTATAGCCCCTGTACCCCCTATACACCTCCAGTACATCCCATGGACCCCCTATATGGTCCCAGGGCACCCCATGTACCCCCAGGACATCCCATGTACTCTCTATACACCCCCAGTACCCTCTATGTACACCCAGGACATATATACATACACCCCCTACAGACGCCCAGGATGCCCCATATGGACACTATACACCCCCAGCATGTACTATATATACCACCTATACAGCCTAAGGACACCCTACATACTCCCTACATACTCCCAGTAACACCCCATCTGCCCCCTATACAGCCCCAGGCAGCCTCCAGTGGCCCCATCCACCCCCAGTATTATGCTGCACACCCCCCATTACACCCCCAACATACCCACACAGCGCCACATACCCCCCAGAGCCCCCCATAGCGGGCCAGCCCCCCACCCACCCTGCATGTAGACGACCAGCAGGGTGTAGCAGATGGTCAGCGGGGTCCAGAAGCGCACGGCCTCGCCCGTGGAGAGGAAGTCGCGGTTGATGAGCTCCACGGCGGCCAGGTCGGCCACGGCGAAGGTGAGGGCCAGGGCGTTGCGCAGCAGGCGCGGGATGCCGTGCCCGGCGGCCAGCAGCAGGATGCAGACGCCGCAGTAGCGCGCCCGGCTGTGCAGCTCGTACAGGGCACAGACGTGGCGGGCCAGGCGCCGGGCGTGCAGCGCCAGCAGCCCCGCCAGCCCCGCCGCCAGCGCCAGGTTCCAGCTCCGGTGCGGAGCCCCCTCCAGCAGGAAGCTGAGGCCGCAGGACACCCCGCAGCCCAGCGAGTACTGGCACTGCAGGTAGAGCTGGCTGCTGTGGGTGCCCTGCAAAGCAGCGGGGGGGTCATGGCATCATGTAATCGGTGAGGTTAGAAAAGACCTCCAAGATCAACAAGTCCAACCGTTCCCCCAGCACTGCTGCGATCACCACTAAACATGTCCCCAGGTGCCTCATCCCAACACTTGTTGAACCCTTCCCAGGACGATGCCTCCAGCACTGCCCTGGGCAGCCTGTGCCAGTGCCTGAGTGCCTTTCCATGAAGGCTTTTTCCCAATATCCAATCTAAACCTCCCCTGGTTCAGCTTGAGGCCATTTCCTCTCATCCTGTCCCTTTTTCCCTGGGACCAGGCCCCAACCCCCACCTGGCTGCACCCTCCTATCAGGGAGTTGTGCAGAGCCAGAAGGTCCCCCCTGAGTCTCCTTTTCTCCAGGCTGAGCTCTCCCAGCTTCTCCTGGTGCTCCAGCCCCTTCCCCAGCTCTGTTCCCATCTCTGGACACGCTCCAGCCCCTCAGTGTCCTCATCACGAAGGCCCCAGAACTGGATGTGTCCCAGCAGTGCCAGCACAGGGTACGGGCACTGCCCTGGGCCTGAGCCCATACTGGGACCAGCCAGGGGCCATCGGCCTCTTGCCCACCTGGGCACACCTGGCTCAGGTGCAAAGGGACACATGGCCCCACAGCCCCTCCATTCCCCGTGGGTGCTGAACAAATCCATGATTTCCCAGCTCCATCCACACCATACCCCACTGTGCCTCAGTTTCCCCCATGCCATCTCACCTTGCCGAGGGAGAGGGCGGTGGAGACGGCGCGCAGGGAGAACTCCAGCACCACCAGCGCGGCCACGCGGGAGCCCACCAGGGCCAGGACACTGGTCAACACCAGCACGTGCAGCGGCTCCAGCAGCAGCCGCTGCGCCGCGATCGCCTCCTTCTCCGCCTGCCTCTCCGGGTTTCTGGGGACAGCAGGGGGGGAATGCTGAACCGGGGGGATGCCACCCAAAATGGGGTGACAGCCTTAGTGACATCCCCCTCTGTGTTTTGCAGCAGAGGCTGCAGCCCCTGCCCTACACCCCTGGGTGCTAAGAGCCATCCTCCAAGAGCAGATCCCAAAATCAGATCCCCAAAACCAACCTCCCCCCCAGAGGGGACAAAGGACAGGTGCTTACTTCACACACTGGATGTAGAGATAAACCTTCAGAAGGCTGCAGAGCACCGAGACGGCGCAGGCACCCACCAGCCCTGTGGGGAAAGGCAGCAGTGGGTCACTGGTGTCCCCTGGGCTGTCCCCAGGCTGTCCCCGAGCCACCCTCGGGGGATCTCACCTTGCAGGAGCGCATCCAGCAGTGCCCAGCCCCACGCCAGCCCAGGCAGCGCCGGGAGCCAGGACCCCAGGGAAAACATTTTCGATGGAGGGAAGCCACGGCGTAGCCAGGCCCTGGCTCCAAGGTCCGCGGGGCGGAGGTGGGGAGTGGCCCCCCCGGCTAGTAAATCATTATTGGGGCAAGCCAGGGCACCTGGAGCCCGGGCCGGAGGAGAGGAGCTCCAGCTGCCCCGTGGAGGTGAAAATTAGGACGAGAAGAGGGATGAGATGCACATGGAGGGGTTCAGGGACTACCAGCACCTTTAACCCCCCCCCCCACCCCGGCACTGCCCTTCTCCCCNCCCCCCCCCCCACTCCGGCACTGCCATTCTCCTCTCCACCCTGAGGCATCGCAGCATTTCAGGTTCCATCCCCCCGCATCTGCACCACCCCAAAGACCCCGAAACAACACCAAAAATAGAAAAACCTCTTTATTAACATCGGTGGTGGTGGCAGGAGTCTGTCCTACAGCCCTGGGGGCTGCTAGTGCTGAACCATGTCCCTGAGCTTGTCCCAAAAGAAGAGGCTGAGGACGGTGTGGGGGCCGAGGCGGAGGTAGACGGCACCGATGCCCTTGTACAAGCCCAGCAGCCCCTCTTTGCTGGAGATTTGCAGGATACAATCCAAAAAACCCCGGTAGAGCTTGCCCTGGGGAGAGAGGAGCCGGCTGTGCACCCCGGCTGGATGCAATCCCGGGAAAAGCCGTGTGTCCCCTGAGCCGTGTCCGGGATGGCCTTACCGTGCCGTCGGCGTCCACGGGCTGGTTGTAGAGACGGGTGCTGATCACGTCAAAAGGCGTCATTGTCACAGCCACGGCCACACCGCTCACCATGCCCCCTGCCAGCACCGCCGTCCAGCTGCCCTTCCTGAACCACTGCGGGAAGCGCCGGCGTCAGCTCTTCCCAACCACGAAGGGGAGCACGGGGAGCGGCTGGCGGCCGGATCCGGCACATTTCCCGCTCACCTGGCGCTCGCAGACCCAGTCCTTGGCAGAGGCAAAGGTGGCGAGCTGCACGGCAGAGCCAACGGCCACGCGGGGCACGGCGCCCGTCACCCCCCGCCACAGCCCCACCACCCCGTGCTGCTGGTAGATACTCCTGAAAGCGCTGGAGATACTCTGGGGAAGAGAGGAAATTGGGGAAAATGGGAATGGTGCATTCCACCTGGCCAAAATTTCCCACCCCGGCAAAATTTCCCACCCCTGTTGGTCACCGGTGACACGAAGCCACCATTGGCTTTGGAGAGATCTCAGGGGGTCTGGATTCGGTATCACAGCCCCACGTGCCTGTCACACCCCCTCTGTTCTCACTCTGTTATTTATAGCACCATTACGGGGCCAAGCGGCCAAACAACAGCTTTAAATTCCTGCTGACCAAAATAGCATCGTCCCCGCTGGGTCCCGGAGCGTGCACGGACAGACAAGGTGCCAACAAATCCTCTGTGTCCCCCCACCCAAACCCTGTCCCCACTCACCTCATGGTTGTGCTGGTGGCCCACGGCCATGGCCGACAGTGTCTGGGCTTGGAGGTGGGTCTTGACCTTGGGGGGACAATGCCAGGTGACAAAACCCCCCAATGCCCTTGTTGGGACCGGCTGTGGTCCCCCCGTCGTCTTCTCGGCAGATTTGGAAGGGAAGTTTCAGCCCCTCCGACAGACGGGGGGGACATAGCTGAGTAGCCAAGTGGTAACTCCAGACTTTGAACCCCGTTTCTTTTACCCCTCTCACCCAAGGCAAAGGGACCCAGGGCAAAGGGACATCTGCTGGAGCTCTGCAACCTCAAAAAACCGGGGAGATCCTCTAAAATGGGAGGGGGGGAAAACCCCGCAATTTCTTTTGGGGTCATTTCCTTATGGGGGAGTTCTCTGCTGGTTTTCTGAGGGGGATTTGGGGGAGAAAGGAGGCGGAGAGCATGCACAGAGCAGCCCCACATTTTGGGGGTGGGGGGGGGTGACGCGAAGCAGGGCAAGAGGGAATGCACCAAGCCAGTGTTTATAGGATGCAGGCAAGATGCCGAACATTTGTGGGGGGGTGTCCCCAAAACACACCCCCACGGCTTTTGGGGCGGAGCAGCACTCACCAGGTACGCGGGGCTGCCCACGATGGCTCCCACCGCCCCGGCCACGGCCCCGGCGGCCACGGTCCCGCCGGGATATCCGGTCCAGCCGGCGTCCTCGGCGTGCGAATAGCAGTAGAAGCGGACGCCGTTCATGAGCCCCTGGTAGAGCAGCCCGGCCGCCAGTCCCTTCTGCAGCCCCCGCAGCCCGTCCGCCCGGCACACGGCCACGGCCGCCCGCAGCACCCCGCGGTAGGGCCGGGGGTACGTGCCCGGGGGCTGCAGCTCGCCCTGCAGCTGCAGCCGCGTCTTCACCACCTCCAGCGGGTTGGTGAGGAAGCAGGCCAAGCACCCGGCCGTGGCCCCCAGCACCAGGTCGATGGCCGGGGGCACGCCCCCGGCCAGGGGGCTGTTGGGGGGGGGGTACGGGAATTCCTGCGGGGAGTCAGAAGGGCAGGGGGCGAGGGTGCCCGCCGCCATCCGGCACCTGCCCGCGGGGGTGGCCCCAGGCTCCACCTCCCCGAACAACCGCAGGGAAAAAAATCCGGGGGGGAGCGAGAGTGAGCGAGCGCCGCCTCCTGCAAACCAACCCCACCCCCCAATCCAGTCCCCAATTTGGGGAAGGGATGTGGGGCAAAGGTCGGGCCTGGGGGTGCGTGTCCGGCCCCCCGACACCGGCGCGGCCCCGGCAGCCCCGTCCAGCCGGGCCCGGTCTCACGTGATGGAGCTGCCCCGGCGCAAATAGGGAAAAGCAGTCAAAAAAAAAAAGGCGGGATAAAATTGAAACACAAACGGAGAAAGAGAGGAATTTTGGGGGGCACACGCAGTCATCCCCCCGCCCCAGCCAGCCTGGAGAGGAGGATGAGGACTGGCAACTCGCTGCGCATGTGGCCGTGGGGCGGGGGGGCTTGCGGGGGGTCTCGCCGCCTCTCCTGGTGCTTTGAAATTGGAGCTTCCCGCGGGAAAATGCCGCGGGGGGTGGGGGATGGCCGTGGATTGTCCCGCCCCCCGCCGTGGATTCCTATTTTTAGCGCTGCGCAGGGACTCCCTGGGACCCGGTTTACCCCATGGCCGAGGCGCTGCGGTGGTCACTGAGGGGGAGGACGTGTGAAGCCCCCATATCCCGAACTTGTCCCCTGCCGGTGGCTGCCTCGTCCCCAATATCCTCCCCATGCCAGTGGCTGTCCCAGTCCCGATATCCCCCGAACACGCTCGTTTTGATGTCAGAAGTCAAGGAGGGTTTATGGGGACAGGGGGTGACGCTGGGGCCATGGCTGTTTCTTTCTTGTCTGGACTGGATCTCCCGGCCCCAGGGGAGTGGGAATATCTCCTGGATCCTTGGAGATAAACAAGGACAAAGCATCAAGACTGTGTCCTGATGGGTAATTCCCACGAACATGTCCCACCGCAGGGTTAACGCTGCTGGGGTTGACTGAAGTGCTGGGGGTGCACGTTCTCCCCTCTTTTCATCCAAATACCCCCTTCTCCCTGCCCCAGAGCCATTCCACAGGCTCCAAAGAGACGGCAGGAGGAGGAGCGGCAGCCCCTGGTAGCAGAATCTGGCATAGGGCCAAAGTTGAGTTACCAAGGTCTGTTTATTTGGGGAGGGGGGAAAGGAAGCAGATGTATGTACATATACATTCAGTCACGTACGTTTCCTCCCAGAAAAAGGCCCCGTGAATGTATATTACATGAGAAGGTCTCCAGGTTATTATTATTATTAATATTCTTTAAAAGCTGGGGTTGTACCCCAAAGTGCTCGTTGTGGAGCGCAAGTGGCGATGGGCCCTCGCTGGCCCTGGATGCAGTGAGCCGAGGAGACGGGGACATGTTTGGTGGCAGCCACGTGACAATGTCCCTCAGGACACCTGAAGAACGTGGAACTCCATCTCTTTTCCCCTAGCGCACAGGGCCAGCGTCCAAACCACACCGGCTGCTGAGATCTCCTAAAACCATGTTTAAAGCCAAATATTTGGCCCCATTCCTTCTTCCTTAGCCTCAAATCTGGACAGGCTGAGAGGGGTTCAGTGGAGTCCAGAGGCCCCGGGCAAGCTCTCCAGGAGAAGGAGGCAGAGCGGTGCCGTCCTCAGTGATTGTATGAGCAACAAAACATGCACGGAAGCGATTGAGTGTTCCCGCCTCGCCCCTCCGCACCCCGACCCTGTTCGAAAATGAACAAGTCCTCAGTCCTGCTCCCCACCACAATGGGGATGCTCGTCCCAGCCCACCCCGCTCCCACCCTCTCCCTCACTACTACTGGGATATTATTCTGTGAAAGGCAAATTATTTGCCCCGTGGCAGCTGGACGACGAGGAAGGCGCAGGTGGTGAAGCGGCCGGCTGCTCCTCAAACCACGCCGGATGTCCCCAGCTCGGTGGAGAGCGCGGGGTCCATGCTGCAGGCACGGCCCTGGTGGGGACCAAGCGATGGCAGGAGGGTTTGGGGTGCCAGTTGGCCAGATACAGGCCCTGATCCCCAAAAATGGGCCCCCGTGAGCTGTCCTCCCCCGGCCAGGGTTAACACCATGGGTCCCGCTCGGCCCGTCCCCGGCAGAGGCTGTCGCTGCGCTGCCAGGCGCTGTCGATGAGGCTCTGGGCGTCCTCGCATTTCTTCTTCACGGCAGCGTCCAGAATGGCCTTGTGCTGGAGATCGACCTGAAACCCGGGCATGGGGCATCAGGAGAGGAACAGACAACAGTCTCTTCCCCCTCTCACTGTAAAACCACCTCAAATCCACATGGTAAAGTCACCTACGTCATGAATATGGTGACAGCAGGGCTGACCCAGGTTCCTCCCACTCCCCTCCCCAGCACTGGATGCTCATGGCTTGTCTTGCTAGGCTCTAAATCCCACATCCTGTGGTTGTATGGACTCAGAGGAGCTCCGTGGCTCTCCTGCCCTTTGTGGGAAAGCTGGATTCACCCTACAGGGACAAATTCACCCCTCT
This sequence comes from Falcunculus frontatus, assembly GCA_013398115.1. Classification (NCBI taxonomy): domain Eukaryota; kingdom Metazoa; phylum Chordata; class Aves; order Passeriformes; genus Falcunculus; species Falcunculus frontatus. The sequence continues at coordinate 25,620 of VZRV01009178.1, read as the reverse complement.
GCCCTCCCTCACGCGATGAGGGTGTGAAGCAGCCCCACATGCTCACTTGGTAGATGTTCCTCCATGCAACGTTCAGCGCTGACAGGAACCTCTCCAGTTCTGTAGTGCAACTAAAATAGAGGACCCAGGGGGGCAGGAACTCCTTGCTGTCCTGAGCAAACTCCTGAACACCAAAAGAGAGGCCGGGTGTCAGCAAAGGGTGCTCTCCCAGCCCCAGGCCAGCGGGTCCCAAAGCCCTGCACTCACCAGGATACAGTACTCCTTGCCAGCCTCTGTGGAGACGGCGGTGACATCCGTCAGCTCCGCAGTGCCCAGCGAGCGGAAGAAGCTGGTCTGACAGTCCTCGTGGCATGTGAAAGCCTTCTTGTCTGTCAGCACCAGGCAGCAGGGAACGCACGGCGTTGGGGCAACACCCTGAGGGATCACCTGTGTGGGGTGGGGAAGGGGGGGTAAAACCTGGCATGATGGAGCCCCATCTCCATGGGGTCCCCTGTAGGGAAACCCTCCTGGCTCAGGATAAAGCTGCCTGCTCCACCCTGCCAGATATTCCTGCTCCCTTCGGCAGCGCCAAAGGGGTTCTGGGCAAAGGAGGGGGTCGAAGCACCCATGCTCGGGGCCTGTCCCCAGCTCACCCCTTTGGAGACAGCCTGGCAGAAGTACTGCATCCAGTCTGCCATGTCCTCCTCATTCTCAGCGCTCAGCTCCAGGGAGGGCCGGTCCGTCAGGATCACCTGGAAGGAGTGGGGCCGGTCGGTGGTGTTGGAGCGCCGGCATCCCCCGCACTGCTCGCCGCTGGGAGAGAGGGGGAGGAGGGGATGAGTGGGATGGAGGGGCCAGCACGAGCCTGAAAACAGCCTCTGACTTCCCTCCTGGGGCAGCACCTCACCCCTCTTCCCAACACCCATTTCCCATCTGTGACATCCCCTGGGACTGCTACAAAGACCATCTCCAGGCTCTGCACATTGCAGGAGAGCTGGAGTTGAGCACAGTGGGTCTCCCAGCATGGCTCTTGGAGGGATATGTCATCCTTCAGAGGCCAAGACCCCATCCAAGGAAGGAAGTGAGCCCATTTCCAGTGACATGCACTGGAGCCAAAGCAAATGGGCACCTGCCCCCAGGCAGGAGCAGCCGGGATTCCTGCGGCATGGACCAGGTCATGATCCAGCCCAGAACCCCTCCCTGGACATCCCAAGTAGCTCCTGCTCCCCAGATCCCCATTGAGTCTGGGTGCTGCGTCCTACCAGCCACTTACCCCATGTTGATGGAGAGCAGAGGGGTGACGTCCGTGCGATCCGGGTACTGGTACAAGATCCCGTTGCTGCCGTTTGGGAAGATCAGAGGGGGTAACTGCAGTCAGCTCAGCTCTAGTCCCCTGCCTTTGGTCCCACAGCCACCCCTGCCCTGCCCTCCACCCACACAGCCCTGTGGGGTCACATTCTTGCTGCTGGGCACCCACAACTGGTGCCTTGGCCCCTTTAGGTGCCAAGATGAGTCCTCTCCACCTCCCAGGCAGCTCCCAGGCAGCAAACTGCTCCCAGCACCTTCTCCCAAGAGCCCCATCTGACCCCAGCCCTGACCCACAGCCCCGATGCCCACCTGAGCACCACGAAGCAGGGCTTCCACTGCTCCTTGCCCAGGTAGGAGGTCCCCGCCTTGTAGTGCAGGACGCCGTCCTTGGTGACGGTGTTTTCCGCAGAGGAGCAGCTGCTGCTGGCGGGTCCCAGCGCCTCATCCATAGGGTCTTCCCAGTGAACGAGGCCGTAGAAACGCACAACCACGTTGCAGGCCTGTGAGAAGCAGGAGGAGTCAAGGGAGTCTCCCGTGAGCCTTCGTCACCCGCAGTGATGGTGGTGATACCCAAACTCACCTCACACTTGGACTCCTGCGCCACAAACTTGGCGAGTGCCAGTTTCTCCATGGTGGCATCCGTGAGGATACTTGGATACGGGGGCTCCCGGCACCCTTTGATCATGGCTGACTTCAAGGAGACCAGGAAGAACCTGAGAGGAAGGCAGAGATTTCTGACAAGGCTGGGGCAAACAGCCCCTTATCTCCCTCACACACTCTGGTGCCCAAGGGTCTCCCCTTAACTGTGGGCCTCTGGTCTTCCAGACAAAAGAGTCGCAAAATCAACCTATAGACCAAAGGTGATGGGAAGTTGCAAAGTCTGAACTCCAGAAAGGAGATGGGTGACACTGGGAGGAGGACACTCATCCCAGCACAGATCCCAGTATGACCCAATGGTCACCTCCCTGAGCTGACAGCACACACAGAGAGACCTGGGGATATGCCTTGGAACTCAAGAGCTCATTCCTGCTCATCCTGAGTGACACAAGGGGACACGTGGTCTGCACTGCCCAGAGCCCCAAGGCTCACACTGAGGGATGGGGTGACTGTTTATCCAGAGAAGATACTTTGGTTGTATCCATGCCTGAGGCATTTCCAGCTGCCTGCTGGGTTCAGCCAGTGGCATCAAGCCAACCCCCAAACCCCCCACTGTTGGCAGGACTGTCATGAAGGGCTGGATCTGGAGTCTCCCACGTTCCCCAAGTCCAAGAATTCCAGAGTTCCATGCTCTGGCTCCCCACTCACTCGGTGAGAGCCACGTCAGCGGTGTCGAGCAGGAACTGCTTCCTCCGGTTGGTGCACACCAGGGTCACCGTCTGCTGATCCAGCCCCACCTGTGCCACACAGGAATGGTTAGGGAAGCCAGGCACGGGATGAGGGGCAACAGAGCAGGGATGACTGGGCTTGTCGCCCTGGGGAGAGGGTCAGTGGTCACTCCGCTGCCCATGCAAAGATGTGAGCAAGGTGGGTACCCACAGAGGTGGCACTGGAAAGGGCATCACTTCAACTCTCCCAAGTCTCAAAGGTTCACTGCCCAGAACACTCCCCATGGACACAAACCCACCCCACTGTGATGCTCCTAGCACCTTCACCCCTTGGACAGGTGAGAACTGACCCCCCACTCGCCTCCGGCTGCCCCTGGCCGCCCGCCCAGGCCGGGCTCACCGAGATGTAATCCAGCTCATTGTAGGACACGGCCTCCTCCACCATGTACGGCTTCTCCGCTGCCCCTGGCACAGACACAGAGAGCCACGTGAAGGGGGGCACAGGACCCCCTTTGCAGCAGCAGCAATGGACCTGCAAACCGAGCCATGTCCCAGGCAGCACAGAGCCACGGGACACATGTCCCAGGGCTCCTCGGGAGACAAGTCAATCTGAGCTCCCGACTGTGACCAGGGGACACAAGGGAACTGGCGGTGAAGGCAGTGAGCTATGGTGGCCTAATCCATGGACAAGCCACAGATGGAGCCTCCCTCCCTGCTGCTGAGCCCAGGGACTGTGGGGTGAGATACCTTTCCTGATGAGGTACACGTAGCAATCTGTCAGCAGGATGTAGATCAGCTGCAGGTTTCCTTCCATGTGCCCCGTGCTCATTCGGATCATCTGCATGGAAAGAAAAGAGCTCTCAGCCCTGGGCTGGTGCAGGCACAGAGCTGGCCCTTCGATCAATGGAGATCCCTTACCCTGAACAACTGCTCCTCGTTCTCCCGAAAGACGTGGATCATCAGCAGGAGGAGATGGTTGTTATCCACCCTATGGAGAGAGACAGCAGAGGATAGACATGGATGTGAGGCTGGGTGAATCCACGAAGGGCAATCCCCTTCCTTGTTGAACATGTCCATGATGTAGGCACTTGTCAGCTCCCCAAGACCTTATCTTCCTGACCCTTTGTGCCTCCTCTTCATCCTGGAGAAGGATGGGCTTTGTCCCCAAACCAAGGACAAAGGGGAAAGGCGTCAACTTGAGCTCAAGATTGTTTGGAAGATGCTCTCCCTCCTGAGCAAACCCATCCTCACCTGAACTCGGATGGATGTGTAAGTTCCGAGGGGCTGCCCTGCCCTTCCTCCACCCCAGAGTCCTCAGCACTGCTCGGGGAAGGGCTGGGCTGCTCCTTTTTGGGTTCACAGAGAGCCTGGGGGTTGGTGGTTTCTGTCTGGCTTGTTTGAGGTTCATCACTGGCCCTTTCAGGCTCCTCTACTGCCCAAACTGCTTCTCCCTCTCTGCTTTCTTCTTCTTCAGGAGCCTCAGGGCTACCAGAAACATGTGGCGGTTGGCCAGGCCCTGGAGGGTCATGGTGGCCACCACCTGGTGCAGCAGCGTTTGGACTCTCAACGGTAAACCGGTAGAAGTCCATGGGGGCTGAAATCCCCTCGCTAAAGTCGCCAGAGGATGATCCATCCGGGGTCTCCCCTGGCGTGCCGGTCCGAAAGGGCTGCCCGGGGGGCTCCAGGGTGGCGTTCCAGCCCTCGGGGTCCAGCTGCCCGTTGAGCCTGTCCATGACCTTGCTCAGGGGCTGCCCCACGCTCTCCATGGACGTGTCCTTCATCTCAGGGATGCGCAGGGCCAGCGGGCCAAGGGCAGCGTGCTCCCTGCCCTCCTCCGGCCCGCCGTGGGCAGCGGGGCCCTCGTCCCTGGGCGCCTCCTCCCTGTCACTGAGCCCATTGACGCCGCTGTCCCCACTGGCTTCGGGCACTGCGGGTGCCGGGCTGTTCACCGCCTCCTCAGGCTTTGCCTTCTTCTTCTTGCCTGTCTTCTTCTTCTTGGCCAACCTGTGAGAGAGAAGAACGTCATTCACTGTGCCTGTTTAGACTCTGAAATACGCAGGGGGGTCCAACCCTTTCCCAACAACATTCCTTTGCAATTTTCCCTATTGCAGAGAAATCCTTCTATCAAGAGCATCACTCAATGTGCAGCCGTGTAGAGCCCCCATCTCTGTGCCAGTTTTCACAAGACACAAGGTATGGACACTTTTTCCTACCTATCCCAAAAAGAGGCGTCACTACTGATACAGCACCTCGAGCTTTCTTTCAGCTGTAAAGGGATCACAAATGGTTGTGGAGCTAAAGTGACGTGGGAGAAATCCCTGGTTGAGACCAAGAAGCTGGGAAGGGAGGAGGTCTCTAGAGGTGGAAATACCGTGTCCCTGCCTGCCAGAAGAGGGAGATGCAGGCTGGAGCACACCGGGATGTGCTGCAGAAGTGTTCTGGCACCCACCGCACCCAAACTGCTGCCAGGTCACCCTTGTTTGGGAAGTGAGCCCAGTGCTCCCCTTCCCTGTGTCTGCCACATGGGATGACGTGTAAAACCCAGCTCCTCTGCTCCTTCCCTGGGAAAACTGGGCATGAGAACAAAGCACAGCCCTGCTGGACAGGTTTGGGGTGTCCCCATCACTGAGTGCGAGCAGACAGAGCCCTGAGCTCTTTGTCTGGACTGAGGGCTCCAAGGGATCCCTGGGGATCTCCTCTGCAGGAGTCAAATGCCCAAACACCGGCCAGGAGCTCTGCAGAGGCATCTCCTGTGGCAGGTTTGGCCACAGCTCATTGACAAACAGGAGGAGGGACAGGATGGGAGAGAAGATCCAAGCCCCAGAGCTGCTGCAAAGCTGCCACCAGCTGGAGAGAGCTCCAAATAAAAGCTCATGGATTACTCTGAGCCCTCCGACACACACTGGCAGGGAAAGGGGGTGACGTGGAGTCAGCTCAAGGGACCCAGCCCAGCCCCGTGGGGCCGAATAAAGGCTGCAGCACAGAGACCGTCTTCACTGGGATAGAAGAGGTGGCACATCCTCAGCATCTGCCACCCCTTTCCAGGCCAGCAGCTCTGTCCCTACCTGATGACCTCCAGCTCCGTGCAGCTCTCGGACTGGTCCGTTCCTTCGGGGGTGGCCTCTGCCTTGTCCCGGGAAGCCACGTGCACCGGCGTGGTGTCGGCGGAGGATGGCGCCTCGGCCCTGTCCTCATTGAAGGGGTTGTGGCGCTGCGTGGGGCTCCTCACAGTGGCCCTGCTGCCGTTGGCCTCCGAGGTGGTGGAGCGTGGGCAGCTGAGCGTGTCCGTCAGGTCTCCGTCTGCAGGGACAAGGCGGGAGAGTGGATCAGCGCCAGCTCGGGCTCCTGGATGGAGCCAGATCAAGCCAAGCTGCGCGCTGGGGGCTCGGGGCACCGTGTGGGCACCGCGCTGTCGGCAGTGCCAGCAGCTCCTGGCGAGGAGGGACGGGGAGGCCAGCATGAGATCCAGCACCCCCCTGCAGTTCAGAGAATGCCTGAACACAACAGCTCGGTCAGCCAGGAGCTGGCAGCCAGACTGAGGAGCAGAGGCAGTGCCCGTGGGAAGAGTTTGATGGGTCTTGGGGCCTTTGTTCCTGAGCAAGACGACAGAGAGCAACGAGGCTGCTGCTTCTCCCCTGCCACAGGGATGTGGGAAGGTGCTTGCTCGGCTGGAAGGGCAGACACAGAGCCAGCCCATGGAGCAGTGAACCTGACAGAGCTGGCTGCTCTCCTCTGCTCACACGAGACACACGTGGGGGCTGGAGTGTGCTAGAGGAGGGACACAGCATTCCCGGGGATCCGAGGACAGCAGGCGGCACAGACAGGGCAGAGCACAAACAGCTGGGCCCATGTTAGTCTTCAGAGGGAAAAAGAGCAGTGGAGAAGGGCTGCAGGAGTCATGCTTGGATTATTATTATCCATTATTCATCCAAAATCATGGTTAAAGGAAGGTTATCCAGGCCCTTCTCTTCTCCAGCACCACTCCTGGTCTAGTGGAAGGTGTCCCTGCCCATGACAAGGGATTGGAATGAGATGATCTTTAAGGTCCCTTCCAACCCAAACCATTCCATGGTTCTATGATTCCTTTCCACAGCCAGCTAAAAAGACCCTTGGGAAGAGAACCACAGCCCCGACTGATTTGGGCTGTAGGATTCGAGGTGGAAAATGAAACTTCTTGTAAAACTCTAATCCCGGCAGTTTGTGCTGGATGATCCTAAAATGCCACTTTGCTCCCACTGAAAAACCTGCCCCGGAGCAGGGAAGGTGTGAGCTCTACCAGGGAAGTCAATCGGGTTTTAATACCTGCATTAAAGGGAAATTCATGGAATTGCTTAGGTTGGAAAGATCCTCCAAGATAATCGAGTCCAACCATAAATAAAACAAAACATTTAAAAGCTCTTTCAGCCCCGGGCTCCCAGGCTGCACCACCAAACCCATATCACTTCTTTGGCCTAAACCCTGCTGGTTCTCGTGAGACAAAACAATCTTTGTCCAAAATACAGAATTTCATCCCAAAGTGCATTTGCTGAAAACGGGGAACAGCACAACTTTCTGAACCTCTGCTCTGTCCCCACAGTGAGGAATCCATCTGTGAGCTGACCCGACAGAGGGTTCTGATGACAATTTCCCTATGGCTGAGGAAACTCAGCCAGGAGCAGTGCTGGATCCCACCGGCACCACCCTGCACATGGGAGCTGTGCATGCCTCGAATCCAGAGGGATATGCCCCCAGCACTCCTCAGCTTTTCCCAGCCTCCACCCAACACCCACACTGGAGCTGTGGGCTGCACCTTGGGTTTGGAAATGTGGTTTGTACCCTTCAGGAACAGGTTAAACCACCTCTGTGACATCCCTGTGCGTGGGGTAAGAAAGAAGGTAAGAGGGAGCGTGTTAGAGCCCAAGAGCAATCCACATGGAATTCAGGCAGATTTGCCCAAATGTTCCCCAAATATTCAGGTGGTACCATCAGGCTCCATCCAGCTTTGAGCTGTAAAGGATGGAGTGTGGGTGTGTTTCCTCTGGGGGTGAAGCAGACAGGGTCCTGCTCCAGTGGCACGGAGAGAATATCCACAGGGGCTGCATGTGGAGGAAGAACAAATTCCTTTAAGCTGGGCACATGCTCTTGGCCATAAAGGCCTTTAAAAATTGGTAAAATCAATAAAAATTACAGATGTAGTGACCCAAACTGAGCACAGCCATGTGCTGGATGTTGTAGCTTCACGGGAGAAGCTTTGACACAGGACAGGATGATCCAGGGGAAACAAAACCTCCCAAATTAATCCCTGCAAAATGCCCAAAATTAAAGGCAGCAGAATTAGTTCAGCTGTTTTCCAGGGCTTTCAGGAAACCACTCATGGTGGATCAGTTTTTCAATCAGCACCCTGTGCGCTTTACCCCAAAGAAGAAATCCATGGCATGAGGGCAGCTGGCACATCCCACATTTTGGGCCTGTACGGAATTCCATCAGGACAGGGCAGTTGGTTGTTAAAGAAACAAACATGGGAACATGCAGCAAGCTCAGGGGGCAGCAATGCAGAGAGAAAACCAAAATGCTGTAAGAGATGAGCGTGTCCCACCTTCCCAGTCTCTGCTGGGCATGGTCTGCATTGCTGGAAAGACATCTCCAAAATCATAATCTACAAAAATGAGGGATAAAACTCAGGATTAGAAATACAAGTACTGGGGAGGGAAGTGGGGAGAGTGTGAAGGGGATTTGGGGAGGGAGATGGGAATGGGGAGAAACAAAACAATCGTCCACTGGTATCTGAAACACATGAGAAAATAGGGAATGTGGATGTGAATGGAAACCAGCTGCACCAATGGCTGTTCCTTCTGGAACAACCAGTGTTGTGGGAGCTACAAAGGGACCAGGGAAGGGTGAAGGCCCCATTATTCAAGCTGCTGGGAAGCTAAACCAGATAAACAGTGTCACCTAGGGCCTGATCCTCTCTGGGAAGCAATTTAATCTCTCTGTGCCTCAGTTTTCCCACTTCACACTTACCTACCTTAGATACTATGATGTTTGACTCATTAATGATTGCAAAGCCAGGGATCTGATTAAAGGGAAAAACTTGTCCTCTGATCCTACAATCCCCAGTTCTACCTACACTCTCAGGGTAGAGACATGCTCCTGTTGAAATGATTAGCAGGGTAACAGTTACAGGGAAAAGTTAAATTCTTCCACACCAGAGGAGCCGCAGCAATTCCTGCCCTCCTGGATCCTGGTCCAGCATTCCTACATCAGCACCAAACCCCTCTGTGCATGGGGAAGCTGAGACACAGAGCACAGCCACTGCCTGGACACGTGGAACAGGCTGAGATGATGCCAAATGCAAAACCCATCTCCAAAATCCCTCTTCTCTCGAGCATTAAGCAGCCATCCACCAGACAGGCTGAGATGATACAGCCAAACCCAAGGGACACTCAGTTATAGGGACAGGCAGGAGATGTCTGGCACCAAGATATACTCTGCTGAGGGAGGAACAGGAATACAAACCCAGGGATGCAGCAAAATAGTTGCTTATGCCAACCCTCTGGGGACAGAGAATCTTCTTCCTGTGATTTTTATTTCTAGGCTCCTTGTGCTGTCTCCAACTTCCCTGGGATGCTGGAGATCTGGCATGAGCAAGTCCCTGAAATCAAACCCTTTCCTGAGTGCAGATGTGAGTAAGCCCAAACCAGTGTTGTGCTTCCAAGCCCTTTGTTAAAACAGCTCTAATGCCCATCACAGGCTGTTCCTTCACAGCATCTTTAATACCTGAGGTTCTGTCTTGCACACCAAAGGCAACTGGTGACCCTTGTCTTGAGGGAACCCATCTGTGTGTGGGCTCAGTCCCAAATTCCCTGCATACAGCTAACAGTTCATTCCATTCCAATTCTATTCCACAATCTCCTTTGCTCAAACTGACATAAAACCCAGGGTTCTGGATTAGGAACAGCATCAGCAGAGCTGCTGCTTCATGTGAACATGGTGGGTGCAGGACAGGAGCTCCCTGCTCTGGCTGCAGCGGGTTCATGGGACACAAGGTACGTGTGCCCAGTTCACCAGGAACAACATCCAGCCTCTCTGAAGGGATAAGGGTGCGAGTAGGACAATTTATCAGGCTGCTCAAGATGTATAAACAGGAAAAACCAGCACCTCTGAGACCCCTGGCTGTCTTTCTCCCAGACTGCAGACACAGAGAAGACTCTGGAAACTACTCCCCACCAGGTCCAGCACTTGTGGGTCTCTGGACTGCGAAACAAGCACTTAAAAACCTCCCCTGCAGCCCTGTGTCCCTGCTGACCTGGAAGCCCCATTCAGATAGAGGCACAGCCTTCAGTCTGTGAGGAGATTCCTCCAGTTCCTGCTAAAACCCCCAGGACGGGAATGTGGCCTGAGGTGACTGTAGGGAAAGTCCTTCTCTCCCAGTCCGAGGCACAGAATCATCATAGAATGGTTTGGGTTGGAAGGGACTTTAAAGTTCACCTAATTCCCCCTCCTGCCATGGCGGGGACACCTTCCACTATCCCAGGGTGCTCCAAGTGGACACCTTCCACTTGGTGCTCCAAGCCCCATCCAGCCTGGCCTTGGACACTTCCAGGGATGGGGCAGCCACAGCTGCTCTGGGCACCCTGTGCCGGGGCCTCAGCACCCTCACAGGGAGGAATTTCTTCTTAATATCCCATCTAAATCTCCCATCTTTAATTTAAAACTCTTTTAGTTTAAACCCATTCTCCCTTGTCATGTCTTCCAAGGATGTAAGACGGGAGAGACTCCCAGTCTGGCTGCTGGGTCTCTTGCTTTGGTCTCTTCCAGTCTAAAATTTGCTGCCTTATCTGAAGGGGATGTGGGAACAACACAGCCCTGCCCACACCGTCCCCAAAACCCACTGACCCTCACTGGATGGAGCAATGGCACTGTCGTCCCATTCCAGGTTGGTGGAGGTGACAGAGTTGAAGGAGTTGAGGGAGAGGCTGTCGGAGCCGTGCACGGAGCTGGGCAGGCGCTCCTCGAAGTCCAGCAGGTACTGAGGCTTGTAGTAATCCGGCATGTACGGGGCCAGATCCAGGTACGGAGCATCCTGCGGGGCAGGGAATGTGAGTCAGGCTCCAGTGACTGCTACTGGCACAGCTGGGGGAGAAATGCCACCCCACCGAAACAGTGGGACTGTCCCTTGAACGTCCCCTCTCAGTGTCCATTTCAGAGGAAACCCAGCAGTTTCACTGAGGGTTATCCAGTGGATCTGTGTTTCCTGGAGGGACACCAGGGTTTCGTACCACACTTGCAGAACTCAACTCCTTTATCCCCACCAATCTGCCCCGCAGCTGCCTTGTTCCTCCTTCAAACAGTGAAGGAACAGTGAAGAACTGAGCAACAGGAATAAATCCCATTGTTGGATCCCCAAAGACCTAAAAGTCTTTCCCAAAAGCATCAGCGTCACGTTTTCAGCTGAAGGTCCACAGGAAGGTCCACCCTGGACCAAGTGCTGGAACCTGTCCCACCCTGGACTTTCCCTGCTCCACATTCCTGCTCTCCTGGAGCCGGGAGAACAGATCAAACACTCACCAGGTCCAAGTCAAAGCGGATGAACTCCAGCCCAGACACCAGCGTTAAGAACAAGGTCAGATGATCATGACTGCAGACCAGGGCGTTCCTGCCACAAGGAGGAACAAAAGAGCTTTACAGATGTGGGAAAGAGGAGAAGCAGCTACAAGGGCCCTTCTGTTTCTCTGGAGGCGTCTCCGAGCTGCCATAGATTGGCCCCAGTGCTGGCAGCCCACTCCTTGCCTCCATCGGCAGCCACTGCATGCTGTCCCCAAACTACAGCCACATTCCCAGGTGTCCAGAAGAGCTGAGTGCCCGGACAGGAGCTCAGCAGCTCCTTGGAAATCATGGAAAAATATAAAGGGGACCACAGAGTAAAGCAGGAACTAGGAGAAATGCTTGCAGGGCCTCACAGAGATAAGACAGTGTGTCCACATCTGAGATCTTTAAATTAAATTAACCAGGTAAATCCCCCAAGGAAAAAAATCAAACCCTGATCAACTTCTTGTCCCCTATTGGCAAATTCAGGCTGGCTTCTGACAAGGAGGGATGTCAAACAGTGCCCAAAGGAAAAGGAGCTGGGATACTCACTTGACATAGTACTTGTGCAGCAGGCTGAGGTTCTCCTGGAACAGCCTCAAGTAGCTCTCCAAGGAATTTTCGTTGAGGGCAAGGTACAGCCAGGCCCGGCCTGGAAACAAAGCAGCAGAGAGATTTATCAGGAAACACCTGAGAAGTGAAACAAGCCTAGAAATAATCATTGATTAGTTAAAATCCCTCAGATCATTCATTCGTGTCATTTGAGGGGAGAAAGTGTGGGAGAAATCTGGTGGGGGGGAAATGCCAGTGAGAGATTCATGATTTGGAGTAAAATTGGTGAGAGACGGGTGAAGAAGTAGCCACACAACTGTGTCTCTCCAGCAAGATGGGAGCCCTGCCAGAAATGCCGAGAGAGGCGGAGGGAGAATTGCTGTGAATCAGCCCAGGTGAGATTTGACACAAATTCTGGTGCAGAGAGAAGTGACAACAGAGTCTGTGCTCAGCTCTGCTCTCACCAGTACAGGCCCAGGACATGACGGTGTTTGGATAAGGAGGCACAGAGGATCCGGGCATCGTCCTGCATCAAAAGCGGCCTCAGTGGTCCCAAACGTCCACTGTGGACAACTTGGAGCAGGGAAAATGCAGAATCACGCACATGACTGCTACAGCAAGATGTGGGGTGAGAGGGGATGCTCCCATCTGCCAGGAGCCCTTCCCGAGGGCATGGCCCCACAGAGCTCCCATCTGCCAGGAACCCTTCCTGAGGGCATGGCCCCACAGGGCTTCCATCTGCCAGGATTCCTTCCCAAGAGCATGGCCTCACAGATCTTCTCTCTGCCAGGGACCCTTCTTGAGGCCACAGCCCTGCAGGACTCCCATCCTTCCCAAGTGCTACCCTCTGCCAGGAACTCTTCCTGAGGGCATGGCCCCACAGGACTCCCATCTGTCTGGAACCCTTCCTGAGGGCACAGCCCCTTGGGTTTCAGGGCAGCAGAAGCTGGGCTACACCTCAGCACCTGATCCTGAGGCACAGTGACATTATTTCTAGAGACCTCACGTGGTCACAGCAGGACTCCCACCTCCTCGGCACAGGCTGCCCAGGGAAGTGGTGGAATCACCATCCCTGGAAATGTTCAAACTACGTGTGGATGTGGCACCTGGGGACGTGGTTTAGCGGTGGACATGGCAGTGCTGGGTTAATGGTAGGATGGTCGATGATCTTAGAGGTTCTTTCCAACTTTAATGATTCCTCAATTCCTTTGCCTGCAACCTGGATTCCAATGGCTCCCTCAATCCACCAGCAGCCCCAACTCCTCAGCACAACCTGGGCCTCCCCAGGTGTCTCCAAACCCCGAGCTGGCGACACTGTGAATACTCACTGCGTCCCAGGTTGGTGGCCACGTGCTGCAGCACTTCAATCTGTTTGATGGCTTCCCGGCGCGTGAAGTGAACGACCAGCACCCAGTACCCCGAGGAAAGATCTTGCAGTCTGGAGGAAGAAAAATCCCAGAGGAAAATTAAGCAAAAGCTTCATTATCCCCACCCCAATCCCTGCCTAGATGCTTTCCCCATGCTGAGGCTCCACACCAGGCTTTTTCCATGGGGAAAAGCAGCATCCCAGAGGTGGCTCCAGGCTCACCCGTACAGCAGAGCGTGGTCCAGGTGCTCACAGAGCCGCTGCAGGACCTTGTCGTGGTTTCTGATGGCCGGTGTCTCATCTTCACAGGCAGCGAAGTAGCTCTGCAGCTGCGAAAAGAAGAGATGGGATGGCTGGAATGCTCTTCTCCAGCCCACGAGGAGCAGGCAGAGCTGCCAAAGCGCTCATATCCAGCATTAAACAGTTTTTTGTGATCTCTCAGCTTGCAAAACCCTGATGCAGGTTTTACTTACGGGGTGTAGCTGTTGGTTTTGAGAGGACCCTAAAGGCAGTAACTACAGGGAGAACCTTGCCCAGTGTCCCCACGTCTCACAGCCCAGCAGTGCTGTGGTGGGTGCACAACCAACTTCCCTGTTGGTGAGCAGCCTCTTCCCTCCCAGCCAACACTACAGCGGGGTCTGGTGGCTCCTCTGCAGCCACCACAAAGTGGTTCAGAGCAGAAATAAATCCCAGCTCTGCTCTGTTTCTGGCTCTGACACGGATGAGGCCTCTCCTCGGTTTTGCTAGAAATCCCCTTGCACCCAAATCCTATATCCCTTCCCAGCTGACCCGCTCCTGCCCCCGGAGCCTACGGATCTATTTAGGTCCTGTCTCACATATCCTTGGCATCCAGGCAGGGAGATTACTCTCCCGGGATGTAATCTCAGCTGGATAGGCCATGGCTGCTTGCTGGCAATGAGCAGGAACAGCTCGGCTGAGCCACATTATAGACAATATATATGTTATTTCAGTGAGCTGACACTTCTTTGCCAAATCTCACTAGATGTGAGATGTGTAAAACCCAAAAACTTGACATTATTGTGCTTGTCAAGTCTGACCTGTCCCCCAAAACTGGTTTCTCCTTCGGAATTATTACTAGCGAAGCTCCTTTAGAAAAATCATCCAGTCTTGATGCGAAATTATCCAGGGGTCTGAGAACACCTCATGGTCCTTGGGAACTGATCCTAGCAACACTCTTAAGAATATGAACATATTGAGCTCCAACACCCTCCTGGCCTGAAGACCTTGAATCCCTCTGGAGCTCTTAGGTAAGAGGGGAGCCAGGCGTGTTCCTGCATGGAGCTGGTCCCAGCCCTTACGTGGGAACAAACTGCTGAGCCTGGGGAATCGCAGCCAGAGCTCCCCTGTCCAATGGCACAGCCCTGCTCTGCCTTCCCCTGTCCCATCTGTTCTGCAGGTGAATCCCCTGGGGAAGCAGATACACAACAAGGTGGTGTTTGCAGAGGCACCTGTGGGTGCCCCAGAGATCCACAAGAGTTTTCACAACACCCAGGTGAGACCTGGAGCATTTCAGCTCAGCAGCTCCTATCTATTTGTGGGAAGAAGCTGTTCCAGAAGATTCCCACTATTCATAGGCAGCCCAGACTGGAGCAGAGAGGAAAATGCCCTAAAATCCCACTGTTTAAGAAAAAAGTCAGGAGGTACTTGCAGCCAGTGTTTGAAGCTGCAGCAAGGACACCGGAGGAAGAAACAAAACCATAATTTAGAGCCATATCCCTCAGGTGATGGATAGATGGAGTCATGGGGATGATCTCCAAAAGCAGGAGCTCACTAAAATATCCCATTTTTGGTAAAATTGAGGCAGAAGCAAAGAGCCAGCATTTGAAGGCAGAAATTCCCAGCTTGTCCCAACCAGGCTTTGGGTTCTGCAGGGAGCTGGGGTGCCCTTGGAGGAGGTTCTGGGTGTTTCTGCAGGCTCTGTGCTGGACTGGGGAAATGCAACTGTGGGGGAGAGCTGGGGGGAACAAGAATAACTCATTTCGTTAGCTCACCACTGAAAAAAGGAGACAGCGTGGGGAGGTCAGTGTGGAAGGAACTTGGAGCCTGTCTGTGCCTCTGACTGGAGGAATTCCTCGTGACAGAGACACTCCAAGCCTGGGCAGGAAAAGAGATGAGGAAACAGAAATATTTCCTCTTTTTTCTTTCCTCCTTTCCCCCAAAATAACTCAGAACTTTGTCATGCTCCTTCCTGCAGCCAGTGCACAGCTCCCATCCCTCTCCACGGATTGACCTGCTCCCGTCATCCGAGGGTGCAAACTATTAGCAAATGGTGGTTGTCTCCATCTAAACAACGGATTTCTCTTCCCTAGAAAAGCCCAATCTTCCCCAAGGAAAGGCTTTAGGTTTTGAAGGGCTTGTTCTGTGTTACACCAAGGGTTGGTGTCCCTTTTAGCTGCTCTGCAAGGAGCACTGAGCCTCCTGTTCTGCACAAACCAGCTCCCCCTGAATCCTCTTCCTGGGGAGGCTGCTGGAAAACCCAGCCCCACGGCCATATCCAGAGCAAACCCACCCCTAAAGGCTCAACCTCATCCCTGTGGCATATCAGGAGCCAGAGGATGAGCTGGTGTGACCGTGCTCTGCTCAGATTCATGGGGTCACACCAGCCCAGCGAGCAGGAAACGTGCACTGAGGAGTCTGGGACTGGGACTCTGGCACTCCGAGTCACGGCCCTTTAGGAGCTCTGGGTCACAGGGAAGCTCACAAGGGCTCACTCCCACTGAGATGTGTCACCACGGCCCCATACAGCAGTGCACCCAGGGATGGTGCTATCTCCAGTATCCGTCCAAAGTCAACACAGCCAAAGGCTTCCAGCGCCCAGCCAAGGGCATGAATGGCTCACTGGAGCACAATTCCCAAAAGAGATCAGTCAGGTGAATCCCTACCCAGCCACCACGTGTCCAGGGAGGAAACAAGACACAGCAAGCCTTGGGATCTCCTGGGTGGAGTCATCCCTCCAGCCAGGGTGGGGAAAGACTTGCAAGAGCTGATGGGGAGGCATTTCTGGCTTGCGAAGAAGGGTGAAGACACACAGAGGAAAGTTAGGATGAAATAGCTTTCCCAGCTGGGGAACAAAGTCCAGCTGCACCATTTTTCAAAGATCCAATGCGTAGATGAAAATTTGTAGGAAGTATGACCATGAGCATCATGGTGATCCCAGCACCCGCCTCTGAGCATGGTGATGGCAGGGATGATGTGGCACTGCCCTGAAAAATGGCATTTTATGGAGTGTTTATATGGAGTCTCCTGTAAATTGTTATAAAACACACATGGCTAATTGAACCAGCCTCTCCCTCAGCAGTCAGACCTGTCTGGGAGGTGGTGACCAAACTTCATGAGGCATCCACAAAGCAGTTCCCTGACACAGCTGGGCAGTGAGCAGGGCTGGAGCCAGGGAGATCAGGAAAGAGGTGAATAACTGGGTTAAAAACATCATCCCTGGGTTTTCCAGAGAGATGCTCTTCCCCTCATCCCCTCTGCGCCCCAAATCCAGAAGGAAGGGCTGAAGGCTGGCTCAGATGGAGGACTCGTGAGGGGCACGGCAATGCCTGGAGCCCTGACCCAGGGCTATTTATAGACATTCCTGTGGCCAAAATAAGC
Organism: Falcunculus frontatus; assembly: GCA_013398115.1. Classification (NCBI taxonomy): domain Eukaryota; kingdom Metazoa; phylum Chordata; class Aves; order Passeriformes; genus Falcunculus; species Falcunculus frontatus. The sequence goes on along the minus strand of VZRV01009178.1, from coordinate 8,907 downwards.
ACTGCTGGCATGCAGAAGGCATTCCCGCCATCCATGCACCGGGACCACTCCACAGCCCTGACCAGGTCCAAGCACCAGCACTCGTGGGACAGAACCTGCTCGGGGAGAGGGCCACAACAGCCCAACCACGGGCTGAACACGCCTGGGAGAGCCTGGAGCAGGAGGGTGTTTGTCCAACGGGAACAGAGACCTGGCTGGCACCGGGGAACACTCGCACCTCGTCCCCACCAAGGAGGAGGATTTAATTGCTGTTTATCAATCACAAGTTCATTTTTTTGGCAGTGACACACCCTGCCCCACGTTGGCACAGGAGAGAGGCTATTCCTTGCACAATTTTATATCCTATTAATTGCAGGGGTTCTCAATGAGTGTGAAGCTTTCCAGGTTGATCTGCAGAGCTCCCGTGTTGCAAGGGAAGCCAACAAATAATCAGGGAGGTGTTCTGGAAAGCCCATTCCCAGATCTAATCATTCTTGTGGTGGCTCCTTTGAAATCTCTCCAGTAATTCTAAAAACTTATTGGAATACTAAAATAGTCTCCCGACCTGTTCAGGGCTAGCCACAACCCAACTGAGTCCACATCTCCCCTCCGTAAATCTGCCCTGCAGATGCTTCACCAGCAGCTTTCCAACATCAATTCCATTTCACTTGGTCTGCTTGGTATTTCCCTGGTAGGACAAACATGGCGAAAGAACAACAAACACCCCTTGCGTTCCTCAGCTCCTTAACTGGGATGGGAGAGGGGAGAGGTGCTTCAAAGCTCTTATTCCCACCCACAGCACATGGACTGAGGTGAGGGGTTTTCCCCAGCTGGAAGAGCTGAGCACCCTCAGGAGCAATCCTGGAGCTCCAGGGAGCACAGAAAAGGGCGACTGACCTTGTTTGTCCCAAGTGATGGCAGCTCCATGCCAAGGGAAGACACAGTGGGAAGGACAGACACCTCAGAACTGTCACTTTCACACCTGCTCAAGGGGTACAGACATTCAATGGCAAATGGATAAAGAGGAGGCTGAACTCCTGTGCCAGGAAAACTCCTAGTTTTCCATACCAACCGTAAAAGCAGGCTGAATTTCATGGCAGGGGCGCTAGTCTCTCTCTTACACTTTTATGACACAAAGCCCTAAAACTCCAGCTTTAGCAGAACATTTTGGAGGTCACACACATGATCTGACTCAACATTCCTTACAACAAACTTCCAAACCAGCACTGGACTCAGTGCCCAGCTTCCCACTTCATGCACCTCGCCTGGATCTTTGGGCTTTTTCCAGAAAAAACACACCAGGCACACTCAGAGCGTAAGCACTGGGAAGGCACCACAAGTGCCACCGGAGCAGCCTGGAGATGTGGAGAGACAGGAGCCTGTCACAGGTGAAGCTGAAACCCACAGCAAAGTTGCTCCTTGCTGGAAACACCGAGCTTTGAAGCCTTCCCAATCCAATGCCAGCAAGGTTGTCACCTCCTGGGACACATATGCTCCTCAGCTCACACCCCCCCAAGGCTTTTCCGGGGCTTTCCTTCACTATTTCTAAGCAGCAAAGCTTGCAGCAGGCTGGACCCAGGTGTGGCTCAGACAAGAATAGGGTTTTTTCCAGTGGGAATGCTTAGGGAGCATCCTGTTTCTCTGTCAGAGCGAGCAGAGCAGGGGCCAGGCACAGAATTGCCTGCAGCGGAACAGGATCCCTGAGCTAACCAAAGGCAGATGGGAAGGTCACATGCTCAGCATAACAGAAAAGTGAGATTTTTTTGGGAAAAAAAGCCAAGTCCAGTGGCAAACACACCAGAAGCAAGCAAGGTGCTGCTCTCCCAGGGAGCTGCTGCTCCCTCACACGCTGGGTATCGTGGCTCCGAGTCCCTCCCCACCCACCATGGCCTCTGGCCCACGGTTAATTCAGTTACACCTCTTGGACCAGTTCACCAGAAGTGGAGAAAGCTGAAATCACTCAACAGCCACCAAAATTGTGCAATCAGAGGCAGAGAGACTTGGAGGCTTTGCTTTAGCTCCTCGGGAAAACCATGGCCAAAATTCACCCTCCTAAACCAACTGCTCTCCCAGCGAAATGCTTCGTGTTAGAGGGAGGAGAACTAATGGGATTTTTTAATTCCCAAAATGTTATCACAGCCTTGTCCACCCTCAGCTCCAGAGCTGATTTTGGGCGTTATAGAGGACAAACATCAGTTTAGGTACCTGCAGAACCCAATCCCCTTGAAATTGTGGACGACGAACCTCACATCATCACCAGACCTGTGGTGGTGTGTGTGACTACCAGAGTGACTCCTGGATGGCCAGGCAGGGAAGTTTCCTGATCACTGGAATGAGGCAAGAGGAATGTCTAAAGAGATAAACCTTGAAATACTCAAGCAACTCAAGCAATACACAGCTGTGATGAGAGCAGAACCACAGATCCACAGAGACAAAGCTCCTGGAGGCCACCAAAACACATCCGTGGACTTGTTAAAAGCACCTGAGTGACCCTTGTGTCTTGTCTTCATGGACAACTCAGGAGCTCCGTGAGATTGCTGCTACCTTCGCCCACAGGCTTCTGGCAGCTGGCAAACCTGGTACGCATGCCAAAGGAACATGCAGGACTATCCTCTTAATGTGGTCCTTGCAGAAACAACAGATGTGGCCTGGACAGATGTGAATGAGTGAGAGGAAAGACCCCGGCAGAGATAAAACCCCTGTGGTCTTTGAGCCAGCGAGGTGCCCCTCAACAGGGAGCAGAAGGCAAGAGACTGTTTGGCTGTTTTCACATCTCCAGAGCTGCTGCCTCCGTGCCACAGCAGCTGGGCTAAATAAATCCAGCCAGGCAGAGATGAGCACATTCCCGACGTGATTTGAGTAGGGATGCTCCACTCCAGAGCTCCCTGCTCCTCTCCAGGGCACGGGGGCACTAAGCCATGCCCAAACCCACCTTCCCTCGCCATGCAGGAGCAGAGGTGTCACAAGGCAGAGCTCAGCAGCACAGGAGACTGCAAAGGCATTTCAAAGGTACAGCGCTAAAAATCCAACCCGGAGACAGGCAGCAAAGGCTCAGCATTAACTTGCAGTGAGGGCAGTGGAAACCTTCCCAAAGTCATGCAGAAACGGAGCAGAGCCAGAGCTTTTGGTAAGAACTCCTGCAACGTCAGCAAAAACCACTGCTCCACCTGATTGACATGCACCAAGGATCAGCTGCTCCAGGGTTCATGGCAATGTGTGTCCTTCAGAGCCAGCAGAACAGCCTGAAAACCAGAGAGGAGTCCCAAAATCTGGGATTCTGACCTCTTTTCTGATTTTACATTCAGCTCCTGGAACTGTCAACGATAACACTGTTTAAGGACTTAGCATTTTCACCACCTAATCCCAGGTAGGAGAGCACTAAACCCCTCCTGAATTCCCCAGGGAATGTCCAGGGAAACCCAAGAGAACACAAACCACCAGCTTCACAGACCAGGGAACCTGTAACAGCTCCTGGCTACCAGGAGATGCTTGGCCAAGGATGGATTTGAAGTTGTTGGCACTTCTGGTGTGTTTAGAGTCCACCTGGGCAGCACCAGAAAGCCGCTCTCATCCCACTGCCACCACACGCAGCAGCATCTCCTAGAAGGAAACAAGCACTTGAGTGAACAAGGGCCTGCACACTGAGCCATAACATGCCCATCTCCAGCCTTCTGCCCCAATAAAGCCCTAAATCTTTGCAAAAAGCAAGGGTTAGGCATCAATTTGTGCAGTAACTTGAGCTGGAGCACAGCCTTCTTAGCAGAAGGGGAACTGAGTGGGAAAAGGGAAAAGAAATGGTTACAAGACGGAAGTAACACTGTCCATGTGTGCAGAAAGCATCATCCTGTGAATTTACAGCTCCCACGGAGGACACAGAGGACAAGCTGTAGATGGGAAACCAAAACCATGCTCCCAATTCCCTTGGAACTAAAGCAGGGACCCAGGTCTCCAGTGCTGAGCTTTCCCAGCCTCTCCTAAAGCCACCAAGAGCAGAAACCTCTTGACAGTCCTCTGGCTGGAGAAGCCTATTTTGTCTAAGTTAGGTGTTTTGCCTCACTTTTTGCAGTGGAAGCCTGACTTTACACCTCTGACCTCACATCTCTGAAATCCACAGCAAAGCTACCACTGATCTCCCACTGGTACCTGGTAACCACACAGAGAACCCCACAGGTTGGAATTACCCTCTCCAACCAGGTTTGCCACTTTTCCATCCACGCTCCATCCCTCATGTCTTTCCAGGAAAATAAGAGAAACGGTCCTGTTCGCTGAGGTTTGAGGGATTTGCTTGGAATCGAAGCATTTTTTTGCTGTGGATTTGTACAGAATTCACCCACTGCTTGTGTTCAGATCCCCCATCCCTAAAATCCAGCAGCACTGGTAAAAACTGAAATTACAGCCAGGTACAGTCACAGCCCTGAGTGTCAAACACTGCCCAGGGCCGTGCTGCTGCTCTTCTCCTTCCCCATCCGAGGCTGCCAAGCACAGGGTGCTTCTCCCTGGGCAACTCCATGAAAATAAGGCTTTTTTTCTCCTCTTTGGGTCTGCAGCTAAGAAAAGAAAACCCCCACCATCACCACAGACACACCCAAACCCTCCATTCCACACCTGCACCGGTGGTGAAAGTAAGGAGTAAGCAATCCACACTGTGAGGAAGCTTTTGAAATCAGAGGCAGGATGCTTGGAAAACTCCTCCAAGCCCCATGACACAATTCCAGCGCCAAGGAATTACTCAAGACAAGGATGAAAGAGAGCAGGATTTCCCAGCACGAAGCCACTTGCTCCCTTAACCTAGTACTTTACTCTTGCCATTCACAGGGAAAAAGAGGATCAGGGATTTTGGGCTGAAGTCAGAGAGGTAAGCGCTGGGAAAAATTAGCAGCTCCATAGCGATTTCCCTGAGGAAGGAGAACTGCATCCTGGGGGTAAAAAAGCAGGGTGGAATTTCACCATGGCCTGAGTTTGGTTTCACTGGGATGGTAGAAATTAATCCATCACCCTCAAGTAGGTTCCTACACTTCCCTGAGTTTTGCTCTGAACAAGAACGACGAGGCAGGATTGGAAAATCCCAAAATTTCCATTGCTGGACCAAGACAGGAGTTGGCAGGGACTGGGCAGGCCAAGGTGTGTTGGTAGAGCTGGAGCTGAAGAGTCCTCTTCAATCACAATAATAATTAAAAAAACCATCATGTTGATTTTTTAGCATTTCCAAATGTGATCTTCTGAGGATTTTCTGAATGCAAATAAATTATGTCCAACCAATCCTGTGTGGGAAGTTGTATTTCGTATATATACAGGGAAACTGAGGCAGGAGCATTGCAGAGCATTGTGACAGAGCTCAGAGCAGGCTGAACATCCACTGATTTCCAGATAGATACAAGATTATCCTTAATTTTTAGAGGACAAAAAGACAAGAGACCAGAGGTTAGGGTCATACATGGAAGAAAAAAGCTGGGAGAGGCTTGCACATCCATCCTACACCCCAGAGGTGGTGTCCAGCCATCCCTTTCTTAACAGCACCAGGAATTCGCTCGTGCTGGTCTTCAATCGACAAGTTTTCATGGATGAATCTGTGTCAGGACACACTGCAGAGCACAGGAAAACTCCTATTCCGTAAGGCAGAGGAAACCAAACAATTGGAGAAACAACAGAGAGTCCAGACAGCCTTTCCCCCAAAACTTGGGACAAACACAAATGAAACTCCTGTTTCCCCCCGCTCCTGAGCGGGGGTCCTTTTTCAAGGATGGTTGGAGCTCATGAGTGGGCCAAACCAGAACTTCCAGCATGTCCTTACAATGCATTCCTTTGGCCTTCCCAAAGATTCCAGCATCCTGGTCCCCTCTGTGCCAGCTCACAGATGTTTCCACCACCAGGACGGGCTTTAAGGAACCATCCAAGGAGAAACGAGGGGCAAGGAGAAGGTGAGAGCACGTGTGTTCAGAGCCCTGTTTTCAGGGTACAGAGCAGGGCACAGGAACAAACCACACATCCCCTGTGTCCATGGGGAGAATGTCCCAGGTCTTGCCCCTCTATCCCATGTCCTCTGCAGGACACACCTGGCTGGAGGCAGGTCCTCTAGAAAGATGGTTTTAGGCTGGACTCCAAATCCCTCCTGAGTTGAGCCCCAGGAAAAAGGGTTCCCCCAATCCTGTCCTTTGAAAAGGGGAACCCTGGGTAGGAGAATCCCTGTATATCCCAATCAGCTGAGACAGAGGGTCCTGGGAGTGACCCTGGCAGTGTCTCCTTGGCAGGGTGACTCCACACCCCAGATGTGCCACCCCCACCACCAGAAGGGCTGTGTCCAACCTCACACCCTCAGCACAGGGGGTCTCCAAGAACACCCCCAAAAGTGTCCACCGCTTGCAGAGGGGATGCTGGGTGCCCTTGACCCCACGCTCCTGTCCCAGAGTTCATCAGTATCCCTGGGATGTTCCTTGGGGGTGGGGGTCTGTAGGACTGTCCCCCCGCCCCACACCTCAGGAAGGGGATCCATATGGACCGTCCTTCAACCCTACACCCACGGCAGTGGTGTGTGTCTGGGGGGGGTCCCCAGGAATGTCCCCCAGTCCTGCAGCTCTGGCAGACACAGCCCCCACATACACCCCTGGGCAGAGGGGAGTCCCCACGGCTGTCCTGGGGCTGTCCCCAGACCCACAACCCCATTCTCAACCACAGGACAGAAAGGGGTCCCAGAGCTGTCCCCAGCACCAGCTGAGGGGGGGGGGNCCGGGGGGGGGGGGGGGGGGGGTCCCCATGGCTGCCTCCAGGCCCAGAGCACTTGCAGAGCGGGGTTCCCTGGGCTGTCCCCAGCCCTATAACCCGGCAGAGGAGGGTCCCCAGGGCCATCCCCAGGCCCACAGCCCCGGCAGAGTCGGGTGAGGGAGCCCCAAGGGCTGTCCTAGGGCTGCCCCCAACGCCGCAGCCCCGGCAGAGGCACTGTCCCCCCGGCCGTCCCCAGCCCCAGCACGCGGGGTCCCCACCCCCCCAAGGGGGGTCCCCAGGGCTGTCCACAACGCCACCACCACAGCACAGCACCGGCCTACACCCCGGACTCCAGGGCTGTCCTAGGGCTGCCCCCAACGCCGCAGCCCCGGCAGAGGGGTTCCCCAGGGCTGTCCCCAACCCCCACAACGCAGTCCGTGGGTGTCCCGAGGCCTAATCCCCTCAGCACCGAGGGTCGGTGTCCGCAGCCCCCGCCGTGCTCCCGCTCCCACCTTCTTGACGGAGAGGGAGATGTTCTCCAGGATGCGGTCCTTCACCTNGCGCTCCACCGGGAACAGAGGTCACGGGGAGGGAGGGAGGGACGGAGGGAGGGAGAGAACGGCGCTGCCCGCCCCGGGCCGGCAACGGGACCGCCCCGGGCCGGCAACGGGACCGCCCCGCTCGGGAACGCGGGACCAGCCCAGCCCAGCCCAGCGGAGCCGAGCCGAGTGGAGCCGAACAGGGCCGAGCGGGGCCGAGCTGAGCCGAACAGGGCCGAGCGGGGCNNNGGGGCCGAGCTGAGCCGAACAGGGCCGAGCGGGGCCGAACAGGCCGAGCGGGGCCGAGCTGAGCCGAACAGGGCCGAGCGGGGCCGAACGAAGCCGAACCAGGGACGGACGAGCCCAACCCGACCGAACAGAGCCGAGTGGAGCCGAACACAGACGAGCCCAGCCCGGCCGAAGCCTGCCAGCCCCGAATGGCGCTCGCGGCGATGGCTCGTGACCCCGTGAGGGGACCGTGAGGGGAGCTGGCGTTGGATGCCTCATGAGCCCCTGAGGGGAGATGGCGTTGGAGGCAGTTGAGGGGATGTGAGGGGATAGTGAGGGCACGCGAGGGGATGTAGCACTGGGTCCCTCACAGCCCTGGGATTAGTGAGGGGATGTTGGGGGAGATGGCTCAGTGAGGGGACATGAGGGGAGATGATGTTGGGGACAGTGAGGGCATATAGGGAGGTGGCACTGGCTCCCTCACAGCCCTGGGATTAGTGGGGGGATGTGGGGGGAGACGGCACTGGGGACACCGGGGGGCATGAGGGGAGGTGGTTTTGGGTCCATCATGGCCCAGACCTCAGTGAGGGGAGATGGCATTTGGGACTCCTGTGACACAGCGAGGGGACACAAGTGAAGGTGGCATTGATTCCCTCACAGCAAGGAGGGATGTGAGTGGGATAAGGGGAGATGGTGTTGGTTCTCTCACAGTCCAAGGGGACAGGAGGGGACAATGCTGTTGGGTACCTGCTGAGTGGACACATAGTGGGTTTGGGGACACGAGGTGCCCACCAGCCACCCAGCCCTCTGCACCAGCTTTGCTGCACTTTGGGGCATTGGCCTCAAAGGAAATAATCAGTGGTGAGGGAAAAATGGGGGGTCCATACGGCACCCCACCACCTCGACCTTCAGCAGTGCTTCCTTCAGTTCTGCTTCAGCAACCTGAAATAGGGGATCCAGCTCTTTGCTGGGGTCCCTGTGCTGGGTGGCACCATGGATCCAAAAATGGGCCACACTGTTGTTCCAGCCCAAGCCTCCATCGGTGGGAAAAGCTCCTAAAAACCTCAAATACAAGCCCCACTTGCCATCATAGGACAGAGAAGGGAGTTGGGGCAAAGACTTAAGATAAATTATAAATAAAACCTAAGGCTAAGGTGAAGGGTTGTGACTCTGGGCTGGCTTAGCGCCTGCATCACCCGACCCTGGTAACTGAAAATGGAACCAAAAGTAAAAGCAATTAAAAAACGGGAAACCCAGCAGCTTCCAGGAGTGAATTCCCTGCCATTCCCACCCCTCCCTCTGTAAATAACCTCCTGGCAGGGAAGAAAAGGGCTGAGCAAGGGCTTGGATGGAAAAACAACACCAGGCCAAGCCTGCTCTTTCCCTGCAGGAATGGCCCAGCCAGTTTAAAAGCTTTGGAAACCATGGGAGAAACTCCCAGGGAAGGTTTCGGAAGGGAAGG
>VZRV01009177.1:0-56502 GCA_013398115.1 Falcunculus frontatus | reverse complement strand
AGGGAGAAACAAAGGGAATGTGCCGGGAGGTGGGGGCTGCCGCGGGCGAGGGGGGGTGGGAGGGAGCAGGGCTCTGTGCGGGTTCCCTGGACACGGGGACAATGGAGCAAAGGTGGCAGCAAATCCAGCGGGGGTTGCAGGGCTGCGATTCCGTAGCTCTGGAAAGTGTTTGGGATAGGAAGGGAAGAAGTTGGTAATGGTTGTTTCTCTCTCTTGTGCTGCAAGAAGTGTGGGATGGGCTCAGCTCCATCCCTGTCTTGGTCCCCTTTCCATCCCTGCTCCTGTCCCAACCTCTGTCTCCATCCCCAACCCTATCTCCAGTCCCACTCACATTATTTCTATTCCTCTCTTTGCCCCTTTCCCCTCTCCCCATCCTCACTGCTGTCCCATCCTAATCTCTGTCCCCATCTCCATCCCCATCCCTGTCCCATCCTCATCTCTGACCACTATCCCTATTCCCATTCTTACATCCATCCCTGCCCCTCTCCCCATCCCCCAATCTCCATCCTTGAGCCTATCTCTATCCCTATTCCAATCCTTTTTTCCATCCCTCTCTGTCCTGTCCTCACTCCAGTCCACATCCTGTCCCCATTCCCACTCCTGTTCCCGTTCCCCCTCTCCCAGCAAGAGCTGCCAGAGGACACGGGCAGAGCCCAGCAGGGCCACGCTTGGCAGGGGCCCAGCAGCCGCTCATTTCCCTAAAAGCTTCCCGATAAATTACTCCGGCTCTTGCTCCAGCAAAGGCACTTTGGCTCATGCTTCACTATTGGGCAGCAGCTCCTCACTCCCACCCTGGGGACAGTGAGTCCATCCTTGCAGCATCCCTTGGGATCCGGGTACCAGCCATCCCTGTGGGAAGGAGGCAGAGCCCCATCCTCCTCCGGTGTCCTCCTCCCGCAGCCTTTTTGCACGGATGAGCCCACGCTGGCTATGTCCCTCCCCGGTGGTGATCCATGGCATTGTCACACCTCCTGCCACCCGCTGTAACACACCCCCCACAAACCCTGCAATTCCCAACCTCCTCCATCCCCCGGGAGCTACACTGCTCCATGAATCCACAACATCTTGCGGGCGATGCTCAGCTCGGCCTGTCGGCCACACATCCCACAGGTTTTGCAGGAAAATGCCAATCTTAATGAATACCCCTTGCCAGCCCCTCTCACCTATCCCTGGACAGGCTGGAGCTCAGCAGGAAATGATTCCACTCTTTCCTTTCAGACTTTATTGGAAATTTCTGCTTCCAGAGCAGCTCAACTCCTTGGGAGCAAGGAAGAGCCTGGAAAGGCTGCAGCTGTTGTGTTTTACATCAGAATTTTCATTTACAGTCGGGTTCCAGAGCCTGCCCAGAGAACCCTACCTAAGTTAATCTGGATCTGGGGAGCCCTGAAGTTTGGGAGCGTTGGGTAAAACAACCCCTCCTGGATCAGCTGGAAAACCCACCAGGACTGGAGCCCATGGAGCAGGGACAGGCCTGGGGGCTGATGAAAGCACAGCTCCAACCACAGGCAAGGAACAGGGAAGGATTTTGATGCTGATCGGGAGAAAAAATCCATGGAAGAGATGCGAGTGGGAGCTTCTTGATCTCAGTGCTGGTGGCCTCGGAAGGTGTCCGGGACTGTGTCCTGGCTGCCACCAGCAGAGCAGCCACTGTCCCTCCCTGGTCAGTGGAGCCCCTCAGCATTCCCCAGGGCTCTCCCCCTGTACCAGGCTGGGGCACAGGGATGCACATCCAAGCATGGAGAGATCAGGCACAGCTCCCACTCCAGAGCATCCCTCAGCCCCATTTCCCATCTCCTTGGGGGCAGGGCTCCCTTGCACCAGGGACTCCCATCCATTCCCAAAGAGGAGCCATCTGGGTGCTCTTGTTCATCCACCTGTGATGCATGTGGAAGTGAGGATGGGACACGGGGCTGATCCTGCATCCTCCGAGCCCAAGCCCTGTGCTCCCGCTCTCCAGCAAGCCCAGGGCTCCCTCGTGGAAAGATAAAAGCATTCTTTAGCTGGACCTCGAGCTCATCCAGGCTCCAGCCAAGGCTATTTCCAGGCTGCTGTCACATCCAGTCCCTGCTCCTGTCAGAGCCGCGTCCCAGGATGGTGCTGACGCTCCCGTGACAATTTGCCATCACATCCCGAGGCAGGAGCGATCCAGGCGGGATTTGGCTGCAGGCAGCTGGCTCCTGCCTGTGCTCTTCATGAATCTGGACCCACCACCTCCCTGCCCAGCCAAACCTGGAATGCTCTGGCAGTGGGATCCCTCCTGGACAAGCCCGCTGCCGGAGAGCTGCCTCCTGGGACGCTGCTGGACAGGATCCCCCCTTGCCCCTGGAGCTGCAGCACCCACCTCCCTTCCTGAGACAGCCAAGGGCCTCCCCTCATCCCACCTTTTCCCAGCAAGGAGAGACGACTCAAACACTCACTGTGGAGAAACCTTTGAATATTTTCCCTTCTTGCCCCTCACCTCCAGCACAGCAGGAGCAGGGCTGAGGGAAGCTCCCCAGGCCCTCCATTGGGACCTTCAGCACCCGGACCCAGGCAGGGTCACACCCCGAATTGATCAGGAACAAACAGCACAAACACCCGAGGAAATTAAACATCAGTTCTAAAAGCCTGGACCCTTCTGCAGCCTGGATCACTGAGCCCAGCATGGAGCTGGACTGAGAGCAGGCAGAGCAGACAGCAGCGACCTGAGGGGATGGATCCTACCCCGGGAAACGGGGAATGTCTGCTCCAGGTGACACCAGCCAGCCCCTGTGCGGGGCTGGAGCTCCGCTGAGCATGGATCCCTGTTCCAGAGGCAGGGAGAGAGCCACGGGAGTGGCTCAGCCCACGGGAGGCTGCCGGGCGAGCAGGAACACGACACACAGAGGCTGCAACAGGCGCAGGAGGGTTTATTGATATCAAAGTGTGTATAAATAATCCTGTCCCTTCCCAGAGCAGAGGCAGCCAGCCAGCCCCAGCCAGGCTCTGGGGGTGCCACTGCCTCAGCCCCACTGCAAGTTGGGGGGCACCAGCCACCCCCCGGGCGGGGGGGCCTGCAGGGACGGGGGCAGCTCCTGCACTGGTGGCCAGCCCGGAGGGTACTGGAAAGGCGCTGGTTTCTCAGGAAGGGCACTGCGAGGGGAGATGGAAAGGGATGAGCTGAGAAGCAGTGTCTCAGTCTGACACCAAGGCCGCGCTGGGCTTCCCTGTGCCCCCTCCAGTAACCCCCAAAGAGAAGGCGGCAGCAGAGGAGGGTTTTGATTATCACCAGATGAGTTCATTCACTCTCCCTATCCCAAATCCAGCACCAGAACAGCTGTGTGACCATTCCCAGCCTATCCAAGCAGTGCTTCCTAACACAGTGTGTGCCAGTAAAAACTCAGGTGGGAACACTGAGGTGAGGGGCTCTGGGGTGGGGGAGCAGCACAACCCCCCGAGAGGGGCTCAGCAGGCACAGCTGCTGGGTGCTGGGCAGGGCTGGTCCCAGCCCCTCCATCCCCACTCCTCACACAGCTGAGCTGGGAGGAGAACAAACACAACGAGCAGATGTTTCTTTCCGAGCAGCCTGAATCCCAAGCCAGCTGTGCACTTCCTAAAGGACAAGGACCCCTTGGAAACGGAGGAGCTGCCAAACCAGCAGGGTGTGTTCACCAGAGGACCCTTCAGCAGAGGAAGAGGCTTCTGCCCCGCCCCACAGCCTGGGAATCACTCTGTCCCTGCCCCTCTCCCTCAGCTTTACTGGTCGAGGCCACTGCAAACACCACACTGGGATGAAGAAGTGCAGGAGCAAGAACCATCTCTCCCTTGCCTCCAGCTTGACCAGGGCACGTGTAAATTCATGGGAAACATACCTTTTCCATTAATTCCCAAGTGCAGGAAGCTCATTTGTTCTCTCACACAAGCCCTGACAGCAGCCTTGCAGCTTCTCAGGCCTCTACCTCCGATCCTGATGAATCTTTTTAATTGTTATGCCAGAAGAAATCTAATCAAACTCCTTTACATAACCCCGGGGAGAAGCAGCACCCTCCTCTCCCTGCGGGGCTGTGGCCCAGAGCCAATTACAGGAGCAGTTTTCCAGGAGCATTTTCCAGGCAACTAACACAGAGCAAAGTCACTTGGTTTAAGGTTTATCCCCTCAGTGGGGATTCTCCAGAGGCCAGGATGAGGCAGGACCATGAGGACACACACCAGCCCCTCCGGGCAGGGATATTTGGTGTCATTCCCCCAGCGCTGTGGCTCAGGCACACAGTGGATATGGAGCAGAGGGAATGCTGAAAGGTGGAACAGCAGAGCCATCACCTAATGAGCTGTTCCCTGAGCAGCAGGACTGATCAATAGGGAGGATGCTGCCTGGGTATTCAATTCCCTGGGGTCTCATGAGCTACAAGTGGCCTATCAAAGGTTTACCTACAGCTGGAGCATTCCCAACGGCTGTCCCACATGGATTCTGCAGTGGCCAGCAAGGTCAAGAATATTTCCTTTCTGAAGGTGTTAATGGGATCCCTCTCCCCTACCCACTTCCACACTCATGGAACTTGTGGCACCTTGGAAGCTTTGAGGCCTTAGACCCTTTTCTGATAGAAATCCACACTCTCTGTTTCCTTTGGAAATTGGTAAAAATCAGTCCTATGAAATGAGGGGCTGGAGGGCACAAGGGGAGAACAGAGAGGATCAGGAGAGGCATTGGCAAGGCTGGAGAGAGGAAGGGAAGTTCCAATAGCTGGTGTTTAGTTCCTGCAGCAGATGGTTTCTGAGCCTGCAGGGACAGGGAGGCTGCAAAAAGAGCAACAACCCTGGAAATTTGTTTTGTGCATCTATGGAGGCAGCAGGGACCGAGTTCTGAAGGTCTGAACATTCCTCTGGGTGTGACCAAGTAGTTCTGAAGGTCTGGAAATTTCTCTGGGAATAGTGATGGCTATCTTCTGTGAGAGCTGATCTACCCCAAGTTCCAGGGATTCACAGGCAGGACAAACAAAATGGGGCAAGTGACGTGTAGGGGGACAGGAATGTGGGCACCTCTGCAAGGCCAAGGGCAGCTGTGCCAGGGGACAGAACAATCCCTGAGCAACAAGCTCAGACAAGCACCAGAAGGAAGATCCTGCCCAGTCCAAACACGGAGAGGACGGGAACAAACAGAGAAAGAACAGAAGAGAGATTTGGCACCTGCCCAAATGTCATCCCATTAAGCCTGCGGCACAGTCAGGTGAGCAAGGAAACAGCCGGCGCCTGAATCCGAACGGATACTGTGAGGAGGAGCCAATTCCACCCTCCCTGGCAGGCAGGGGATGGGGGAGCTGTCAACAGATGAAAGCAGGCTCCTGCCACTGAACCCCGGGCATTAATGACCCAGCACAGCAGCAGCTCTGTCCTTCCAGGTGTGTCTGTGCACTCTGCAGAGAGCAAGGGGCACCCTTCTGCTGGGGCTTGCTCCCAAAGTGTGTCCCCTGGCACATGGGGAGCACCTGTGCTCACATCCCTGACAGGGGCAGCAGGGCTGGATCCACACACGTGCCCCTCATGAGCACTGGCTGGGTGTTGGGACCTCTGATCCCCTGCACCCTCCGCTATCCCAGCCCTCCTGGGGGATCCCCAGCCCCCAGTACCTGTGACTCTGAGCTGCACTCAGCCTCTGGGCTCTCTTGTCCAGCCAGTCCTCAATGGTGCCAGGTGGGATATCTGCTCCCTCCCTCTGCAGCTCCTTCAGCCTCTTCTCCCCTGCTTGAGAGAGAGATTGAGATCAGAGAGGGCTGGATCAGAGGGAGGGCCATGAGAGAAACGGCCACCAGATCCTTGTCCTCTCACTCCATTAAACCTGCTGCTCATTACCCTGCACAGTTTACAGGGTGGAGAGAGTGTGCACCATACCTGTGGCAGCCCCTCCTCCTCCTCCTCTACCCTCCTGCCATCTGACTCTTGGAGCCATCCCTGGTGACAACTCCAGCCAGGCAGAGCAGGGGACAAGAGCTAAGCCAGCACAGTGGCAGTTTGGGCACTGAGGGGAGTCTGACATCTTCCCCCCAGGGCAGATCACCCTCATCCTCTCCTGGAGCAGCCTCGGCTGGCCCTGAGCCGTTTCCAGAGGCGTGTCCCTCCAGCTGGCAGCAGCGACTGTGCACCCCTGCCCTGCTAGGTGGGAGTGACAGGGACAGCGTCCGGATCGATGCAGCCTTGGCAGCCCAGGAGAGTCTGAACGGTTCCGGGTGCGCGTTCCAGGCGGCAGACAGATCCCAGAGCTGCTGTCAGGGCTGGTTAAGGAGCTCTCTGCCTGATGTGTCCCCAACCCCTGCACAGCCCAGGCAAAGCTGTCACCAGCCCAGGGGCAGAACCAGGGCAGAGAGAAGCAGGGGACAAGTTCCTGCATTTAGAACCACAGAATGGTTTGGTTGGAAGGAATCTTAAAGCTCATCTCATTCCACCCCCTGCCATGGGCAGGGACACCTTCCACTATCCCAGGCTACTCCAAGCCCCATCCAGCCTGGCCTTGGACACTGCCAGGGATCCAGGGGCAGCCACAGCTTCTCTGGACACCCTGTGCCCCACCCTCACAGGGAAGAATTTTTTCCATATACCACAGAATTACAGAATCAATTAGGTTCAAGAGAGATCATTGAGTGTCCAACCTGTATCTAACCTAAATTTCCCCTTACTCACTTTGAACCCACTACTCCTTGTTCTATTTCTCATGCAAGTTAGGAATGAGGAAGGAAACCGGTAGGAAACCTCTGCTGTTTACTGAATCAAGATTTCAACCCCTCCAATCACTCTGGAAGGGCTGTGTCGGGCAGATGCCCACAGGCACTCCCCGGGAAGAAGGGCATGGAGCCAGAGTGGCACAAGCCCACAGCTGCCTGGTTAACAAAGCTCCCCAGTCCCCCCCCAGCTGCAGGGAAGGAGCTGCTGGTGAACAGGTCTAGCAGGAGTCCTGACACAGCCATACTCCTGCCAGCACATCAGGGATGAGGACACACTCCCAGCGATCCCATCTCCAGCCTAGTGGAAACTTCCCACCTAACAGAACAGGGAACTCAGAAAAACAGATACTGGTGATGATAAAAAGGAAGTAGAGGCAGCTACGTGTCATCCATGACTCTGCCCTGCTCATCCATCCCTCTGGGGGATCCCTGATCCCATTTAGGGATCAAGGCACCTGCAGCAGTATCCCTCAGGAGCCTGCTCCACACCCACCCATCATATGTCACATGTTTAAGGAAAATATTATACCTCTGCAGACAGGGTGTGAAATTAATAGTGCTCGGGCAGAGTGAAGGATCACTTCATCCTACTGGTGGCAACCAATTATTCATCTGCCTGTTGAATACTAATCGGGATGGCACGGATGTGCTACACAATGAGCAGCCAGATGGATCATTTGTCACCCAGCCTTTTCAGCTGCTGCTGCTGGGCGGGGTGAGGATGTGCCCAGTGCCACCACAGCCGGCCCGCTGCGGTCCTGGTGTCCGGGTGCTGCTCTGAAGCCACCGATAAGGTTGGAGACAGGAATGTTCCAGTCTCCCACAGTTGTTCCCAAGGATCTAAGCCCCAGCAGAGCTACCTGGGGTCAACCCAACCAACCGGCCAGGTGGAGGAATGGGGAGGCAAGAAGCCCAGCCTGGAAAGTTGGGCACTGCTCACACTCAGGGTTAGACTCACCTGGCAACCTTGAGCACCTTATTTCCCTTTGTTCCATGTTTTTCCGCCTCCTGAGCACATCCCACCTCAGCAAGGGGACAAGCAGTGGCTGTGAGAGGCTGAGATGAGGCAGGGAAGAAAATCACTGAGAAAAACCTCTCCCACCTCTCTGTACCACTGTGATTTCCTCTTCATCCATCTCCCAGCCCCAAGAGAGAACAGACCATAAACAGCTGAAGCTTCTCTGTTCAGAGCAGGGAGCCCCAAGGTACCACACCAGGGATGGGGCAGCCACAACTCATGGTCCCATCCAGAGAAGTTCACTGGGTGCTGTGCGACCACTCCGGGTTCACACTGCCCCAAATGAGGCCCCAGGGATCCACATTAGAATGATATCCAGCTGTCTCCCTGTTCTCACAGCTCCAGGAGCTGCTGCTCCAGAGCACTCCAACCCTCAGGCTCAGAAATAGAGCAGCAGGGATAGGCAAATCTCGGCTCTGCCCACCTTGATGATGTCCATGTCCCTCTGGAGCACACACATCCCATCCAGGGATCACCAAACGCACCCCGAGATTGGAAATACTCCCTGAATGCCAACAGATATTCCAAGAAGCAGCTCTGAAAGGCCTTTACCAGTCCTTGCTCCTCTGGCCATGCAGCCAGACAGGTGTGAAGGTGCTTCCCCCCCACTGCTCCTCCTCACTGTGGTGTTTGCTTCAAAGTCTAATTACAACCCATTAAAAGAGCATCTGTAGTCATGAAGTGCCTCTAATGATGCCAGAGTGGGGTCCACATTTATCTTCTCTCCCCAGGCAACTTTTCCCATGGGTTTTCTTCTTGAAAAAGGCATTGCTGTCTGAGACATGGAACTAGCAAGGAGATGCACAGCAAATCCTTCAGCTGCCTCCCTGGTGGATGATGTGGAACCCCAACTCCTCCAGAGCACAAGAACAGCACCAGAGCATGGCTGAGATGAGGCTGAGGAGTCCCTGTGACAGGAGCAGCCAAACAAGCAACTGCCCTTAGCTGAGTGCGAGCGCTCCTCCCACTCCCCGCCCAGTTAAACCAGTTGACTCCAGCCACCACAGCAGGGTCCCTCAGATCCTTTCAACCTCACGGCCATCCTGCAAACACTCACCCAGCTGTGCCCTTCCCTCACAGCCCTGGCTGGCTGGAGTCACCGGAGCCCAGCCAGGTCGATCCCGCCCGCACCAGGGACACAGATTAGCAGGGAGCCAGTAACTCCGAGCAAGGAGATGGCAATTTGACAGTGACTTTTCCTAACATGACTGTACTTAAAATGACAGCCTGGAAGTGTCTGGCTGATGAATGATGCAGCAGATGCAGAAGGCTAATGCTTTGATGGGGGAACAGCTGGGAATATGAGCTCCCTCCCTGCTGAAGGTGTAAACTGTTGCTTCTTGATGAGGATATTCTACAGGGTGCAGAGATGCTGACGCTAAAGTAGGCCAGGCTCCGAGCTGTTCTAGAACAGGAAATCATCCAGAAATTTTCCTAATTAACCCACAAAACTTACACAAATGACAGGGTGGACTCCTAGCATTAAAAAGACCTAATGTTAAGGATAATGTCATGTTTCCTGTGGCTGTGATAAAAATGCTTCGTTATCAAGGTGAGTTCACTGACACGGAGCTACCAACACCAAACACTCACAGGGGCTCAGGGACAGGTTCAATATTTACATGATTAAAAAAGTGCCATCACGGTTCAGCTGGGTTAAAAGAAAGTCAGACAAGGCTTTGCCTGCACCAGAGCTGAGGAAAGGGGGGTTAAGCAGCACTGTGGGCCCACCAGGAGAATGTTTCCCACCAGTCTGGTCACCCCAGGCTTGGGAAGGCTCTGGAGCTTCCAGCCTCTCGGCTCATCTCAAATCCCTAACCACCCCTGGCTCCAAACCTGTCAAAATCTCCCAGCTGGGTCAGTGAGAGGCAGCCTGATCCAGACCGCTCCAATCCCACTGGCTGTGGCTTAGGATGGCTCATGGCACAGAAACCCTGAGACCGAGTGGGAATGCACGTGGCACATTACTGATGGAGGATCCTGTGTGGATTACACACCCTGGCACACACGAGCTTGCCCTCAGCTCTGTCCTCAGCCCCAGCACCTGAGGCATGGGTGCTTTGGCAGCTGAAGGAGTGCTGAAATGTCCCCATGACTCACCAGACAGCATCTGATCCTTCCATGCAGTCTGTTACAGGCTGTCCCTCTCCTCCACCAAATCCTGAGCCTTTCCCTGCACCAAATCCCTCTGACCAAAATCTGTGTGATGCACGAAGCCACACCAGGAGAGAGGTGAGCAGGACTGAACTCTCCAAGCAAGCACCCCCTGTCCCCTGGCCATCGCTCCTTCAGGGCTAATTGATAAATGAAATGTTTGACTCCAGAACACAAATGCAAGGTTTCCCAGTAATCTCCCTGGAATTGGCTCTCAGCAGCCAATGCTGCACTTACACCGACCCATTTGACACAAGTCAATACTCAATAACAAGTGTAATTGGCAAGGAAAGCTGCCCGAGCGCAGAGGAGCTGCCAGCCTTCCCTGCTCCGCTCCAGAGAGCTCCCACTTCTCCTGCAGGAACAGCCAGTGCATGGAAATGCTACAGGTTCCTGTGCCTGTCACTCTGTGCCACCCTAGGGAGCCCAGCAGAGAGGGGTCAGGGAGAGGCTCTGGCTGGAAGGTGACTCTGGGAAGGGCTGGAGCGCTCCGTCCCCGCCGTGGTTTTATCGACTGCCAGCAGCGCTCAGAGATTGATTCAGAGTCACCTCGGGGGCTCACACACTGACTCAGCATGGCCTGGAATAGCTCTGTGCTGCCTGCCTGCCTCCCCTGAGCTCTTCCTCCCCAAATGGGATCCCTCTGAGGGTCAGGAGAGGCTCTACCCCACGCACTCCCCCTGTCTCACATCCCACACTTCCAACACTTCAGCCTGGCTTTGCCAGACTCTTGGCAAAACAACAGCTGGCTCCAGCGAGGATGTGGGCATGAGAGCTGCTCCAAGCTGGGCTGCACTGGGACACCAGCTTGGGGAAGGGATCCTTCTTCTCTGCTCCACACTGTGAGGCCACATCTGGGTGCTGTGCCCAGTGCTGGGCTCCCCGGTACAGACACAATGGGCATAAACCAAAATACAGGAATTTCCACTAGGAATTTCTATTTAAATACTTTAAAATATATACATTTTTATTAAGAACCTAGTCAAACGGTGGATCAGGTCACCCACAGAGTCTCCAGCCTTGAGATATTCAAAACACAACCAGACATGGTCCTCAGCATCCTGCTTGAGCTCACCCTGCTTTCATCATGGCTGGGATTAGATGATCTCCAGTGGGGATTTCAACCATTCCACAAGTTCTCACCAACACCTCACTCACACTCCCTGGAAGTGTCCAAGGCCAGGTTGGATGGGGCTTGCAGCAACCCGGTCTAGTGGAAGGTGTCCCTGCCCACGGCAGGGGATGGGATGAGATGAGCTTTAAGATCTCTTCCCACCCAGCCCAGTCTGTGATTTTCTTTAACCACTAAAGTAACAGAGAAAACACTCCTATGGAGAAAACACAGCTACCACCTCTTTTCCCTAAAAGAAAAGTAGTTCCAAGAATGGTAGTCCCAGAATGAGAAAGTTCAAAAGTGCTCTGCAGACTCCCAGCAGGGAGCAGCTGCCATCCACCCTCTGCCCACTCTTCACTTCCATCCAAAGCCACCCAAGCAGAGGCTGTTTCTGGATCCAGGACCCCTTTCACAGCCCGACAGCAGGACAGCTCTTCCCACCAGCTCTTCCCACGGGTGGAAGCAGCAGCTCCCTGATAATAGCAGCAAGGTGGGGGGAAATCAAATCCATAAATTCAAGGGGACGTGATGTACCAGTGCCCTCTGCTGCTGACAGTTTTTATTCCCTGACTGAACAAAACCCCGAGGGCTCATGAAGCCCACTCCAAACTCTTGCTGCCAAGTGGTAACAGCACTGCTCAGCTCCAGGTTTGTGTCTGTGCCAGCAGCTCGAGAGCAGGGAGCATATGACAAACTGCAGCACTTCCAGGCTCACACAGCACTGGGAAGCAGGAGGGAGGGATCCACACTCAGCTGGCTCTGTGCAGGCAGCAGGAGATCACAGCCTGCACAACCCTTCACACCCCCCCTGCAGCAACTGCCCCTCCAAGGAGATCCTTGGACATTTCCTTGTTGGAGGACTCACCTTGAACCTGGGCACTCAGCTTCTCCAGGTCCTGCTCTGTCATGTGGGAAAATCTGCAGTTGGACCCAAAATCACACTGTCCTGGAATGAAATTGTGAGATTTGAAAAGTCAAGTTCAATTTCAAAATTCTCTAGATTAGATATTAGGAAATATTTCTTCACAGAAAGGGTTGTAAAGCATTGGAATGGACTGCCCAGGAAGTGGTGCAGTCACCATTCCTGGAAGTGTTAAAAAAAAACGTGTGGATGTGGCACCTGGGGACACGGTTTAATAGTGAACATGGTGGTGCTGTATTGACTTTTGGACTTGGTGATCTTAAAGGTCTTTTCCAACTTTAATGATTCTGGGAAAAGCCACAGAGTTCCATGAGAACCACTCACACGAGGTCCCTGGCAAACCCACATCACACCTGGATGCCAGACAGGCCCAAACCCCTCCCTCCAGCCTTAGGCTGGCACTGGAAGGAGCTGCTGGAGCCCAGGCTCTTATTTCCACCTCAGAACTTCTCACCTGTTTGCAGAAACTTCCGACAAGGTTTCTTGGTTTGCTCCTCCTGCAGGATAGCAGCAGCATCTGGAGAGACAAGGGTACCCAGGTAAAGATCCTGGGCACAGCAATATCCCATTGTGTCCAGGACCAGAAGGAAGCAGAGGGTTCTGAACCCAGGCAGTGGTTTCACAGCCAGTTTAACCCATTCCCACCACACTCCTCAGGCTGCCACTAACACACCTGGAACTGTGTGCTAAGACAGGTCAGAGCCACACCCGAGGGTTCCACCTCTGAGACTGCTTGAGGCAGCAGCATCTAGTGCTCAATTCACAGGCACACAGAGTGAATAAACCATCAGTGCTTATTTATTTTCTATTCCCACTCCCCCACCTCATCCATCACCTCCCCAGTCCCAGGAAAGGAGTGGCAGACAGCTGGGAGCACCCACCTCGGAATAAGTCGTACCAGACTCTCTTAGCCCGGAGATGCTGCACTCCATTGAGGTGTTTCTTCCTGTTGTGCAGGTTGTCCTGGAAGGACCTGTCACAGTAGTCACAGAAGTACCTTTTCCCCATCGCTCTCCTGGCAAAACAGCATCAGCATGTCCTGGAATCACCAGGCAGCTCCTCGGCGCCCAGCCATGGGAATGGAGGATCCAGGATTTACAGCGTCTGCTTCCAAAGGAGGAGAGCTCAAATCACTTAGGGTTGGCAGACAGAGAAAGAGGTGAGACCCAACAGTTTATATCCTTGTCCATCACAGACTGCTGGGGCAGGATCTGCTGCCTGTACATGGGAGAAAAGGCTTGGATCTGCATTTATCTCTGTCATCCAAAGCAACAACAGCTCTGCTGGAAGGAGTCTCCTTCCCTGAGTTCAGACCACATAAAACAGAGAGCCAAAGGCTCCAAGGAAGGTGCAGCACAAACCATCCAAGGTGCAAACAGGAGGAGCTGGAGGTCCTGGGGACCTTTGACCACAACCTCCACGAGCTGACACAAAAGAAGGAAACTCCCTGGTGTCCATCTCTGCAAGGTGAGGAAGAAACTCAGCAAAGCAATTTATTTTATCCTCAAAGAGAAAACCAAAGCTGATCTCACCTGTCCTGCAGGTGGGAAGCTGCATTACAAACACTACAGGACATATTTCCTACAATTCACTGAGCTACCTGTTTTTTCCTGATTGCTCTCCTCATCCTCCCCAGCCTCTGGCACCAATGTGTGTCTGCCTGAGCACAGCACTAAGATCACAACAGAATTTGGGAGCTCCCACCTGGGCTGGGCCTGGAGCCACTGGCAGTACAGGTGAGATCAGCTTTATTCTTCAGGTACCTGTCCCCACTGGATGTCCCTGCTGGAGGTGCAACAGACACCCTGAAGGAGCTGCAAGCTCTCTCCCGAGGAATATAAAGGCACCTGATGAATGGCAAAGATGGATCGAGTGGGAGATAAACTCCAAAAGCAATTCTCCAGGTTTTGACACTTTGACAGCCGAATGCATTTACAAAATGGCACGGAGAGCGGCACGAGAAATAAAGATTTTATAAATAAAACAGGTCTGGAATCAATCACAGCCTCCTGGCCGATTCTTCCGGCTCAGCGGGAAGAGCACCAGGCAATCCCTCAGAGCCCAGCGTGCCCAGCTCAGGCAGGGCTGCCAAGCCTCCTGCCAGACACCCATCCCAGCACGAGCACCAGCACCACGTTCCCTTCCCTCCCCTGCTCCCCAGAACTGCTGCTTCGAAATCAAACCCCCGGAAATCTCCGAGGCCTCACACCATGAGTTAAAGCAAAGCTGCATTCCATGGAAAGACATTCTGAGATTTTTTAAATTGGATTGAAAACCTCCACACTGAAGGTAAAACGTTCAGATGTTCCAAGTGAACTGGAAATCTCATGTTGAGGTTCTTTCCTTGGGGGTGAGGGCTGGCCATGCCCCAGCCGTGTGTGCTGGGACCCCAAACCCCCCATGCCCTGGGCTGATCCTGCCTCAGCTCTGCAGGGCTTGAGGTCTGAAATCATCCTACTCCAGCCCAAAAATCCAAACCCAAGTGCTGCTTAATGAGTACGGAGCCATGAATTCCCTCAGTCTTTACATCCCTGAGTTTTGCAGCCAGGTTTGCAGCGCTGTGGTGGGGCTCCTGGAATTCAGAGGGAACAAGTCTGGCCCACTGGCAGGGTCTGCTTTTAAATACTGAAAAATCCCTTTTCCACATGTTATTCCACAGCCTCCCAAAGCTCCTGGTGACACAAAAAGCTCCCTGTCTCAGCTGCTAGCTCCTGCACTCCATCTCTGCAGAAGAGAATGCTGCAAACAGGGAAAACAAATGAGATTCTGCAGTGGTCCCACACAAGTTTCCAGAGATCTCCCAGGGAATTCTGCCTGCGGAAGCCCAGCAGCAGCCAGCCTTTGAAATCGTATTTCAAACTTTCTCTTTCATCACCCCGACAGCAATAATTGCAGAAGCTCCTTCCCCCTCCTCCCCCAACAAGCAGGGCAGAAAGCTCCCACAGATTCCAGACAGCCAGATCCCACATCCCACGGCTGCCTGCTCCCAAATTCTCCAAGCAATTCCTGTTGCAGGGGACGGACAGAATGTAAAAAGCAATTAGAGGAGTATCAGATTCTCCCTGAGACTTCCCCCTTCTGTGATTATACCCAACACTTATTCCCATCTTTTCAAGGATTCCACTGCATGGATACCTTGCTGGGTTCTGCCAACTCTCTGCAGCACCAGCACTTCCCAGTGCCCTGCGAGTCCGGAGGAATAAAAAGCTGCTTCTGAGCAGCACCAACCTATTTCCATCTCCCCAAACAGCTCCAGCAGTAAACAAAGAGCATTATTCAGCTGAAAACAGAGATGGTTCCTAATTAAATCCATCTTAGTCATTATGAAATAAAGTAAATGTAGTTGTTCTATAAAGAACTGCCTCAGCTTGGCCGTTTCCTCTCAGCATCTCCAGCCCCCGATTTGCAACTGAATCAGGGCACTCAGACCTGGACCCACCCAGCCATGAACGCTTCCAGCCAGGCTTTGCGCCAGCTTAAAAGTCTTCCTGAATAAATGCAAATACAAAAAAAAGAACCAACCCAGGGCTCTGTGTTGTATGAAAGTATAACAGAAGTGCTGTGCTGTGTCTCCTGGAGCCCTGCTGGGTGAGCAATGCCCTGTTGTGAGGCACCTCCAAGGTGTGTCCCTCAGCCTTGGGACAGCTCCAGCCGAGATCTCCTGTGCACCATTCTACATCCTCCCTTCTGCAGCTGCTGCCAGAACACTCCACACTGCTCTGCATCAGCTGCAGATTTTATCTCAGACTCTCGGGGGTGTTTCATCGGGCAGAGGGAGGAAGGTGACCCCGGAAGGGGCACAGACTCCTCTGTCTGGGGGGAGCTGCTGCTCTCCACACCGAACCCCGAGAGGTGCTGCTGGGCCGTGACCTCAATTTCCTGCTTTCTCACAGCCCGGGCTTGGGGCCATTCCAGCCACTTTGGATATCCAGGCAGATGTGAATTAATTAAATCCAAGTGTCAGGCTTACGATACTCAGCTGCCAATTTAAATGGGCTCAGATCTGTGGGGAGACTTGGAATGGCAGCAGAGTCTGCCAGCACCTTCCCAGTGACAGAGGCACAGATCCCGTTTTCCATCACACCCCAAGGAAATCATGGAATTATTTTGGGTTGGAAGGGACATTAAAACTTATCCAGTGCCATCCCCTGCCATGGCCAGGGACACCTCCCACTATCCCAGGCTGCTCCAAGCCCCAGTGTCCAACCTGGCCTTGGACACTGCCAGGGATCCAGGGCCAGCCACAGCTTCCCTGGGCACCCTGTGCCAGGGCCTCCCCACCCTCCCAGGGAACAATTCCTTCCCAATATCCCACCCATCTCTGCCCTCTGGCAGTGGGAAGCCATTCCCTGTGTCCTGTCATAGACTCATGGAACGGTTTGGGTTGGAAGGGGCCTTAAAGATCTCATTTCAACCCCTGCCACAAGCGGGGACACCTTCCACTGGAAATCCAGAGCTTGATTCAGGATTAACACCAACCTGACCATACACAAACCATTGTGGTGGCAGCAATTAATGGGCAACTGGGGGGATTTGTCTTAGATAATCTAGAGCAGTTACATTTGAAAAATAACAACTGAGTTTTTCTGAGTTCTGCTCTGCAGTGACCAGTGACAGAACCCAAGGGAATGGCTGGAGCTGTGTCAGGGGAGGTTTTAGGTTGGATGTCAGGGAAAGGTTCTTCCCCCAGAGGGTGCTGGGCACTGCCCAGGCTCCCCAGGGAATGGGCACGGCCCCGAGGCTGCCAGAGCTCCAGGAGCGTTTGGACAGCGCTGCCAGGGATGCACAGGGTGGGATTGTTGGGGTATCCTGGGCAGGGATAGGGGTGGGCTGGATGATCCTGGTGGGTCCCTTCCCACTCGGGATATTCTGGGGTTCCAAAGGGATACCACTTCACCAATGTTCCAGACACCTTCCAAGCTTCCAGAACGAGCAGGGGTCTTGCCCCAACCCAGAAAAACCCCACGGATCCCCACAGTCACTGCATGAGGGAATAAACATAAATAAATCAGGACAAGTTACTCTGCAGCCAGACCTTGTGCTACTTCTGAGTGGGTGAGACAAACAAAACAACAGAGCAGCGTCACTTGAGGGTCTGCTCTGGAATTTCGTGTAGATACTCGTTTAACAACAGCCCTGTGGGGAAACAGCTTCACTGTTAGGATTCCCCTGCCCCCTCCGTGTCTGTTCTGCCTTCCCAAATCCAAATTTACCTCTCTCCTATCCGTGCTAGAGTCACCCTGGGGCTGCTCTGCCTGCACTGAAGTTAAAAAGAGAGAAACACGAAGAGAGGGCAGCAAATGGGAATGTTCCCACTTTCGTTCTGCCACGTGGGTCCAGGTCCCACTCTTCCCGAGGCCTCTGGAGCAGCTGTCA
This sequence comes from Falcunculus frontatus, assembly GCA_013398115.1. NCBI lineage: Eukaryota > Metazoa > Chordata > Aves > Passeriformes > Falcunculus > Falcunculus frontatus. The sequence continues at coordinate 39,247 of VZRV01009177.1, read as the reverse complement.
GAGACTCCTCTGGCCCTGGCACAGGGTGCCCAGAGAAGCTGTGGCTGCCCCTGGATCCCTGGCACTGTCCAAGGCCAGGTCGGACGGGGCTTGGAGCAGCCTGGGACAGTGGAAGGTGTCCCTGCCCATGGCAGGGGTGGGACTGGATGAGTTTCAAGGTCCCTTCCAACCAAACCATTCCATGATTCCATGATTTATGAGCCCACACCTCTCTCCCACTTCCCCGACACTGACACCAACCACCCTTTGCAACCCCAAACTGCAGAAAACACCCCAAATCCCCTCCCACGCCCCCGCTGGGGGTGAGCTGAGGGTAGTGACCGCAACCCCTTTCCTGTCCCTGTCCCCCTTGGCCGGACACCCTGGCAGGGCACTGCAGAGCAGGCCCGGGGTGTCTCTGCCCCCTCAGCCCCCCGTCCCGCTGCCCTCCGGCCCCAGCCCCGTATGAGGCCCGCCCCAGCAGCGGCCGGACCGGTTTCACCGCACAAAGCCGGGCAGAGACCCCGGGGTTGCCCAGCAGAAGCCGCTGAGGACACGGCACGAGGGACGGGACGAGCGGAGCCTCACAGGGACACCCCACAAGAACCCTCACACACACTCCTCACACGGGGCCCTCTCAGGGACTCCCAGCACCCCCGGCCACGCGCACCCACCTCCGGCCAGGCCCGCGCCGCACCGCCTACAACTCCCACAATACCCCACGTCAATGGCGCATGCGCAGATCACAAACGCCACAGCGCGCAGCCTACAACTTCCAGCATGCCCGACGGGCGCCCGGCATTGCGTACGAGCACCGCCTACATCCCCCAGCAGCCCCCGCGGCGCGGCGCAGGCGCGGAGCGCGCGGCCAAGATGGCGCTGCTGCGGCAGGTGTACGGGTCGCTGTTCCGCCGTACGTCCACATTCGCGCTGTCGGTCGTGCTGGGCGCGGTGCTCTTCGAGCGCGCCTTCGACCAGGGCGCGGACGCGCTCTTCGAGCAGCTCAACGAAGGGGTAAGGGCTGTGTAAGGCCCCGCCGGGGCCGCCCGGGCGCGGGCCCGGCGCTGAAGGTCAGGCCGGCCCCGCTGGGCCCTGCTCGGGCCGCGCCCCGNCTGCGCCCGAGGGGGCTCCGCGGCTGTCTTGGCGCTCTGTGGTCGGCGCTTCGGGGTGTCCTTGTGCTTCTCTGGCCGCTTGGAAGGGGCGTGCGAGGCGGTGGGGAGCGGGAGGGGTAAAAGGAGCTTGTTTTGTGCTCTGTCGTCCCCCGGCTTGGCCGATCCGCCCGTGGCAGAGGGAGGGGATAAGGGCTGGTGGCCTCGGGTGGCCCCAGCGTGAACCTTGGGTGAAAGGGGTCAAGTCGTCCTTAGGTTCTTAAGTACAGCAGTGACGGGATAATGACTGCAGGATACTGAGGCAGGCTTGGGGGAGACCTTAGAGCCCCATTCAGTGCCTGCAGAGGCTCCAGGAGGCTGGAAAAGGTTTTTGGGTAAGGGCTTGAAGTGACAGCACAAGGGGCAATGGCTTTCCACTGCCAGAGGGCAGGGATAGATGGAATATTGGGAGGGTTGGGAGACGCTGGCACAGGGTGCCCAGAGAAGCTGTGGCTGCCCCTGGATCCCTGGCAGTGTCCAAGGCCAGGTTGGCTGGGGCTTGGAGCATCCTGGGATAGTGGGAGGTGTCCCTGCCATGACAGGGGGTGGGACTGGATGGGGTTTAATGTCCCTTCCCACCCAAACCATTCCATGACTATGAATGGGAATGTTCTGTGCATCCCTTACGTGCAGGAGCAGAACTGCCCTCTCCAGTGTGGGTGGGAATTCAAGGCATTGTCTCTGGGCCACTAACCCAGAGCAGGAGAACAGGGGAGGGGGAATCTCTGCAGCTTTCTCCCTATCCAGGTTAGAAGGCAGGAGCCCCCATGTCCATCCTCTGTCCCTCAGACCCAGTACAGGACTCTATCACCACCTCCCCAGGCAGGATAATTTGGATTTTGTTATCCTAGCACCACTGAGAAGCTGCCTAAAATATCTTAACTTTTTTTCCCCTGTTTGTTTTTCACACAGAAACTATGGAAACACATCAAGCACAAGTATGAGAACTGAGCAGCTCAGCAGCAGGAGCCAGCCTAGGGTGGCTGCAGGCACTGCAGGGATGGGTTCAGCCTCCTGAAACTGGGAATGGATTCCTGATGGAACAACTCCGAGCCAGTTGCTATCAGCCACCTACTGATAAGATGTGAAGCAAGATGGACTCAAGGAGTTCTGCTGCTGTACTCATGTCACTGTGTTCAAATAAAACTCCTGGTCCTGTCTTGTGTCTGTGTGTTCACCTCACTCATCCTTTGGCCTCTGCGTGACTCCTCCTTCTCTGGGAGGTGGAGAATCTTTAGAAACAGCCCTGTTCCTTAGTTCCAAGGCACTGTCAGGAATCACAATGTCTTAAAATGGATTTGAAAGCACTTAGGCAGTTGTGGTGACAGTTCAGTGACAACCCTTGGCTTCTGCCTGGGAAGGGTGAGAAGATGTCTGCTTCTGGTCTGTCCATGGAAAAGGGGCTTAAAATCATTCCCAGCACCTTGTGTAGCTCAGATTTGATGGAGGTTCCTGGCCTGGCCCCTTTCAGAGCCGCAGGTGCTGCTGCACCCCTACCCTAAGGGAGGAACCTGCTCTGCACTTTGAGCAGGCTGGGTGTGCCCAGCACTGCTGGACTGAGAATGGGGATCAGGTGTGATTTTCAGAGAGGATGTGGATCCCATTCCTGATTATTCCTGTGCCTTCTGGCTCCTCACATGGCTCGAGGAGCAGAAGTGATGTCAGGTTTGTGTGCCTGCCTCCATCCCGACTGACCCAAGGGAAGGTGCTGGGAAGGGAGAGGGATCACTCAGTGCCCCCCAGCAGCTGGCTCAGAGGAGTCATGGAATGGTTTGGATGGGAAGGGACTTTAAAGATTCTCCAGTTCCTCCCCCCTGAACCTTCTCTTGCCCTGAGCAGAGTCATTCCCTTCTCCCTGAAGAGCCCAGCCCTGCCTGGCCCTGGCAAACACTTCTTTCTACACGGGAAGGGATATCTGGGCACTGCCTGGGGTAATGACTCCATTAATTCCTCAGCTCTCAGGTGGCTGTAGGGAGATCTGGCTGAGTGACTCCTTCTCTTCCCACCTTCCCAGCCCAGCAGCTCCATCTCTCCCTCCTCACTCCGTTGTCACAAATCAGGAGGAATTTCAGCAACGGCTGAGGCAGAGCCCATTAGAGCAGGTGCTCACAGCAGCTTTGTTGGGTTTGCAAACGAGTGCCAGGGGGGTAAAACATTGAGAACACAGTGAGCACTTAAACACTTGTGTTTCTGGAGCCAAACCCAACTCCAGCTGTCCCAGTCCCAGCTGGGCTTTATGGAGATGGTTAAGAGGAAGGTTTAAGCTTTCCTGGGACAATCCCATCCGAGTGAGTGCCAGCTCCCTGTGCTCTGCTGCCGTTCCACATCAGGCTGAGCAGCTCAGAGAGAGTTGCAGGCTCTGAGCAGCAAGAACCAAAGCTGAATACAGGATGAGGGGACAGCGCTGCAGTGGGCAGCAGAGAGGGGCTGAAGCCATCGGTGCAGAGAGCAGGAGCTGCAGGAGAGTAGCCTTATCCCAGCAGGGGATTTCCCTGGACACAGCATTTGGGGATGCTGGTAAATGTAATTCCTTTTTCTATGCCTGTCATTGGGAGGTTTGGGCAGCACTGACAGGCAAAGAAAAATCTCCTCCCCAGAGCACTCAGGGCTTCCCCTCATTTCATGGCAGGGGCTGTTCTGCTGCCTTTCTGCTTCTCTGCAAACAGCCCCACAGCAGCTCCAACCACATCCCTGCCCTCTGCACAACAACAGGACCAAGGTACAAGCCTGTGGACTTTACTACCACCTTACTACCACTTTACCACCACCCCACTGCTCCTGCAGCAGTGGGATTGCCCCGGTGCACAACCCACTGCTGACTTCCTCACTGTGGGGGTGACAGCCACAGGCACTGCTGCAGTGCTAGAAAACAGAGTGTGGTGGGGAGATGGCACTCAGGGCACATTAACCAGTAAATTAACCAAGCAAAGCCTAATTGGATACCAGGGAGTTCCTCAATACTGACTGTAAGAGCCTAAAAAACCAACTAAAACATCTACATCCTTTATTTGTACCTTCTGTTTTCACAGGCCTCACTCAAGGGACAGAAATCCATAAGGTCTTACTCACCTGAACCCCTGTGGATCTGTCAACAGTGGGAATAGCCTGAGCCTTTCCCTGCCAGCATGGAGCTGTGTCAGGAGGTTTAGGTGGGTATCAGGGAAAGGCTCTTCCCCCAGAGGGTGCTGGGCACTGCCCAGGCTCCCCAGGGAATGGGCACAGCCCTGAGGCTGCCAGAGCTCCAGGAGCGTTTGGACACTGCTGCCAGGGATGCACAGGGTGGGATTGTTGGGGTGTCTGCGCAGGGCCAGGAGCTGGATTCATGATCCCTGTGGGTCCTTTCCAGCTTGGGACAGTCTACAACTCAAGTTCAGGAGAAGGCATTTCCATGGAAGCTGTGCTTTCAGAGCTGCCCACTCCAGGGTGGGCAGGGAGAGCGCAAGGAGCCAGTATTAAAATAAAACTCTGCGAACTGTAAATAGTACAAAAGGGCAGGAATGGCTGCTGGAGCCTGTGCCATGTATTGGGTGCAGCCACTGGCACACAGTCAGGGCAGCTCCTTCCTGGGAATGGGCAGCACTCCCACAGGGAATGCAGTTCCCTGTGAGCCAAGGTGCCAGGTATTGCGCACGACATCCATCCCCTGAGCAAAGGGAATGCTGAGGAAACGGAGCCTCCTCCTGGGCAGGGGCCTGGGGATGGTGCAGCCCCTGCCCCAGGAGCTGCTCAGGAGGGGATCATGCCCTTGCTGCGCTTCCTGTCGGCCATGGCCCGGCGGTTGTGGTTGGCTCTTGTGCTTTTGTTTGCTTCCTTCTTCCTCCGCTCCTGCACCGTCTCCCGGTTCTGCCCGTGGCCCTTGGCATTCCCAACAACGGCAGAGCTGTCGTGCTTGTGCCTGGAGGATACAGAAAAGGACATCACAACAGGTACACTGCACTCCTGGGGACAAAATCCCAGACCCCCACAAACACCGGGGTGTGAGGGCTTCAACCCTTGGGCCTCCACTCATCCCAGGGCTCCCACAGCAGCTCAGGAGCAGCATCAGCCACTCCATGACTGTGTCTTTCCACACATTGAGCCCATCAGCTGAAAACAGTTACCAAACTGTCCCAAAATCCCTGTGGGAGCTGTTGGGAGCTCTGGAAGTTGTGGTCTCCAAGACCCTGTCTTGCACAGGGCTCTGCTGCTTGGAGTGACAGGACGGGGGGGAATAGCTTTGAAAAAGGGGAGATTTAGATGGGTATTAGGAAGGAATTGTTCCCTGGGAGGGCAGTGAGGCCCTGGCACAGGGTGCCCAGAGAAGCTGTGGCTGCCCCTGGATCCCTGCAAGTGTCCAAGGCCAGGTTGGATGGGGCTTGGAGCTGCCTGGGGTAGTGGAAGGTGTCCCTGCCCATGGCAGGGGGTGGCACAAGATGGTCTTCAAGGTCCCTTCCCACCCAAACCACTCCATGATTCCATGACATCCCTATTCAGTGGGATAAAACAACCAGCAGTGAAGTAAAGGGTGGGTGAGGAAGTTCACTCCCACTGTGGCAGGACCCTGAAACACAGGAATGTCAAGGAGCAGGAACACCCTCAACAGTTCCAGTGAGCAGCAAAACAGCTGCCAGCTGCAGAGCCAGAGGGACATCCTCGCTTACCCCTTCCTGGCAAGGAATGCCTGGCGCCTGGCTTCAGCCCTCTCCCGCAGGACAGCCGGGTCCTGCACAAAGTGGTCCTACAAGGAAGCAAGGGAACAAGTCAGGAAACTCATCAGCACCGTGCAGAAGCCTGGAGAGGAGGGGATTCTGTTGGGAACAGAGTCAATTCCTGGTTCATTATCTCTGGACCAGCAGGAGTGGTGTCAGGGACTCTAAACACAACACCCGGCACAAAACCCGCCTGAAAACCTTCCCACACCATGGCTACTCCCAGCACATCCATGGAAACAGAGTGTCAGTGACCCTCAAGTGCTCTGCTGGCACTGTCTGTCTCCGGGATAAAGCAGATTAAAGCTCCCCACGGAGGAAGTGTCACTGCTCCAGCACAGTTAGGCCAGGAGGCAGTGGAGAGCTGTCCTTGGGGACACATCACAGCCCAGCAGCTACTGAACAGCAGCTCAGTCCCTGCTGCTGCTCAAAGATTCCCTCTCCGAAACAGGAAATCTGCTCCGCATCACCTGCAGGTGAAGCAGGGAAGAAATATGGTAAATCTTAATGCAACTCCAGCTAAATGTCACCTTTGTTCTTTCCTTTTCAGCTTCTTCCTCCTCCTCCTCCTCTTCATCCTCTTCCTCTGTCTCCTGTCCTTCCTCCTGCCCTTTGGGTCTCAAGACCTGAGGAATTGTGAATGGCCTAGGAATTAAGACAAAAAAAGTTAGAAAACAGCACAGCCACAAACGTTTCTCTGAACAGCACATCCTTTTTTGGTTGGCATTATGTCTTTAAAAAACAAGAATCTACAGATTTCATGGACTTTCTTTTCCTGAAGAAAAAGCCAGGAGACCCAGGAGTTAATACCACATTCCTATGGGCAATTAGCAAACACACACTCTTCACTGGGGAATGTTCACTATGAAGTTGTCACTGAAAATAATAATAATAGTTTAAAAATACAACCCTGAAACCTCACAAGGAATTTCTCCAGAGAAACAACTGCTTCCTTTGGGAAATGGGCATCCAGACACAGCCACAAGGCAATATTACAATATTAAGGAGTATCCTTTGCTAGGCTTTAGCTCAGCAGCCAGGGAGCATCTGTTGTACAAGACAAATTTGGACAGAAACATTAATGCTCAGCCAGTGCTGGGCTCCAAACCCTCTCTGACTGGTCAGGGCTATCCAGGGAGCCCCAGTTCCATTGCTGTGTCCCAGTTTCCTGCAGGGGGAAATCCCTGGAGAAATTCATCAGGCTTTATGAATCACCCTGGACATGCAGAGCAAAGGGCCTGGGGGTGGAGGCAGAATTTACCACATGCCTATATTTCTGTAACATAAATATGTGTCTGTGTTTAAATTCCATTGGAATTCAGACCCACCATTCCACTGCCAAAGAAATAAATGTAAAACCAGAAAAGCCTTTGTTAGTTCAAACCAACAGATCCAGTTTTCAGCAGTGACATCCACTAATTGTTTCTAGGGGCAGCGAGACCTGAAAGAGGGGAAAAGACCTGGGTGCCACCTTCTTACAGGCAAAACACAAAAAGGACCTAGACTGAAGCTTCTCAACACTTTAAGAGGGGAAAAAAGGGACAAGAGAACCTCAAAGCTTCGATTTGGTTTGAGGTTGGGAATGGTGACATCTTCATAACACATCAGAATTCAAAAGGCCACTTTCAGAAATGTTAAAGCAGCTTTTAAACCACGTTTTCTAAAATAAATATTCTCCAGCCTCCATCTCCACTAACCCTTTGTTTCCCAAAAGCTAAATGTGTGCAGCTGTCAGTCATGGTGCAGAGTGCTGTGCAGCCCATCAAGGACTCAATTCCAGCTGTCAGCACTCAGAGGGGATTGGCAGGGAAAAGTCTGGTTGTAAAATTTCCCAAATTTTGAAGTTTTCCTTTGCTAACCAGCCATTTTAGGTTGCTCAGTCCCACTGATTTTTCAAGCCATTTGTCCCTGCTGCAGGGTAGTTTCTCTAAGGAGAAGCACTGCTGAGTACAAGTTCGAACACATTGGGAAATTTCCCTCTTGGATTTGCTGATCAGTTGAGGCAGTGGCTGAGTGGAAGCTGGAGAACATCCTGGGCACGTGCCATGGGAACACTCCCTACCCACGGGAGAAAGGAGACCCAAACCTCCCTCCTTGCACATCACAGTGAAAACAGAGAAAGGGGTGGATTGAAGCTCTCGTGGAGGAACAGAGCCCAAAGCAGCGTTTCCCAGGTTTGTGGGAGCCAGAGAATTCCGTGGTGCTTCTCCCGAAGCTCACTCCCCCTCCCTTCAGCATTCACCTTCTGGAGATGAGCTCGTCGTCCGAGTCAGCGTCGTTAGCGCCCACTTGGTTCCCGTCGTAGGTGTCGTCGTACTCATCCTCATAGTCCTCGTAGGGCTGCGCTGCTCCCGGCTGCAGTGGCAGCTCCTCCACCACCACGCTGTACTGGCTGTAGCGCTCCCTCTGCTCCGTCACCAGCCGCTTGTCATTCACCAAGCTCCGCGCTGTGTCTTTCTCTCTCCTGCCCGGCAAGGGGGAGGAAAAGGCAGAGGGTCAAAACCTTCCCTAGAAGCTGCTTCTCCCCCTGTTAGTCAGTGGAAAGTGAAGCGATCCAAGTCTCATCCCCAATGCCACAAGCACTCCTTACCCCACCTATTGCCCTGCTGGTTTATAGGATCATGGAATGGTTTGGGTTGGAAGAGATCTTAAAAGTTCATCCAGTTCCACTCTCACACCTTCCACTATCCCAGGCTGCTCCAAGCCCCAGCCAACCTGGCCTTGGACACTGCCAGGGATCCAGGGCCAGCCACAGCTTCTCTGGGCACCCTGTGCCAGGGCCTCCCCACCCTCCCAGGGAACAATTCCTTCCCAATATCCCATCTATCCCTGCCCCCTGACAGTGGGAAGCCATTCCCTGTGTCCTGTCCCTCCATCCCTTGTAAATGATCTCTCTTCCATCTTTCTTGTCAGTCCCTTCAGGTCCTGGAAGACCACAATTAGGTCATCCCAGAGCCTCCTCTTCCCCAGACTTTTCAATACCAACTCTCTCAGTCTTTTCTCCCAGCAGAGCTGCTCCATCCCTCTGATCATCCTGGTGCCTCCTCTGCTCTCACTCCAGCAGCTCCACGTCTTTCCTGTGCTGGGCCCCAGAACTGGATGGAGTGATGCAGGGGGGTCATTTGTACCAGGGCTGTTTGGCCACTAAAAAAGAGCAGGAATTGGAGAACCACCACTATCACTTGAGACAGAGAGGAAGCTTTCACAGGAGGCCAAATGCAACTCCATTCCAGATGAAACTTGGCCAAGGTGCATGGAACACAAATGTGAGGGGAAAAAGACAAATGTAGATGGGCAGAGCCAAAAAATAACCAGTGCAGCAGGTGAAGATGAGAATAAACACAACCACCAAGGCAAAGAACTAAGAGAGTGATTGTGATTCAACCAGAGCACTGCAAAGGCTTGTTTTTTAAATTTAGAAGGCAAGTAAATGATAGTCATTTTAAAGAAGGGAAGACCAAGAAACAGAGGGATTAAAAAGCAGCTGCTGAGTGTCTCAAGCTGCGCAAGCATAAGTTCTGAAGTCCCATTTTTCAGAGCAGCCAAGTACATATTTACAGCAAAGCAACAGGGGATTCCACTGTCCAGCATTCCCAGGACAACCTGCAGCCCCCAGAGTCCAGGAGGACCCAGCATCCATGGATAATATCAGAGAAAGGACCTGTCCAAGGCAGTGGCAGTGACTCAGGAAGGGACAAACTGAGGAGATGTGATCCAGCAGCCCGATTTTCATTGGGAATCTCAAAACAGAGGAAGTTTACAGCTGGAGGTGGTTCCCTCTCTCCCATGACTCACTGCCTGCATTCAGCTGCACAATGCCCTCCCAAGCACATGGTGAGTTCACCCATCCCGGCATCCCTGGGATAACACCTTCTGTGGGAATTCAGCTGAGGCTGAAGCAAGCACTTGGTAATTGCTTCCTGTCGAGCTGGTCTGATGACTGCAGAGGAGCTGCATGAAATAGTCTGGGCACCAATCCCAGGAAAAACAGTGGGATAGCTCCTCTAGTCCCATGGAGCTCAGGACATGCTCCAGCTTCAGGAGACAGATTCAGCTGACAATTAAGGTTGGACAGGCACAGACAAGTGCCATCACTTTTCAGGATCAGCAGAGTCTATGCTGGCACATTCATTTCCTCGTGTTTGATTCCCTCCTCATCCTGGCTGGATTTCTCTTTCTCAAGGCCAGTCTCTGCCCCAAACTACTGATGCTGAGAGTGGCCAGACCAATCTGCTCTGGCTCTTTAAGCACTATGGTGACACCAGGCTTAGCAACAGCACCCTGAACACAAGAGAATTTGGTGAGCAAAAGGTATTTAGAAGGAGAAAAAAAAAATTAAATATTTGACACAATTCAAATCCAAAGCAGATCTCAGACTAAGCTTGGAGAGCCCTGTTACCCCAACACTGGGGTGAACCATCAAGCTTCTTGCTGGTGGAAAATTACTGAGGAAGTGACACTTTCAGCACTGAAAGGAGGCCATTCATATTTATGGAGTGCTGAATGTTAAATCCTGGAGACAAGGTACTGCAGCTTTTCCTTGGGTTCAGTTGGATATGGTCATCTCTGGGCATTGCTGATCTTCAGGTTTTAAATCACTCAAACCACAACTAATATGTGTGGAGTCCTGCAGAGTTTTCCCAAATGCTCTGAAATGAAGGGAGGCAAGCGACACCAGGAAAAGCAGCAGCAAGAGGATAATCTCAAGAGGTCACATAACTACAGCAGCAGAGAGGAGAACTTCTCCAGGAGTGATGGTTCCACTGGAGAGAAGGCACAGCTGGAGGGCAGTGCCATGGGAGCAGATCCCAGAGCCCAGCTCAGGGTTGATTTACAGCTTCCAAAGCTCTCCGAGTGATCTGCAGAGGGAGCTCCGAGCAGGATATTCCAGCCACTGGATGCTCCGTGCTGAACTCGGTGTTCTCTGGCCTTGACCAGCTGCTGCAGCAAGGCTTTGGGAATCAGGGATTACCCAGCACATCTGTGCCAGGCTTTGGGAATCAGGGATAACCCAGCACACCTGTGCAAGCTTCTGGGAATCAGGGATAACCCTGCACACCTGTGCAAGGCTCTGGGAATCAGGGATAACCCTGCACACCTGTGCAAGGCTCTGGGAATCAGGGATAACCCTGCACACCTGTGCAAGGCTCTGGGAATCAGGGATAACCCTGCACACCTGTGCAAGGCTCTGGGAATCAGGGATAACCCAACACACCTGTGCAAGGCTCTGGGAATCAGGGATAACCCAACACCTCTGTCCAATGCACCTGTCTCACAGAGCAAGGCACCACCATGAGGAGAAAGGTTCTGTCTGTGAATTCTCAGCTGTGGACACAACAAAAGTCATTGCCTGGCCAGAGAGAAAAGAAATGCCTTTCTTGCCCAGCCAAGACAGGATCAGCACCGTGGCACTGCTCTGAGGAGCTGGGCCACTGGACTTGGGGACAAAAGTGGTTTTCTCCTAGAGTTTGATGCAACTTTGCAACCAAAACCTTAACTGGGAGCTCTCAGGTCACGAGGCTCCAACTCCAGGCAGACTTTTAGTTATCTGCTGTGTAAATAGATCCCAACATTAAGATCACACTTGGTTAGAGGAGGCGCTTGAAGTCTAGTAGAAGGTGTCCCTGCCCATGGAACGAGATGAGCTTTAAGGTTCCTTCCAATCCAAACCATTCCATGATGCTGTGATCTGTTTTAAAAGAACCTGGAACAAGGGAACCACACTACAGAGTTGACATCAGTGGGACCCAGCACCACACACCCAACTAGGCAGAAAGCAAAGTGAAAACTGGTGGGGTTTTGTAGAAATCTCTGCTCACGGCAGAGAGATCCCTGCTCATTGCAGGGAGATTGACTAAATGACCTTTAAAGGTCCCTTCCAACCCAAACTACTCCACGAATCAAAGTGCCCTTCTGCAGGAAGCTTTACAGCAGCAGGAACAGAAGTAGTCTAAGGCACTGCATGTTATCAGATGTTGAGGTAGATGAATATTGAACCTTCCCTTGGCTCTAAACCAAATCATTATTTATTCTCAGCTCTGAGTCACAATCTCAGGCTCAGGGATGGTGCTTTTCAAAGTTTGTTGTTCAGTGCAAGTTTAACATTAAGCCCAAGGAGCAAGAGCCTGACATTACAAATGAGCTTGGCAGAGCAATCTCCAGCAGCAGACACAGGAATGCCAATTAGGAAAAACACTAAGTGAAACCAACCCCCTCATAATATTTCATTTTACTTTCCCACACAAACAGGTGGGAAACATTTTTGATAAGCCTTCCCCCCTGCCAAAACACTCCTGCAGGAGTATCTCTCTTTTTAGGAGAGATAAATGTGCAGGTTCCCAGGTGTTTGTTCCTCCTGACAGGCAGAGTTAATGACTGGGTGCCAACACTCACCTCTTGCCTTTTTGGATCCGAGACACATCCACTGCATCCCTACTGAAAACATCAAACTCATCATTCTGGAAAACGTTATAGCGAGAGCTGACCAGAGGGGTAGGGTCTGGCTTCATCTGTCTGTTAAACAAAAACAAAGAGAGAGAATAAAAACAAAAGTGAAGTGAAGAAGACAAATCCTCTCCCTCCCCTAAGCCCTTGGTTTATCCCTCATCAGTCCCAAAGCGGTCCTGAGCACACCAAGAGATGCTGGCTGGGTCACAGGGCACAACCCCTTCGCTTCACAGCCATGCTCTGGCACGAGCACGGCACTGCATTTCCCAAAGCTTGGATTTGAGGGGAAACTAAAGCAACTCACAGAAAGCCAAGAGAAAATCCTTCTGTTCATTTCAGAGTCTATCAAACTGTGCAGCACAACAGAATATTCAACAGACTGCCTGGTCTCAACACAGTGACTCAGTGAAGACAAACACTAAGTGTGATGAATTACACGCTGGAAAAAATTCCAATAATTTGTTGCTGCTGATTTCAAGATATTTATCTCCCTTGTTAAGTCTTTCTCAGGGTTCCAGGTTTATGTTTGTTCAACTTATAAGTCAAAAGACTGTACTTTTGGCATTCATTTTGGTGGTGCAGACAGCTCAGCTGGGCAGCTGCAAATGCTGCTGTGCTCCCCTATAAATCAGCAGGGGTCAGAATTCGACATTTCCTATCGAACCAGCAGCTTTGTTTCAAGATGCAAAAGGCAGGGGAAAAAAACCAAAACAGCTCTATCTTGGGGAACTGCTGGCTTTGCAGAAAAACCAATCCTTCCTAAAGCCCATCCTGCACTAGTTGTGCCAAAGTCAGCAGATCTGACTGCGGGAACACAAAGATTGTTGCAAAACTAAGATCTTTTACATCATTTTTCCGATAAAGATGCTTTCCTGTAATGCAACAGTGAGACAGTCTGCCCATAACTCCATGAAATGTGAACAAACAGCACATTCACATCCTGATGCTCTGTCAGGAACTGCTGGTGCAGCACAAACGCACACTCACAGCTGCAGGCAAACTCCAACAACTCAATCCTGCCACCAGCTATAGACCCTCCACCCCTTGTCCAACCCAGGGAAGCAGGACAAGCCTGGCAAGTGTGTCAGAGGGAACATAAAAATGGATCTGAATTGCCAGTTCCAACCTCTCTCTGGTCTAACTTCACTCACAAAACAGCAGCCCGTTAAATAACCATATTTGACCCTGTGGGTTGAATTCCACCTAAACTGGCTCCTCTGAAGATGCCCCTTCCTGCAGGACAGCTGGAATTTTCACACCTGTGACACCAAACTGCAGTAAAATAACTTTTGAAGGCAACATATTCTATTGCCTAGAATTCTATTCTATTCGAGCATTTCATGTACAAGGGGTTTTGTCCTGTCACAAAACACAACCCAGCACCTGCTCTACTCCAACACTGAACAGCAAAGGTCCCACTCCTCTGCAGGGACACAACGAGGGCAGAAAACTGGTGACAAGTGACAATGAGAAGCTCTCACTGCAGTTCTCTACCCCAAAAATGCCAATTCTTAGAGCTCTACAAGTGTTGAGCCTTCAGTAAGATCAATTAAGTGAGACACAAACAACCAGAGGTTGTCCCACACCTTTGCATCCTTCGGTCCAGCTTATCCAGGTATGGCACCAGCTTATCTTCCAGGATGTTGTTGATCACCTGCTCCGTGTCGTATCCATACTCCTCCAAGCAGGCCAGGATGAATCCCTCACCAAGGTCTGGCAGCAGATCCTTCACTTGGGAGATCAGGGAGTCCAGCTCCACGCCAGACATGCGGGCGACGGGCGCAGCCGCAGCGCCGGCACACTGCGGACACCAAACACAACTGGTGGGTACTGGGAAGGACAGAGCTGAGGGCAGGCAGTGCACACAGAAACACAGGGAAAGCAGCACTCTGGGTTGTCAGGGTTTAAACACAGAAGTCCAAGACTGGAGCCAAAAGAGAAATCAGCTGTTTAAACTACACAAGGTTTCTGACACGGATTTGGGCACACAGCTACTTTTGCCAGTCCCTGAGTCAGCAAGGACACCCTGGAGAATCCCTCCCTCAAACAGGCGAGCTCTGCATTTCAAAAATATGCACATGAACTGCAGGGATGAAGCAGAGTATCTGAATAATCCCCAGCAAGGGAAAACCCAAGCCATGGGAGTTGGAAGCAATTTGCTCAGAGATAACTCAGGATTCCGGTGTAGCTTCAGTTCTCATTTCCCAAGGCTGCATGGAGATCCAGCAAAGGTCAGAAATGACACCAAATCTCATGTTGTCCCCATAGCTGAGTAAATCAAGCCTGTCCTCACAGACAAAGGAAGGCCAGGAAGAGCAAAGCCCAGTCCCACCAAAGAGCTGTACCCACCTCATCCTCCAGGGCACACGCAGCCCCTGGATCCTCTCCATCCTCAGGAGTGACCTCCACTATCGCTGAAGCTCCATCGGATGCTGCTGGATCTTTACCAGCTTGTCCTTTTTTCCTGTCTACCCCTTCCCAGGCACTCTCCACTGCTTGGAGGATATAGGCTGTCCTGGTTTCGTCTCTAAGAGCACAGCATTAAGGACGCTCCTGGATGCACATGTTCAGGGATCACCTTGAAGTAACTATGGGATTGTCAGCAACTTCCAAACTTGTGCCTACATCAACGCTCACAGAACCATGCAATGGTTTGGAGCAGGGACACCTTCCATTAGACCAGGTTGCTCCAAGCCCTGTCCAGCCTGGCCTGGGACACTTCCAGGGATGGGGCAGCCACAGCTTCTCTGGGCAACAACTCCCCCCTCTCCTTTTTCTTCTATTAAGGGAAAACTTTCAGTACTCCTTGCCAGTCATGCAGCTTAACCAGAGGCAGAAACATCACTGGTGTGAATGAATCCCAGAACAGCCAGGTGTGCAAAGCCCAAGGTGGGAGCAAAGGATACAGTGCAGAGGATGCCTGCTGGAGCAGACTCACATCATCCTCAACGGGGAACAGCTTGTCGTAGTCACGGAGAAATCTGAAAACACAGGAGCAAGTTTAATCCGTTGAGCTCAATTAATTACCACTGCTGTGTCTCTCTGACTGCCTCAGTGCTCAGGTAGGAACAGAGAACCTCTCACCCAATGCTGGATTCCAGCCATGCCTGATTTTGGTCCCATTACACCACAGCAACACTCCTCAGGTGTGAGGGCTGGAACCCAGTGCTGCATTACAGGGAAAATCTGCTTTACCTTGTGAACGTGCTCAGAATGCCAGCATGGGCAGGAGGACAAGATGGAATTCCCAGTTCTGCCACTTCCTTTGCATCTCCAGCATTAGTGTTTAATATTTTTCTGGTCTGGTCAGCCCAGCTGGAAAGCACAGATCAGTAATAACAGGCTAACTTGTCAAGGGAGCTAATGGCTAAATTGCTCCTCTTCTTTGAGAAGCTGGATTAAAGGGAGTGAAGAACAGCATTTCTCAGTGCCAGGGTCTGTGCTGCAGGCTGAAATCCTCTCACTGCACTTCTCCCAACTACTTACAACGATTTCTGACTCTCAAATGCCTCATAATGCTGCCTCAGGCAAGTCTGTTGTAAAGAATGGCAGAGGAAGGAGCTGAGCAACCCCTCGGGCCTCTTGCCAGCCAGACTCACCTCCTTTCCTGAAGCACCGAGGTGAAGATCTGCAGAAATTCCTCAATAAATGGCTGAATATTCTCACAGCTGCAGGAAACACAGCAGAGTGAACACTCAGAGGCATGTCTGCCCACGTTCTGCCCCACCAGCTAAACTACTCACATTTACACACCAAGGGAAAGCCCCATATGAAAACAGATTTCAGGCCACTTTTTGGCTTTCACAGGAGCAAAGAGTCAAATGGAAACAAGTGGTTTTTAAGGCTTCAGCAAACATTTCAGCAGTTAGATCTAAAGCTGTATCACATCTAGAATTACAAGTCTTCAGACAGACTTTACAAATAGTTTGATGCCTCAGACTTGCAGTGAGCAGAAAAGGGTGTGTAGAGCTTTTGTAATTGTGCCTTTATGATGTCTTGGGATTACAGCAGTGAACCTTCCAGAAAGTTTGTGCTCACCTGTGCAAGAACATCTGCCAAGCAAACTCCCATTGCAGCCTCAGTGCCCAAACCTCTGGGTGCTGCTGGGGCTCCAAGCCTCGTTCCAAGGCAACTTTGTGTGGGAAGGGACCTTAAGGAACATTATATCCCACCCCTGCCATGGGCAGGGACACCTTCCACTGTCCCAGGCTGCTCCAAGCCCCAGCCAACCTCCCCGTGGACACTTGCAGGGATCCAGGGGCAGCCACAGCTTCTCTGGGCACCCTGTGCCAGGGCCTCCCCACCCTCACAGGCAACAATTCCTTCCCAATCTCCCATCTAACCCTGCCTTCTGTCTGTGGGAAGCCATTCTTTGTGTCTGTCACTCTTAAGCCCTTGTAAACAGTCTCTCTCCATCTGTCTTGTCGGCCCTCCAGGTCCTGGAAGGTCACAATTAGGTCTCAAGGTGTTACACATGATGAAAGTTTGCATGAGCCATACACTGTGGTCAGAAAGCTCGTTGGACCACAGAGATTCCAGACCAAACAGCTCCATCTGGAACATTCCTGATATATAGGACAACAGAATTTGACCTTAGCCAAGTCTTTGGCTACCATCCCAACAGAAAAAGCAGCTTCTGTTCATTTTCTCCAGTAAATTTGTAAATGAGAAACAATTTCTCCCACACAGCAATCAAGTAACTGGCGAGCAGCACAGAGCCAAGTGCCAATACCTGCTCTCTAGGATGGGCTGCAGACAGACTTGGTTTATTAGGATGTGAAAAACTTCTATCATCTTCTTTCTGGAGTGTGAAATCCTCCTCCACAAATCAGCAAAACCCCTTCAGAGAGAGCAAAAGACACTGCTGGTGTCAGCACAAGAATCTGTAACACACCTTTATGTCAGAGTTAACCCTCTAGAAGAAGAATTTCATTAGGAGAATCATTCCCTTGCTGCAAGACCAGAAATTGGACACATTTCATGGTCACTAAGGAAAATCCACACTCCAGATAAGGCTGGTTTAAATCCCAATTGTCCTGATAGTTCCACACACGAGACCCTCACCGTACCAGCACAGCCTGTGCCTTACAGTGAGACTGAGCTGCACAGAGATACCATTCATGTTCTCACACTTTGTTACAATTTGAATGCACCTCCCATCAAATTCCTTCTTACACAGCACTAAAAATGATTAGTCACCCCACTGCCCAGGAAAATTTGGAATTACAGAAATCATCTCTTCAGAGCTCCTTGAAGCAGCACAAAAAAAGCCAGGCTCTGCAGGGATGGGTAAAGCAGCATGAAGTGAATTTTTAACTAAGTCCTGGGAAGATCCTGACTGAAGATCCAAAGCAAGGCTTTGCAGGAATTCTCACCTGCTATCTTCATAATGCCTCTTCTTGATTGCAGATTCCAGCTCAGGAATTGCCAGTTCATAAAACGAAGCTAATCTGTACAAAGGGGAACAAACCAGTACCTGTCAGCTGAGGTTCCAAAAATCATTTGCTAAAAGGCAGAAGAAACGGCTGATTTCACGAAACCTCCTCACCAGCAGTACTCATGAGCATCACCTCATTTTGGTATTTTTCCCCCAAAATACGAGCAAACACCACAGACAAAGAGCAGCACTCTAAGGAAATCACAGAGAAGTCTTTGAAGAGGTAGGAAAGAAATGCATTTGAAAAGCGTCCTGGTGCTGATCAGAACCATCTGCCCAAGCCAGAAACAGCCCCAACACAGATCTGCAGCCTGCAAAGAGCCAACAGACCCACAGAATCACAGAATTCTTCAGGTTGGAAAGGCCCCCTGAGAGCATCAAATCCAACCATTCCCCAGCACTGCCAGGGCCACCACTGACCATGTCCCCAAGTGCCACATCCACGTGGCTGTTAAATCCCTCCAGGGATGGGGACTCCAGCACTGCCCTGGGCAGCGGTGCCAGGGCTGGACAGCCTTTCCCATGAAGAAATGTTCCCTAATATCCAACCTGAACCTCCCCTGGCACAGCTTGAGGCCATTTCCTCTCATGCCTTGTCACCTTCTCCCAGCCACTCAGCTTTTGCCAAGCCCCACTGATATTCTCTAGCATAAAACTTGGCCATAACATCAAAGACATTTGTTTTCAGACCTTGAAGAACCATTTCTCTGAAATACTTTCTGCTTCCCTTGCTTTGGGTCCTACAGCAGGAAGCTGTTTTTGTCCATAACTCATCCCTCTCCACCCTCCCTCAGCACACTGAGTACTGTTGAGCTGATTTTTGAAATTGTCATGGATGCCTGGCTCTAGGATCACTCCTAGATAACAACATAGATACAACAGAAAATCTACACATCCCTATATCCATGTATTGATTATGCTGCATTCCCGTCAGAGAGAACCCAGCAGCCTCTGCATTAAATCTGTCTCCTCATTTAACAATGGGACAGGACACAGCAGCACATTCAGTATTTTTACACGGCCAGGACAAGCTCTGTGTGCACCCCAAGATATACCTGTAACAAAACTCATGGTTTTGGAAGGTCTGGCAAGCCAAGGGAAAGACATCAAGGAAGGCCCAGAGAGTTGTGCAGGTGTCACATAAATACAGCACAATGTCCTTCAGCTCCTGAGAGGGAAAGAGCAGTTACTGAGGGGAGAGCCAGGCAAGTTTTCCCAGGAACACAGTGTAACTCCCCACCAGGGACACAGAATATTGGGCCAGGCCTTTTCCTGACTGCACAGAGTCTGTGTCAACCATAAACCTGCTACAGGTCTAGGGGCAGAGACAACGCCTCTCCTAGAACTCCTATCCTTTTAAAGATCTGTATAATGCAATCCCAACTGCTTGCTTTCATTAAAGATCCTGTGAGATTATAAGAATCCTCATCAGATCCTGTTCTGGACAGCAGCTTTGCCCTCAACACACCCTCCACATATGGAATTCCTCCCCGTGCAGCACTTTTCCATGAAGCATTGCATGGCAGAAACACAGGAATCAAAGGGATGTTTTCAGCAGTCTGGTCCAGTGCAAGCTGAATTTCCAAGGCAGCTGAAACAAACTGAATGACACATTAAATTATAGTTTCAAACTATCATTTACCACTAAACGATAGTTTGAAGGGATAGTTTGTTCCCCCACACAAACTGAATGACTAAGGTTTTGTAGAGGACCATGTTCACTGTCTTTGTACAGCCTCCAGCACATAAACCCCTTCTTAATTAGCTTCAGTTAAATCACACTGTTGTTAAAACACACATTTCTGAAGAAAAAAAAATCAGCTCTTATCACTGCCAGGGTTAGGTGGACACTTCCGTCAGATATTCTATTACATTATTTATAAGCTGGTTAAGCAAAAAAGTTGCCAGGTTTAAAACTATCCACATTACAAAGGATATGGCTGAAACAAATCAGCTCATGGTGGAAAGGTTTTATCATCATGTCCCAGGACAAAGAGTGCAACAACGGCACAGAACCATGAGCTGTAGGAGTTTTTGGGAACAGAATGACCTTGTGTGGTCTGCTCAGCATGCAGGAGTACAGAGAGTTCCGTCCCACCTGGAGGGGCATGTTCCCTGGAGTCACACTGACTTTCTCTTCCAGTTTCTGGGGCTCAGCAGAGGCTCCTTCACACTGCAAACCACACTTGTGCAAAATATTGTTGAACACCTAAATCAGGAGAACGGGGAAGTGTTAACAGACAGGAGCCAACAGTGGGACACTGCAGAGAAGGCCAGAAGCTGAAGGAAGGTGGGAGGGAACAGTCATCAAGTATTAATTTTAGATAAAGGTTCAAAACCTCCCTGACACACATTAACAAACTAGGGAAAGGGAGAAATAGCAAAGTCAGGGGAGGTTTAGGCTGGATATTAGGCAAAGTTCTTCCCCCAGAGGGTGGTCAGAGCTCAAGGAGTGTTTGGACAATGAGTGGGACTGTTGGGGCATCTGTGTAGGGCCAGGAGTTGGACTCTATGATCCTTGTGGGTCCCTTCCAGCTCAGGATATTCCTTGATTTCATGAAATACATTCTGCCTGCCTATAACACTCCCTTTCCACTCTCCAAGCTATGGCACATTTCCAGATGAAATCCCAGCAGGAAAGCAGTACCTGGAGGACAGTGGGCAGAGTTTCATCGAGGTCACTGAAGTAACTGGGCTGCTGAGTGAAGATATTTCCTGAAAAAGGGAAGGAGAGCATTTCCATCAGTGCAGACATTGATGCCAACGAGCAAATTTGCACCAGAAAATGGTACTTGTCATACTGTACTTGTTATTCCTGACACCCCTCAGACACACCTACTGACCATGTGGGACACAGCTCCCCCTCACTCCTCAGCTCATGCACAGGCCCTGCTCCCCAAAAGCTGATCCATCAGCTCTCCAGTGCCACTGGAGATCCAGCAATGGGAATATGCTCATCAGAGTACAGCAAAGGAGATGTCAGATGATTCATGCTCCAGGGGCTGAATCAATGAATAATGCAAATACTATCACTGAACATCCCCAGTTCCTTTATTTGACAACTGGGGTTGACTTTTAATTACTGATAACAGTTCAGCACACACCAGGAGATGTGCTGCAGAATATTTCTTAAAGGTAATGAGGCTTTAGTAACACCTGCTATTATATTACTAGGGCTCCATTATCTTTACAAAATACTCCACTGAGTAATGCCATACATACCATAAATCCTCACCAAGTAAGCACTGAGACTCCTATTTTCCTGGGAATTATTGTTCAGTTGATGAAAATTAAGAGTACTCCAGCAAGGACAGAGCTCAGGTAAGAGTTGAGATAAGTTTCATAAAAATTTATACCCTGGAAAGAACCTCAAGTTTATGAAGTTATGAATTACACACCATAACTGCTCATGCCATTACCATCATGACATAATGAAATAATCAGGTGACCAAATCCTTGGCCACCTGCATGCAGCATGATTGTGTGGCACTCCAGAGCGTAATTCAAAGGAGGTTTTGTTACTTAGGTCTTTTCTGGAATATTTTAAGACCCATTTAATCGACGCTTCGCATCTGAAAGGGAAGTATCTATCTTGCCATGCCTGCTTTCCACCTCTGAGGCTCAACAGAGGAATTTAGAGTAGAAGCTACTGAAAAAGGATAAAAAGATTAAAAATGCAAAGGTTTATCTAAGATTTTCTGGCTGGAAATCTGTCTGCACCACGTGATCTCGAACACTTCTTATGTTAGTGAACTTGGAAATGAGACAAAAATAACAACCAAAGAAATGGAAAAGCTTCATCCCATGAGCTGCAGACAAAGTGGGTTAGAATTCAGGAAGAGCTCACTTAATCCAAGGCTAGATATTCTTCCACTCAGGTGCTCAGGTGATGTTAAAGATCACAGAATTGTGAAGGGAGCACAGGATAAACAGAGAAGCTAAATCAATATGCTGCATTTCCATTCCTCAGTATCCATGGCTGGAACGTCCCTCTCTGTGTTCTCGCCACTCAGACTGTGTGTACAGACACAGAAATCCAGGGATAAGCACAGCTTGAGCAAGGCTCTGAAGTGTTTGTGGTTTGGAAGCTCTGTATACATCAATGTCTGCATTGAAGTTTCAGGTTCTCCCACTTCCCAGAGCAGTGATTACCTCACACTGAATGTCTCACTTGGCTCCCAGCTCTGGGAACAACTGCACTCACAGCTGGACTGTGCCCCATCTCCCAGCCCTCCTCCCCCTTTCCCATCTCCACCAGGATTTTACAGAGTCCCCACATTCCTCTTACAAAGGCTGAGGACACATTTAATTGGCACAGGAAACAACTGAACCTGGGTTTATGTCTAACAACATGAGCTCAGCTCAAGGCAGCAAAGAAGGACACAAAGCTTTCCTTAGCACAAACAAAATGCGCATGGAAAAAGAAAAGCACAATCTGATCTAGAAATGACACATCTTAGTTGCTATAACAATTAATTTTCAAAGCAGTTCCACAGGTATAAACCCCACTAAGTCACTTGTCATACAAGCAAAAGCCGAAATGTAGCAAGTCGTTGCTCGGTTTTACCAATCATCTTCTGGAGCAGAAGACCATTTCCTTTCCCAAAAAGCACACAGAGATCCAGAATCTTTGGGATGTCAAATAGGAAGTTATTGTAAATAATTTTTCCAAAGACAGAGGGAGTGATAAAATGATCCTACAAAAAAAAAAAAAAAAAAAAAAAAATTTGAAGGATAATCCACACCTTGCTCTGCAGTAACTCCAGCATTATAACAACAGCTGTAAAAACATGTCTCAAAGGTGTATTAAGGAATTTATTTCATAGAAGGCAGCAACTCTGCTTGGAACAGCTTCTGGGGAGCCATCTATTCCCACATTCCTGTCCCTGCCACACCGGGCACCCACTGATCCATTCACCAGGAGGTGTATTAATCTACCTAAAAGTTCAACAAAAAATCTCCCCACAGGTCCCCAGTTCCCAACCTGACACCAGAACAGCTCAGCTCAGGAGCAGGAATGAGTAACCAGGCACAGGGACAGCCTGAGGTTCTCTTACCCTGGGACAGCAGAATCCAGGTCCAGAGACCACAGAATCAGGGACAAGCAGGGAAAAAACCCAGAACTGCAGCTCTACACCCTGACTGCTGAACACTGTGCCAAAACCTCACGACACTGAAGGAATTTCTTACAAAATTCTAGATGAGAAAAATTCTATTGTCTGACACTGAGAAACAGGTAGCTGAAATGTGATTTTGGATTTTCAGAAGCCCCGTTTGCCTGCAACAGCAAATGTTTTCAATCCCAGTGAAAGGCTGGGCACATTCTCCCTGCTGAAGCAGAGGGATGGGGCTCAGTGCTGGCCAGGTTCCCTTTCCAGAACTCCTGCTGACTCCTGCCTGACAAAGGACTATTCATTCCCTGCAAATCACTCAACTATAAAATGGTTTCACATGCTTGCCTGCCTCTCGGAGTGGTGAGGTTTAATCAGATCCTGCAATGAAAGACACCACAGAGGTGTCGGGTACTTCTGCTGAAGTGGTGCCAGCTGCAGGCTCCAGCATTCCTTCAACCTGCTCCTGTCCCAGTCCTCCACTCCCAGACCTTTCCCTCCAAACATCCTGAACGTCACCACTGTGATAAGCAAGAGAATCAACACAGCCCTAACACATCATGAACTGATGAGGAGATCAAGGGAATAATTGCTAAAACACAAGGTGCCTCACTCACGCTGCCCAAAGGCCTGCTGAAAATTTCACAGCTCTAGATGGGAGTTGCACTCACACAATTAGTGCTGAGTACGTCTTTTAATTATAGAATCTCAGAATGGTTTGGGTGGGAAGGGACCTTAAACCCCATCCAGTGCCACCCCTGCCATGGGCAGGGACACCTTCCACTGTCCCAGGCTGCTCCAAGCCCCAGCCAACCTGGCCTTGGACACTGCCAGGGATCCAGGGCCAGCCACAGCTTCTCTGGGCACCCTGTGCCAGGGCCTCCCCACCCTCCCAGGTGTAGAACGCCCAGGGAACAATTCCTTCCCAATATCCCATCTATCCCTGCCCTCTGGCAGTGAGAAGCCATTCCCTGTGTTCTGTCCCTCCATCCCTTGTCCCAGTCCCTCTCCAGCTCTCCTGGAGCCCCTTTAGGCACTGGAAGGGGCTCTGAGCTCTCCCTGGAGCCTTCTCTTCTCCAGGCTGAATGCCTGATGATGCCAAGATAACAGTAATTTAGAGAAATTTCACTGTGTGTCCAAAACTTGGGACAAGTTCAGGGAGAGACAAGTATTAGCAGGAATTTTGTGGCACCACATGGCCCTGAGGAAGTGAACGTTTGGGAACTGGTGGCCTGAAGAGCCTGTCCCATGTGCCCACACAAAGGCCAATGTGCTCTCTCTCCTCTCACCACGACATATCCAACCAGCACACATGGATAACCTGCTATTACTCAGGAAGGAGATCCAGGCAATCAACCAAGGAATCACTGCACAGTTCAGATACTTCAGCTCTGAGTGTTATCTCCACACGGAGAACCCAACTGATAAAATCATCAGGGAGAGGAATGTCATGCGACAGGGAAAATGATTCATTTCTCTTGTTCCCTTTTTTTCTAAGTCACACAGCCTGGAGCACCTGCAAGGCATAGGAATATCTACCTTGGACTCCTTGTGGGTGGACATCCTGAGGAAAGTGAGGAAGACACTCTGATGGAGGCATTTCTGTAGCTCATTCACCTCCGGATGGCAATCCCACAGTGCGTCAAACTTGCGAGGGGCAGAGCGCAGGTAGGAATCCAAACACTTCTGCAGGGTCTCATCAAATATCACCTGGCACAGGGAAAGACAGGAAAATGGGAAGGAAGGAATGTCACACCTTGATAGGTTGTGCTCATGAGCAGCCCAGTTAAATTTAAAGCAATCTAAAACATTCAGGCATATTAAAAGGACTCCCATATCCATCAAATACAAGCAAACTCTTAAAATCCACAGTGGAAAATCCTTATGGAAATACTTTCTTTGCATTCTAAGGCACAGTAATGGAAATTAAAATTTTTCCTGAGTGACATAATAAGCATAAACAAATATTTATGAAAATGATGTAAAGCTCATGGCTTTTACAAGCACCTAGGTGTTTATGTTGTATCCCCAGATAAAAACCAATGATTACCTGGCACCAGAATTTTTCATGAGGCAAAGTCAGAAGCCAGTTCAGGTCATCTGCAATGAATTTTGCTCGCTCCAGGAATTCCTCCACCAGAGCAGGGTCTCTGATGGCAGGAGGGGGTTTGTACAGCACAAACGACCGATCTGCTTTAATTTCTGGGTGCTGTAGAAAGCCAAAAAACACCGTATTAAAACTCCAGACCAAGTGACAGGAATGCCCAGTTACCATCTGCTCACTGAATTCCAGGAAACACAGTTACCTTCTAATACAACCTGACATTATAGAATTACAGAATGGATTGGGTGGGAAGGGACCTTAAAGCTCATCCAGTCCCACCCCCTGCCATGGGCAGGGACACCTTCCACTATCCCAGGTTGCTCCAAGCCCCGGCCAACCTGGCCTTGGACACTGCCAGGGATCCAGAGGCAGCCACAGCTTCTCTGGGCACCCTGTGCCAGGGCCTCCCCACTCTCCCAGGGAACAATTCCTTCCCAATATCTAACCTAAATTTCAGTTTGAACCAATTACTCCTTGTCCTGTCACTATAGTCCTGAAGACAGGAACATTCCATTCCCTGGTAACTTCCCATTTTCTACCCTTTCAAAGCAGTGAGTTTGTATCTTTCTTTATGAGCAACATTTTCAGACCTTGATTTGGCAGATGTTGCTCCTTGCTTTCTCTTAACCAAAGCCTGACAAAGCAATCCTCCCCCACCTTCAAAACAAAGAGCAGGAGCTTCTGGCATGCCTTTGAACTCTCTCTTTTCCCTCTGAACTGGTTCTTGCACAATATTCCATGAACTCAAACTGACACGACCATCAAAGACAGAAAGGAACACTTCACTACCCTTCCAGGGTTACTGAACAGGCTTTGCCCAAATATCTCCACCCTAAAAGAAGAATTCCAGTGAGCAGCAGGTTTGGGCTCTGTCTCATCCCACACATGTGCTCATGGTAAAGCTCCTCAGGAGTGAGAAGCATTGACAGTCCCACTCCTGCAACATGCCCAGAAGGGTTTCTCCAGGCCTTATTTCTGGGAGAAAAGGGTTTCCGTGGGTTGAATTTTCTGGTTTCATCAAGCTGAAGGCACAAGGGACTGATCCCAGTGCCACAGCTCAGAGCTTGCAAAACCTTCCTGAGCATCTCTCCACTGCAGCAGAGGTTACAGACTCAAGAGAGGGAGCTGTGCTGGGAAAACACAGTTTACTCCACATGTTGAGCAGAGTAAGTCTGGTTCTAGTGTTTTGGGGTTTTTTTATGGCGGGTAAATGAAATCCCAACTATCTGAATGCATTAAAAAACCCCCTTCTTTAACAAGCAGGCTGAACAAATTTCACAGAATCACAGAATATGCTGAGTTGGAAGGGACCCACAGGGATCATCCAGTCCAGCTCCTGACCCTGCCCAGGACACCCCAACAATCCCACCCTGGGCATCCCTGGCAGCGCTGTCCAAACGCTCCTGGAGCTCTGGCAGCCTCGGAGCTGTGCCCATTCCCTGGGGAGCCTGGGCAGTGCTCAGCCCCCTCTGGGGGAAGAGCCTTTTCCTGATATCCACCTAACCCTCCCTGACACAGGTCCAGCCATTCCTGTCACATATCCCACACCAAGCCTCAACATCAGACAATTATTTATAAAAGGTCTGTTTGTCTTTCAGGAAAAACAGAGCTCACCAGTGCCGGTAAAGTTCTCAGCTTCCCTGTCTTGGGATCCCTTTCTGTCAGCTGGAGCTCATCCAGAGGCAACGCTGGCATCCTGGCAGCTTGTTCCTGTCCTCAGCAAACAAAAGCAGCACAGGATGCACTTTACAAGGTCGGTCAGGCAAAAGCAGAACAAAAGAGGCTGCAGCCCTGCTGTAACACACACATACAGGCTGGGAATACTTTTTTGCCAAGCAATTTATACCCCATCAAAATGCCACATCCTGAGGGAACACCCAGGAGCCACCTGCACACGTCTCAGAGGAAATCTGGAATGTGGTGGTGAACTTTTATCCATGTTCCTTACTGAAAGGCCACAGATATCTTCCAGGACAACAAAACGCATGTGGAGACACTGTTTAATATGGAAATTAGATATTTAAATCGGGTTGCTGAAGAGCTGTGCTGAACTCCGGCCTTTGCAGCCTCTTTCAACACTCTCAGTGTCTTTCCTGACAGCACAAACTGCAGGGACAACCCAAACACAGCCTTGCCTGTGCTTTAAAAGAGTATTTTTGGTGCCTGTGTGCAGAACCTCCCAGCACTCAGCCAGACAAGGGACACAGGCTGAGCCTACGAAAGCCTTCCCTGCTCCTGCCAATTCCCACGAGCTCACAAAGCCACAGCTTCATCTTCAACCGCATTTGTGGCCTCAGAAATGTTTCAATTAACTTTCTGAAATTAACTGGAAGTCAAATATTAGAGTAACTCCATAGAAAGTATGTTATGGGCACTGTTAAAAAAGTTCAGACTAACAAAAAATGGAAGTTGCAGGTTAACAGAGCTTTTAAATTCTTTAGGGGGTTATGGGGTTATGAGTTCTGCAAAATGGTACTAAAAAGTTATGTTCTCATTAGGAAGGTCCCACATCTCCTCAGATACACATTTAATTGCAGTCACATTGCCTGGGCTGAATAACAATTAAACCAAGAGCAGTGTCTCTACAGGTGAACAACTCTGACTCGGGAATGGGGTCATGGTTTAGACAGCAAGTGAAAAAACAACTTTTTTCATTCCATAAATTTGTCACCTATGGATTTAGGCAGAAATTCTGTCATCTAACATTTTAGAGCTCAATTTAAAAAAATACAGCAGAGCAAAAGCAACACCCACAGCTTAGAAAACTAAAAATAATTCTGTCTTTCCAGGGGAGTTTAAAAATTAGAATGTTGACAAGAGCAACTATTATTTTATGATAAAACAATTTCTTTGGAAAAAAAAAAGAAACCACCAATAGTTTTCAGCAGAATAAGCCAAGCTGGCTTTCAGTTCAGTTTCATCATATATTTAATCTGGCTCTTCAAATTTCTAGAGTCATTCTGAAAACTGCACATAGAAATGTGTGTTTGTAATGCAGAAAAACATGCCAAGTGTCTCATTTCAAGCTTGGAAGGTATCAAAATCTCCAGTCCAAGTCAAAAACATCCTGGAAGAGACAGAACCCCTGCCCAAAAGCTTGATCAGCTAGAAAAGAGAATAAACCTGAGTATGGGATAACCTCAACAGAGAATCATTCCTGATCACTCACATAAACTTTTTTTGCCCCGCAAAGAAGTTTGGTCTAAAACACAAGCCCACAATTAATCTGTCATGCCCTGTGATTTCAGGTACAGTAGATGAGCCAGACAAAGAACATGATGAACCAGGGAAACTTATTTTCCCAGTGCCAGAAACGATCCCTGCCCTGCACTTCCCACTGACGTGCACATCCATGAGGACATCCAGGGTGAAGCAACACTGCTGAGGATGAGGCACCCACCGCAGCACAGCTGGCACAGGGAATGCTGCAGCATGGATTCATGGAATGGTTTGTGTTGGAAGGAACCTTAAAGCTCGTCCCATTCCAATCCCTGCCATGGGCAGGGACAGCTTCCACTGTCCCAGGCTGCTCCAGGACCCATCCAGCCTGGCCTGGGACACTGCCAGGGATCCAGGGATAGCCACAGCTTCTCTGGGCACCCTGTGCCAGGGCCTCCCCTCCCTCCCAGGGAACAATTCCTCCCCAATATCGCATCTAGCCCTGCCCTCTGGCAGGGGGAAGCCATTCCCTGTGTCCTGTCCCTCCATCCCTTGTCCTAAGTACCTCTCCAGCTCTCCTGGAGCCCCTTTAGGCCCTGGAAGGGGCTCTGAGGTCTCCCTAGAGCCTTCTCTTCTCCAGGTGAACACCCCCAGCTCTGTCACCTTGGCCCTACCCCATGGCCAGACACCCTCAGTTAACCCAACATTGCCGGTTAACCCGGGCCCTTGCGCTCCCGCCGCCCGCCCGGCCACGTCCCTTGCCTGGCCCCTGTCCCTGTCGCACCGGGCCGTGCCCAGCCCCTGCCACGCACTCCCGAGCGCCGATACAGCCGCTACCGCTCACCCCAACCCAACCCCGCCACAGCCGCCCGAGCCCCGGTACCGGCCCCCGCGTCCCGCCGGCCCCGCACGGTACCAGAATCCCGGTACCGGCCCCCGCGTCCCGCCGGCCCCGCACGATACCAGAACCCCGGTACTGGCACACGCGTCCCGTCGGCCCCACGACGCTTCCGTGGCCGAGCGCTGCTTCCGGCCCCGAGCGGAACTACCGGGCTGGGCGGGGCCCGTTGCGGCTCCGCCCCGGCGGCGAGACCGTCCCGGCTCCCGGTGCGGCTGTGGATCGGAGGGGCGGGACCGGAGCTGGGTCCGGGTGTGGATCCGAGGGCGGGAGCCGGGCTCGGGCCGTGCTGCAGTGACCAAACGGGCGGGTTTAGCCCCAAACCCCCGCCCGCCGTCCGGACCGCCTGCAGCCGCGGGGCTGGGGGCAGTTACTGTCTGTGGGTTGTCCTTGGAGGGGAAGGAGCCTCCAGCTGTTCTTCCTTTGAAGGAAAACCAGCTGGTTCAACAAATCACCTTTTTGAAGGAGACGTTTTTAACTTAGCTGCCCCATCCAGTGTCACAGGCGGGGGGAGGCCGGGCAGGGGAAGGGGTTCTGCGGGGACAGGGACCTGCCACAGCCGGCGACCCTCACAGCCCCCTCACCGCTTCCCTCGGCTGGGACTTCTCCTTACCCCCCAGGGAGATGTCTGTGCATTACAGCCGGACAGCGCAGGAAAGGGGCAATTTCTATCAATTCATACGAACACAACCGATAGTAAGAACGGATTACTTCAGTCACATTTACACCGCACTGAAACTCTGGGAACCGGGCGCTTCCCAGCCTGCGGTTTGACACAGACACATCCAGCCGTCACCAATCTCTGCTCCGAAGGGTCTCGGCTCTCCTCCTTGACCACAGGGAACTCCTCCTAAACTTAGCCCAGAGTCCAGCTTTATATGGCAAAGTGGCCTAAAATAGAAACCACGCCATGTGCTGTGTCATGTGGCTCATTAGGGATGGGCTGGAACGAGTCCCGTTCCCGGTGCCCTCCATGCCCCGCACACTCCGGACAGCCGGGGCTCTGACTGCCCACTGTCCAAATGGGTGTGCTGGCACCGGGGTGCCCGTGACCCCGCGGGGGGCGCGAGCAGGCCGCACACCCCAAGGGCTTCGCCAGGGCCAGCAGCACACCCGGGCTCTGTTCCCATCTGGGTGTTACGGATTCACGCTGCAAATGTCACGACGGGCTGTCTGGAACCTGCCATCTCCCCCATTCTGTTGAATTACTAATTTTTAAATGAAATATTCATTGTTTCTATTTCTCAAACATCACTGCACCAGTCAGACCTTGGGACTGGAGCCCCAGCACCAACATGCCGTGCAGAACAGCCTACCAGAACCAAACCCCAGCGATGATGTCGATCCAACGTTTGCTTCAATTCTCTTTCCTGGAGGAGAACACTTGGCAACTGAAACATGATTCCCTTGCAAAGGCATCTGTTTATCTCCCCTCCTATGCCAACCCTCAGAGCAGTGCTGGTGAGATGCCAGGTGACTCAGTGGGCTTTGAATGTGTCATCGAGCTGGTTTGAGTCACTATTCCTCTTTCTGGGGTGTTTTTTGTAACCTTACCAACTGTGTATTGCCGATTTGATTTCCTAAAGCACCGTGAGGTGTTGGAGCCTCTGCCCAAAATTGGGGATATTAACTGCACATGTGTAACCCAGTTAGATATGTAGACACACTATTCATACAAATTTGTCTGGCAAAAAAAAAAAGTGCATCTGTTCACCTGTGACAACGTGCCAGAGACCTTCAAGACTTCACGACAGTAAAAGTTAAATCTGAAATCTTAATGGAAATCACAGCTTTCCGATCTCAGTGTGCAGGGAAACTGCTGACCTGTCTTGCACAGATAAGGCAAAGCATTACAATCAGCTTGCTGGCTGCTGGTTCTGCTGAAAATCCATTTTTCAAGGTTCAATCCAGAGCCATCTGAAGGTACAGGGCAAGCAGGCTTTGGATCAGATGTGAAGAAGATAATTTCTCCAGGAAAAAAGCTTTGGAAAATGGGCTTTTATTGAAAGGATCCTTCCCCGGTGTGATTCATGGCCAGGAGGAAGTTGTTCAGCACTGAATGTAACGGTGAGGATGATCAGATGTCACAAGTCAAGGCCTGGGACGAGTGCCCTGGTTCCGGCAGTGCTGTCCCAGCGCTGTGACAGCTACACAGGGATCATCTCCTGACTCCGGCTGTGCAGGGAAGCCACTCCCTGCTAGGATAGTGACAAGACACAAAAGCAGCTTTTTCATTTCAAGCAGCACAAAAAGCACCAGGAGGAAAACTGAAAGGCTGGAGCGACCCCAGGAATGTGCTGCTGGAGGTCAGTGTGTTTTTCTTGCTGGGCTGTCACGGATGCTGCAGTTCAGCATCCTACTTCCCCGAACAGCACCAAGGCTTCCACGGCTCCTGCTTTTGCTCAAATTCCACCTCTTAGTCCCAAATGACAGCCCGGGGCTGGACAGAGGATCTGCTTTGCTGTTGTACAGCCCCAAAGGGAGCTGTTTTCCTACTCACACAGGAGTCTCAGCAGTTTCTGGGCCCCACACCCAAACCAGGTGAGGCCCCTGCTGTCCCCTCTGCTTCTCCAAGGGACATCACAGAGAGTTTAACACTGCTCATGCACAGCTCAGAGAGGCCAGGGAACCCTGAAGGGTCAGCACTTCTAAACATACTTAAAAATTAGAATAAAATGAAAGAGTAATAAAATGGCTGAGGAAAATGTCAGTGCAATTTAAAAAAAAAAGAGAGACCCACAGTACTAAATTACAAAGTTGTAGAAATTGGCCATTAAATGTTCAAAGCAGCTGAAATGCAATTACAGTAATAGGCATGAATCAGGATAACCCTGGGCTTTGCAATATTTCAATCCAGCTCTACTTTTTCCTTTTTTCCATTTTATCTTAATGATATATACATTAACTTATCAAGGACTAATGGAAGTTACAAACCCTGGAATCACAGAATCATGTAGATTAGAAAACACCTCCAAGTCTGACCAATCACCACCTTGGCAACTAGACCATGGCACTAAGTGCACATCCATGCATTTTTTTGAACACTTCCAGGGATGGGAACCCCACTACTGTCCTGGGCAGCCTGGTCCAGGGCTTTACAACCTTTTCAGTGAAGAAATTTTCCCAATATCCAACCTGAAAATCCCCTGGCACAGCCCGAGGCCGTTCCCTCTCCTCCTGTCCCTGTTCCCTGGGAGCAGAGCCCGACCCCCCCCGGCTGCCCCCTCCTGTCAGGGAGTTGTGCAGAGCCTCAAGGTCCCCCCTGAGCCTCCTTTTCTCCAGGCTGAGCCCCTTTCCCAGCTCCCTCGGCCGCTCCTGGGGCTCCAGCCCCTTCCCCAGCTCCATTCCCTGCCCTGGACATGCTGGAGCCCCTCAAAGACAATGACACCTACCACAGCATGTCCTTGACAGCCATAGAGCCAAAGGTGTCAGCGTTAAACTGTTGACCTGATGGATCAAACAGTAATTTATTAATTATTTTTTCAATTTCCCATCATTCTCCAATTAATCTCCTCTAAGTTTGTTCTTAGCCTAAAGTCCTAATGTAGGATATTTTTTATTTCAGTCACTAATGAAAGTCACCAGAAGTGACCCAAGATGCTTCTTAATTGACATCCTGCATGGCACTGCAGCGGTGAAGGGACAGGAACACCAGTTCCCACTGCTCCAGGAGGCTGCAGGTACAGTGTTCACCTGGCCAGAGGAACCAAGGAATTGCTCAACTTTGGAGCTTTAATGGTGCAAGTTCCTGTGGGTGGGAATTCCCAGCAGGCACAGCCCTGAGCAGGTTACCAGGCTGTGTCTACAGGAAAGAATTATCACTGAAGATATTCAGTTAAAATAATATCATCTTCTAATGATACTTCAAGCAGCTCCTCCGATCCAACAGCTTCTTGCCCTCTCTTGGCCTGCTGTTTCTCTAATTATCCAATCTCAGGAGGAAGGTGATTGAGTGCTTATTAAGGAAAATATATATGGTTTATTATGAAAAGTATTTCTTTCAGGCAGCTTTGTTGTAGCAACACAGCACATGACACAGGTTAGAGTTGTGCCAGCTCGCTTTTCCAGAGAAAATACAGGTTCAGCAGAAAATGTTTTCAACCTTTTACTTATTTTTAGTTCACGAGGCAAACGATGTCATAGGATGGCTTGAGTGGGAAGGGATCTTAAAGTTCACCTCATTCCCATCCCCTGCCATGGGCAGGGACCCCTTCCACTATCCCAGGCTGCTCCAAGCCCCAGCCAACCTGGCCTTGGACACTGCCAGGGATCCAGGGGCAGCCACAGCTTCTCAGGGCACCCTGTGCCAGGGCCTCCCCCCCCTCCCAGGGAACAATTCCTTCCCAATATCGCATCTATCCCTGCCCTCTGGCAGTGGGAAGCCATTCCCTGTGTCCTGTCCCTCCATCCCTTGTCCTAAGTCCCTCTCCAGCTCTCTTGGAGCCCCGTTAGGCCCTGGAAGGGGTTCTGAGGTCTCCCCAGAGCCTTCTCCTCCCCCAGCTGAACATCCCCAGCTCTCCCGGCCTGGATCCATAGGAGAAAATGAAGAAACCATATTAACCTAATATTAATCTCATATGGATTATTAGTCTCTTAAGGAAAACAATATAATCATCCAGAAACCAAGATTTCCAGACATTCTGCCCATACTGAACTCCTGGCACATCCTCAATACCCATGGCTTCAGCTTAGACTTGCAGGTGGCATCCTTGCACAGCCAGGCTCAGCCAGCTGTGCTCCTACCTGGAAACACGGTCCCCAAAGCCATTTTCAGTGTTTGCTCAAAAATGTTGTCTCTGTTCCACTGAACTTGAAGTTCTGAATCCCACAAATCTTCATATCTGAGTAGTCCTGTGATAATCATCTTGGTGGGCAGCCAAGACAACGTCCTCGTGCTGCAGCAAAGAGTCACTAATGGCACATCTTGTTGTAAAATGGGGTTATTACAAGACAAAAAAATCCTAAAATGAGGCTCTTGCAAAACGTTCTGACCAAAATTATATGTATGTAATAAAAATCTCATTATTTTCAAATTATTCATCTACTTTGCAAGGGAATGAGTCAGAGCATCTGTTTTGGGGCCCCATCAGGATGACTGGCAGTGGGTGCCTCTCTCCTGGCACATTTGAATCACGGGTGGCCCTCACGCTGTGCTGACCCCCAATGTCACCTGCTGCCACTTGTCTTGAATGAACAATGAAATAGCACTTGTTGGATGGGAGCAGGAAGAATGGAAACACCTACACATGGAGGAACATAGTGTAAATACTGTGGTCAGGGTCAGCATTCTTTTCAGGCATTCATCAAAAACCCAGGAGAGCAAAATGAGTGAAACGTTTAAATAGGGTGAAAGATGAAAACCCAAACAAAATAGGAGAGATGGGATGAGGAGAGCTGGTTTTGGGTAAAAAACTGGCCAAGGGAGCCAGTTTGGATCCCTGAGAAAGCAAACACCCCTGTGTTCTGTGGTCTGACTGTTCTTACTGAACCAGGACTTGGTGTGCTGACTGGTTTTTTAAAGACATATCTAACCCTGCCATCAGTTTTTCATCATAACAGAAACGGCCTGCAAAAGCTGAGGTGGCTGTTGGGGCCACAGGAGGGAAGTGTATTAAAGGTCACTGGGTGGTACCACGGGCAGGAAAGGACCTGGCACACCTTTGGTTTTGCTGTTCCTCTCTGTTCCAGGTGGGGATGGCTCCAGGACTGCAGCTCATGTACAGGATGGGCACAAAAGCTGGCCTCTGGAAAGGTGATCTGAGGGACCAGGGTGGGATGACCCAGGACAGGATGCTCTCACCTCACCACCACCATGTGCAGATTTTAACCCAGCCAGTAACTCAAGTGACATTTGCGTTGCAACTGCAGCCCAAGGAATATCTTTCCACACCAGGCACCTCTTTTCTTTCCATAAGAAGCCAATTGGTAACTCAGTGGCTGTGCCTCAAATGGTGAGAGCGGTTTGGAAAGGACTCATTGGGCTTTTAGGGTCAGCTGTTGGTGGCAACAGCATCAGGGGATAGCAGCTCTGGGAAGGATGACCCAGAGCCTCGGGACTTGAGCTGTTGGAAGCTCTGGTGTTCTCATGTTTCAGCCCAGACTTCTCACGGCCATCGGATACTTGTTTTCTCGTACGGGAACATCACCCTTGCTCTTAGGGGAGATGTGTTTACTGCTGTGTTTACTCCCTAAGTTTCACAAAGAACAACTCTATCTTTTCTCAGCATTCAGGTTTTCTGGCTAAACAAATTATCTCAAGATCCTTGTATACGAAAAAATCAGGATTAGCCTATAATTGCTTTCCAGTCATATTTTAAGTTTGTGTCCCCTGATTAAAAGTGACCAGAGCTGCATGCAGAATTCCAGAGAAGGCTGCAGCAGAGCCTTTTATAATGGCATTAAGATTCTCCCTTCTCCTGGAAATACCTCCTTGGATATGTGCTTTTTGTCAGATCTGCTCCAGATTGGGAGTTTGTCGTCATCTCGAGATCAACAAATACACCCAGATTTTTCCCTTCTTCTGTCATTTCCAGCTGATGAGCTCCCAGCTTGTGGCAGAGATTCTTGTTAGCAATTCCCAAGGGCATGACCTTGTACTTTCCACTATTAAATTTCATCCCATTTCCAGTGTGCCAGCACTCCATGTTATCCAGCTCTTCCAGCAATACAGCTATTCCTGCTGCACGGCTGGTGCCTCCCAGCTTTGTGCCATCAGCAAATGCCATCAGCTCACTCCTATCTTTTGTTCCAAGGCCTGGCTGAAAAATATTATGCAAGAGCAAAAGCCCACATGGGCCAGGCTGTGGTCCTGGGATCCAGGGACGTGATGCTGGTTAGGGGGAACATGGAAATCCAGGCACTTTCTGCCCACTCTTCCCTTTGTAATCCCACAAATTCCCTTTGTGCATCCACAGCAGGTGTATGTTTGAGGTGACTTCCCTGCCCTTTCCACTTAGCTATCTTTTTTTAGGGACCTGCTTTCCATTAATTTATTGAATAAATTAATAAATCTATTACATATCCATGTCTAGGAAACAATTATCAGGGGTTTAATCTTAGTTAAAAGCAATCAATTTTTAGTAAAGACACATCACATTTTTACTTTAAATTTTTAAACTCACTTGTCTGTCCACAACTTTTTCCCTTTTATTTTATATTTTAAACTTTTAATGTTCTTGAGGTCACGCTAACAGGTGTCGAAATGACTGGATTGCTTTACTTCCTCCTGCTTAAAACCAGCCCGTGCTTCAGGAGTTCCTCCATAATTCATTACCACCCTCCACCTCCCAGATTAAAACCCCTGTGCTGGATGAGTGAGGATACACTCTAGGTCCTTCAGGACTCTGGGTTTGGGAACACCTCATTCCCTGAGCTGTGTGTCAGGTTCTCACAGGCCTTGCTCTCCCTTTGGGTCCAGTTATTTCCATTTCCATAAAATAATTCTCATCCTTTGCCCTGATCATCATGGAAAATAGAAGCAAAAGTCATTTAACATGGGGCCATGTATTAAAAAATAGACTGGAACACAAGATACGGAGAGGTCTGGGACACAAGACATGGAATGTCTCCATGCACTGTGTGTGACCAGATTGGTAAAGATAAAATATATAAATATAACAAGGAGCTGGAAACGCCAGCTTTTCCTGTCACAGGGATGGCACTGCAGGATTTCCCCCTCCTTAAGGACCAGAAGGAGCACCCAGCAGGTTCTGCTGTACAGGAGCCCCAGGTCTCCAGGATCCAGCTTCCCAAAGTAGGTCACATTTAATCTCCCTCCAGGCACACTGCAAAAGGCAACACTTAACAGGGACTTCTCAAAATTCATATTTTGCTTGCTAATGCTGTCAACACACATCCTTTTCAGTTACAGCTCTACTGGCTCTACATATTTTCATTGCTTTTGGGTTTGAACAGGCCAGAAATCCTGTTTTTCCCTTCAGTTACCTGTATTTCTTCCAAAGTTCCTCTGAAAGCACATATTGACACTCAGATCACATTTGCATTCAGATGATGGCTTGTTGTTGGAAAAAATCCTTTCAGAGGGGCTGATTGACTTCCTTTCAAATGTTTGCTGTCCCTGACCAAGGGAGCCAAACCAGAACATAACTCACTGCGTGGCTCATATCTGAGTGTGAAGACACAGGATCCTGTATTTTGCATTGTTCCCTCTGAACATTTATGCTCCTTCCAGCTTAGACATGACCTAATGACAGACTGAAGTCCATCTGTTACAATGACTAGCCTTGGACTCAGAGGGAGAGTCCTGTGGATAATTTAGGAGTGCATTTTATAGCTACTTGCAAGCATTTCATTTCAGATCAAGGCGAGCATGAGGAGCAGGTGGAAATCTGCAAAAGTACAACCTGACCTACATACAGTATTGTAAATTAAAGATATGTATAAAAATAAAACATTAATGATCCATCACAGTTGCAACAAAACCCAGACATAAATCTGGCTGCTGGAAAGGAGCTCCATTGCACAAGGCTTAGCTAGAGCTTAGTTTTGGAACCAGCAACGTTCCTGCCACCTCCAACACTGCTGCCACTCTCCATCTTTCCTGTGTTTTCTGTAGCTTAACGCTCACAGGCCTTTTGCTTTATCACTTGTCTCTCAGTTTCCATGTGGTTTTTGGCAGTCCTGCTTCGTACTGGCTCCCAGCTCCCCATTACCTCATGCTTTAGGAGCTGCGGGCTGCGCAGGGTGGCTTGGACAGCGCGTGTCCTGGTGGCGTGGGGCCACACATGTTCCTACAGCTGAGCTGAATGTCACCAAAGCAACTTAGGAAACATCGGCCAGAAGACCTTGTGCACCAGAATGGCTTCTGTAGATCACAGAATGTTCTGAGTTCAAAGGGATCATCAAGTCCAACTCATAAGTGAATGGCCTATATAGGGATTGAAGCCGCAGCCTTGGAGTTATCAGCACCATGCTCTGACCAACTGAGTTAATCTCAGGTTATAGTTGAACAGGGTATTTCTCCAGGGGTTTTTGAGGATCCTAAGGAGGATGGATGGCAGTGGATGTTGTGAGGTTTGGGTACACACACTTCAGCCCCGCTCAGCACACAATTCCAGTTACCTGACTCACAGATTGGCCGAGGTGGCTGCCAAACCTCTGCTGAGAGCCTGCCTGTTCCACAACCTCGCTCAGCCAGTGCTGGGCTTACGGGCCCCACAGGGGGATAATGGGGAAGGGGCAAGTTGGCTTCACAGAATCACAGAACCACAGAATAGCTGGGGTTGGGAGGCACCTCTGGAGATCACCCAGTCCAACCCCCTGGAGATGGTTACCTTGAGCAGGTGAGACAGGAACACGTCCAGGGTTTCGATTATTCCAGACAGGGAGTCTCCAGGCCCTCCCTGGGCAGCTGGACCAGTGCTCTGCTCAATGGACAGCTCTTCCTCACGTTGAGGTAGAACTTCCTATGTTTTAGTTTATGGCCATTGGTCCTCGTTCTGTCTCTGGGCACCACCGAAAAGAGTCTGGTACTGTCCTCTGACACTGCTTGGAGATATTTGCACGGATTGATGAGATCTCCTCTCAGTCTTCCTTTCTCCAGACTAGCCAGGCCCGGCTCCCGCAGTGTCTCCTCCTAAGGGAGATGCTCAGTCCCTTACTCATCCCTGTGGCCCTGCCTTTCATCCTCTGAGGGGCCGAGGGATGGCAGCCGCCTCCTGAGGGCACGGCGAGCACTGAGGCAAGCGGGGCCGCGACGTTACAGATTAGAAAAAACTTTTCGCCATCCGGGCGGTCAGGCCTCGGAAGGGGCTGCCCATGGAAGTGGTGGAGTCACCCTCCCTCGGGGTGTTCAAGAGGCGTCTGCATCTGTCGCTGGGTGATGTGGTGTGGTGGTTTAGGGGTTACGGTGGTGGTGCTGGGCTGACGGTTGGAAGAGATGATCTTAAACCAGCAGATGATCTTAAACCAGTAGGTGATCTTCCAGCCTTGATGACGCCGTGATTCCGTGATTCCACGATTCCGTGATTCCCTGATTCCGTGATTCCACGATTCCACGGTCCCCTCAGCGCGGGCCAGGGGCCGCCCCCCCTCTCCTCCCCTCAGGGCGGGGGTGGGAGCGGCGCGCGCCCGGCCCCGCCCCGCGGGGGGAGGAGGGAGGAGGCCGCACGGCCGCCATGTTGTTGTGTCCGTGAGGCGGCGGCGGCGGCCCCGAGCCCGTAGCGACCCGGCCCCGGCAGGACGCCGCGCCCCGGCACGGGCGGGGGCTCCGCGCCATGCCCTGCCCAGCGGTAAGGACCCGCCGGGGTGCCCCTTG
>VZRV01009176.1:729498-821897 GCA_013398115.1 Falcunculus frontatus | reverse complement strand
GGTGTTAAAATAAGTTTGAAGATCAGGAATAAATCTGTGTGTAATTGCCTGTATGTATTTACACTCTTCTTGCAAAGGACAAAAAGAAAAGAGATGCCTTCTTTTTTGATGATTAATATTGGTTGTCTGCATGAAGATTGTTTTCTCTGGAGCTTTGATGCATGGTCTTTTACAGCTACTGGGCTGCTCCCCTCTAAGATTCTTCCAGAGGATATTGCAGAGCGGACAGCTGCAATTAAAAGTGAGAAGGCTGTGTCCAAGTCCTTTGACCTCTAATTCTTTGACTTCCTTTATCTTTAAATTACATCTTTAGTGCTCTCACTCTGTCACAGTAGGATCACCCTTGCCTAGATCTTTGCCCATGGTTTAGTATAGCCTTAACATGATTGGGAATCTGAGGGTTTTCTCCTCATGTTACTGGGGAGTATTAAAATGAATTATCCTGATATGGAGACTATAAAATAGGTAGAAGTAAAAAAAAAAAAATGAAAAAAAATTTCAAGCACTGATTCTCTATGCTCCAAAGACCTCACCATCCTGAACCCCACTAGCACTAAAAAAATGTTTGTAAATGCAAAGTGTCGTATATCTGAAGTCTTCAGGTTTAACAAAATGTCGTTGTCCCTCTGTTGAGAGTCCATAGTCCTAAATCTTTGCTCAGTCTTTATCTGGACAAAGTGGACAAGGAACTTAAAGTGAGTTAGAACACATCAGGACTGCTGAGTTTAGCTAAGACTGCATATAAAAATAATATTGTCTTAGAAAGTAAAAAGGCTGTGTCCTGCCTCTGTTGAGCAAGGGGTTTCAATCCCATGGTTTTTTCCTGCGTGCTGGCAGATTCACAAAATAGGATGCATTCTAACTAGAGCTAAATAAACAGCTGGAGGGTTGTTGTCTCTGTGCAGAGCCACAGACCCGTCCCTTTCTGTTTGCAGGCGCTGTGCCCATTCCCCATCCTCTGTAAAGGCTCCAGCCTTACAGGAGGGTGAGCACACTCACACACAACCTGAGACTGAGCCCAACAAGTGGTTCCTGTCCCATTCCCCCAGATATTACTTAATAAGTAATATCTGATGTGTGTATATTTTGGCGAAGCACTCTGCAACGCCTGTCAGGCTGAATCAGACTTTATGTAGGTAGTGATCATTTGCCCATCCCTGGCATTCGGCCCTTTTGGAGTCAAGGGAGGGGATTGTCCAGCTCTGCCCTGCACTGGTGCAGCCTCACCTCGAGCCCTATGTGCAATTTGGGGCCCCACAATATAAAAAAGACATTAATCTATTGCAATGTGACCAAAGGAGGGCTATGAAGATGATGAGGGGCCTAGAGGGGAAGCCTTGTGAGGAAGGGCTGAGGTCACTTGGTCTGTTCAGCCTGGAGGAGACTGAGGGGAGATCTCACTGGGGTCTTCAACATCCTCACTGGAGTGAGTGGAGGGGCAAGCACTGATCTCTTCACTCTCATGACCATTGACAGGACTTGAGGAAATGGCATGAAGCTGGGTTGGGAACGGTTTAGGTTGGATATCAGGAAAAGGTTCTTCATCCAGAGGATGGCTGGGCACTGAACAGGCTCCCCAGGGCAGTGGTAACAGCACCAGCCTGACAGAGTTCAAGAAGCATTTGTACAATGCTCTCAAGCACAGGGTGTGACTCTTGGGGTGTCCTGTGTGGGGCCAGGAGTTGGACTCAATGATTCTGATGAGTCCCTTCCAACTCAGCATATTCTATGATTGTATGAAAAAATGGTAAGCTGCACACAAAACTGGCAACCCAAAGCAGCTCAGGTCAGATTTGTTTGCTGTTGTAACCTCCTTAACATTTGTGGAGTACCAGCACTGTTTCCTCTACATTCAAGTGTAGGAGACCGCCAAGGAATGGAGGTTCAATACTGAGACATTAGGCATTTCTGGTGCTGTTTGTAAATGAACTCCCCAGCCAAGCGTTATTGCATATTTTGAATTCCAAGAAGGCACTGTTCTGTGTGTTCCTATATGTGTGCTGAAGAGTTCAAAAAGGACAGTGAAAAAAATGTGCCCTGTTCAGTCTAATAAAAGTGATAAATCCGCTCTCTTGAAACATGGTTCTGCTTTATCTGGCTTTACTTTCAGTGGAAGGGGAGACACACAGTGCTTTCCTATTGCCACCTGTTTCTGGCAATGCAGGACCTGCTTGTAAGCCACTTAAAGTTCCTGTAACCAATAATTACTTTGGCTCTCACTAATAAGAAACTCTGCCCTCAGCAATACGGAAAACAATTAAAAGTAAATAAAGGTCACGTGTTTATAGAGCCCTTCCCACGTCATTAGCATGTCTAGTTGATAGAGTGTATTGTTTCTTACTCCTGTGTGTAGAAGGTGCTTGCATTGCCTGTGGAATGCTGAAGAGGGATGTCATGCAAGCATTCCCTAAGTGCCTTGGCTTCTTCAAGGGCTTTTTATTCAGATCTTTTTCCAAGCCTGGCAGGAGAGGTGAACCTCTGTGGAAGCAAAATTGCAAGCATCTTCTTTATTGTGTTACTTATGCATAACTCTCTGCCTTCAGAACTGAAAGATTTTGCTGGGATTCACTTTCTTAGGGTGGTAGTTTCTTTCCTATTAGGTACTTAAGGAAACACCTGGAGTCGCCCATCTCTGGTCTACTGTTCCCATATCTGGTCTATTTGGTTTTTTAGCTTCAAACACAGGATGTGTATGGGTGTGAAAAGATCAGGCATCTACATTTAAGTGTTTGGTAGGAAATGAGTGTTTTCAAGGTTCCTTTATAATCATTGGCGCTAAGGCCTCTGGAAAATCATTCAGGGCATCAAAATCATCCCTGCTAAATCATCCGCTGGAGAAGCATCTCTCTTTCCCTATACTGCCTGTATAGGGAACCCACAGAGACCAGACTGAATTACCACAGCTGAAATTAGATGCTGCAGAAGGTGGCATAAATACCCCTGCACTTTGAGCTACTACTCACCCACTGAAAGGCTTGAAAGGCTTCCAGTTTTCCCATTAATGTAGTCACTCTGCTCACCTAAGCAAAAAATTAAAAAAAAAAAAAAGGCGTCTTTGCAGAAAATTGTGTATTAAGTACCAGTCTTTATTGCACCAAATAGCACTTTTAAATCCTCACCCCAGGAAGCTGTTGACACATGTTGGAGTCACTCTACCACCTTCTCCCAATAAATGCATGTGTAATTGTATTTGTGTGTATGGTTACACGTTGCTGTGGAGGTGTTGGCTTTCTGATCTAGACCTGCAAGCCAACCAGCACAGCCTGTGGCTTCATGGCCCTATATGGCAGTTCACCTGTGAAGGTAACCAGGATCTCCCTCTGGATCTCTTTGAGGTCTAAACTAAGCGGCTTAGAAGATGGCAAATGGAGCTGCTACATGC
Organism: Falcunculus frontatus; assembly: GCA_013398115.1. Taxonomy (NCBI): domain Eukaryota; kingdom Metazoa; phylum Chordata; class Aves; order Passeriformes; genus Falcunculus; species Falcunculus frontatus. The sequence continues at coordinate 818,515 of VZRV01009176.1, read as the reverse complement.
CTGAGATGGGTGGCAGTCTCTGGCAGTGAAAGCTGTGACCTCCTGTCTGAAACCTGGCTCACATCACCCTGAATGTTATGAAGGATGTTTCTTCCTGCCATGCCCTCTCCAGAACAAGATGTTCTCTGTGGAGCAGTATGCTCTGAGAGGCCAGGTCTGGCTACTCCCTTCCAGCACTGCAGGTAGAAGAAGATGGCTTTAACATAAAGGAAGACACAAAAATTATCTGGATGCTGGCCAGAGACAGGTGGGAACAGGCTGAGAAGGTGGAGGTCTGTTTGGTCTGGTGACGAGGCTATGTAGATTCACTGTCTAAAATCCCTTGTGGGGAGAGAAAGACATGGAAGGAGTCACTGGCTGCAGTCAGTTTGGGGTGGGGGGAGTTTCCTTAAGGCCAGGTGTAGGGAAGCTTGAAAGCACACATTTCAGCATAATTAGAGGCTTTTCTGACATGAAGATAAAACTTGATATGCAAAGTCTGTACATTTGGATTTCGTGTTGCGCTACACCCCCAGATTTGGCCTTTATCTTACTTTTACATCAGGATGTTAGGCAATTCACCCCCACCTGCAATTTGCTTTGACTCTGGTGACTGTTAATTCTTACACCGTGGATTGAAGACACCTTTTGGAAAAGTTTCCCATGTGTTATTTGGTCATTAAGTTGAAAAGGTATGTGTACCTTGAAAAAGGTGATAATAAACCTAATGAAAGTGTAAAGAAAGCTAAGTGATACTAAGAAGTTATGGTCTTCTCTTTATTCATCCACCTATTAAAGGATGAAAGGGCATATAATGAGACAGAAGAGTGGTACATTGAAGGCAGACAGGGATTTTCTTTGCACGCAGTATGTTGCCATTCATGAACAATATCCACATGCATAAACATAACAGGATCCTGCAAAAGGTCAGGCATTAAATAGCCTCCAACACCAACTGAAATCACTGCAGTAGCAGTAATAAAAACATAAATTTCAAGATTATTGAATGGGTTTCTGAGGTCAGCTATGCTATAGCTGTCTGTCACAGCATCCCTTGTGCCATCCTCCAAAACACATCCCAGTTAACACAACCAAGCCTGGGAGCTATTTGCAGTGCCAGCTTTACCAAGTGTAATAGTCACCATGCTCCTGTGATGGTCTGTGACCATCAGTTTATTTATATTGGATACAATAACAGTCTACTGGGATTCTGGCATTCTGACACTACCTGAGTGACTGCTGAATGACTCAAGTGTACTTCAGTTATTTCTTCCACAAGCGAACTCATATTCTGCTCTACTTACAGACGCTTGGGTTGGCTCTTAGTGGAAAGTTTCAGACCTTTGCTGGTCTTGTACAGGTCCTGTCTAAACCAGCACAATGGCAGGACTGTTAACCTGGATGATTAATTCCCAGAGAGTCTGGAACAGCTTCTGTGACACGAGACATATAAATGCTTTATGAGACCTGCAAGTTCCCAACAGATGCTGCTACACTTTGGCCCTGCACAGGCAGCTCCTGGTTGCCTCACAACCAACTTTGCTTGCAAGCAACTTGGCCCTCCCAGCTGTCTGCCCACATCTGTATAGTTTTGTTCCCAGAAATCAGCCTTGCTCTTCTGTAGTCCTGGTGAGGTTTAGTGAGCCAGGGACCTCCACACCACGTTTGGCTGTGCAACATGGGCACCCCAGACACTGCCCGCTGGTGGCTGAGACCCAGGACTGAGCCCTTGAAGGATGCTTTGGGATGGCCATCAGTTCTCTGTACTGGTACAGAGATAATTTCATGTGTAATGGGATCGGGTAAGACAGGAGACACATGGGCCCTCTGACCTCAAATCTTTGCATCCTAGAAAGGAAAAGGAAAAGATTCTGCCTTTGCACAGCTTCCCTTTCAGACTGGCCTATGTGAACAACACAGCCCTCAGTGGACACTCTCAGAGGCAAAACCTCTGTGCTTGCAGTGGTCGAATTTCTGAGCTGTGCATTCTTGCCCTTTCCTCCTACCCCAAACAGTGAAATGTTTGCTGGTACTGTCCAGGAATTCATCTGGTGGTATTTTAATATGCATGGGTATGATCACCCAGTTGCTACAATTACACTGCGGGAATCTTGTTTCTAAAAATACACCAATCTCTGCTGCTCTCCAACACAAGCATGAGGTAATGGATCGTGTTCCCTAGTTGCCAGTCACATACAGGAAGAAGGTAATCAATACAGCTGGCAATATATAAAGACTACAACAATTATAATTACAACTAATTTCCCTTTCACTTAAAAACATCATCTTCTAGCCTGCATTATCACAGTTTCAGCTTTACATTGCATTAAAACAATCATGTGCTTGCCTTTGCTAAATAAAATCCTGTTATTTTGCTTGAGAGCATCTTTGGAGTAGCTCAAAGCGGTAAGGTTTATTATGGGAACCTTAAACCTGCAGGTGCTCTGTTGCTATCAGTGTACTTCCACAAAAATCAAGAGAGATTTTGCATCACTCTGGTTGTGATTGCTGTATTTTGTCTAGGGAAACGTGTGTGCACGTCATCTTCTAAATTTAAGGTGCAGCAAACTCCCTGATCTTGTTCTATCTCCTCTTCTGCATTATTTAAATGGCAGTTGAAAGCACTGTGAGTCAGTGGAGGCTGTGAAGAAAATTGACGGAATGCCATTCATTTTTACTATTATAAAAAGTCATATTTCGGAAGGATTTTGCATTACAAATAGTGCCTCTGATCCCAGAGGAGCTACTCAGTGTATAGCCTTACTCAACCTCACCACTGTATATTTTGTCCAAGTAATGCCTGCCTGGTGAGCAAAGGAGGGGGCTTGGGAGCCTGAACTTCAGCGTTGTAGCCAAAAGTCACAGTGATGAGACATTGTGTGGAAATCAGTGTATTCCAAATTACAGCACTGACTGCTGAGAAATAGCGATTGCATCTCTGTTTTTCTCTCTCCCTGCCCATAAAATAACAGCAATAATGTTAGAAATGGCGAGGGGCATTCATGACTTAACGCTGATTTTAGATTTTGTCAATGCTTTGAGGTTCTTCAGTGAGCGGTGCTAAATAAAGCACACTTGGCCGGTGTCTGTTAGAAGACACATAAAGGTCTGAAGCCACAGAAGAGTTCCTCTGGCAGTGGGGTTTCCAGCCATGGTTGTCTCACAGGAAGAGGACTGGCCACCCCTGAGGAAAGGCAGTGGAAATGGAGGGGAATGGATGTGGAAGCCGCAATAATCCAATGCAAAAAATTATTTTGCCCCTCAGAATCTGTTTAACAGCCACTGTAGCTAATTGTATCTTTCTTCCAAAAATGAGGTGTAAAAGGAACCTCTCTATCCTTGCTGCAGGCTTTGCACTTTTAAATTAAAATACTTTGTTTTCCCCTGAAGGTTGTAGTGAATCTGTTACTTTCCTGAGAGTGTTTTTTCTACCTACAGCCATATTCTGTCCTTAGTTCTGGTCTGGATCTCTCTTACACAGCCATTATCTTTCCTACTGAACAGAAAATTTCTTAGAGAGCAGCCAGGAAAGAATCCTCTCTGCCTCTTGGAGCATGCAGTGCTGGAGCTGCTACTGGAGCTTGTCATACATTACAATACTGTCAGCGCTGGCTTTTTGCCCATCAAAGGGTTTCTTTGGAGCCAGGCGAAGGCAGAGCCACTGAGCACTGTCAGAAACCTCCAGCATCTCCATCCATGCTTGGCAATAGGCTGGTCCACAAGAATGGAGCTTTGCTTCTCTGCTCCATCGAAGCAAATCCAGCCTGTGGCTCTGCTGTTAGTATCAGATTGCTTAGTACTGAAATCCTCCTTTTCTCTGCTGCTTAGATCTACTGTTGAGCTTCAGTGCAATTTTTCTGATTAACCAGGCTTTTGTTCCTGCCTTTCAGAGTCACAAGGAAGCCCTGCTCTGTCAACCAGGAGCCAGCATAGCTCTGGTTTGCTGACGCTTCTTACTCCTGAGAGAGAGCAGCAGGTCTCCTTCTGCCTGCTGGGAAGAGAGCTGCTGAAAGACACCTCCTTCTCAGGGTCTTTCACAGAATGACCCCTCCTGGCATCACAGCCCTGGTCTAGCAAGGCACCAGTGAGGAAACTGAAGCCTCAAAACCTCAACAGGATAAGAAATGTGTAACTTTTCAAGAGTGCTGGAGCCGACATGGTGTTTCAGAGCCAGCCTCTATTCTTAGAAAAGTGGTGAAAATCATAATTTCAAAATAAAATCAAGTGCAGTGCTAGCAAAGAGTCATATTCGTGGTATTCCTGTGAGTAAATCCCTCAGTGTGAATCGGCTTCACTTGAAGCTCAGAAATACTCCACCAAAATAAGGCCCAGCTCAGGTGTCTGTAGTACTGATCTGAACGGGAGAGAAGTACACATGGCTCTTGCCACATCAGCTGTCCTCCTGACCCCTTCCCTTCCCCCCAGAACATGCCTGTAGTTTACTTTAGTATTACAGGTCAAACGAGAGCCTTCCAAGGGCCTCTGTAGGAGGTAGCCCATGCAAGTGGTAAAATTTAATGTATATTCCCCCTTCTGAAAATCCCCCCAGGCCCTTCTGCAGGTGCTGTGTGGTTCTGCTGTCTGGTGGGGACTAGATGATGCTTTTATATCATTCACAGCCTTTTCTGGTTTGCGCTGAGGTTACCAAATGCCGTGTTTTATCTCAGAATCTCCAGATGTCAATGTACTCCTTCTTAGGGTTGTGTGCAGTAAACAAAGGGCCAATCTGGCTGGCTTTGAGCAAGGATGGTCACAGATTAATACTCATGGCTTAGAGCTAAGATGAACTTCCTGTGCAGGATCTGAATCAGTCATTTTATTGGGAGAAAAAACACAGAAGTACCTGTATTCAAATCCTGCTCATCTGCTGCTTTAGTACTGTTTGAATTTTGAGGTTTCCCTCAGAAAACCTCTTCTGTGTTTTACAGCCTCAACAGGATGCAGGGCATAACCCTTACCCACTTGGGTCATGCAGAATTTTTCCAATAACTTTAACAGAGAGAAGCTGAGACCTCAAAGTGTCCTCTTGCACTCAGTCAGGCCAATGTGAACTTTAGTTAAGGGGACACCAAAAAGTGAAGCACTGGATCTCACAATAATGTGCCTCTGGACTGATCTGATGGTTTTACTCACCCTGTAACACTCTCCTATGAATCCAGCCCCACCACAGCGAGCTGAAACACACGTGTGAGTTACACTGCTGTTTTACCCTGTGCAGAGGTCATCAGTGACCTGTGTCTCATAGCCTGCCTCTGAGGTCTGAGTCCTGCCTGTTAACTCCTGAGGCTTACACTGCCCAGTGATGTCAGCAGGAGTCTTGCAAGAGTCAGCAAGCTGTCCTTTCCTCTACTGAAGTTATTTCATTGTTCTGTATCGTGCATTTAAACTGTAAAGCAGTTTTACACAAGCTGCTACCAAAGCTGCACATCTCATTCTAAAGTTTCATACTACAGTTTAATGAGGGAAAGAGTCTGAAAAAAAGGAGATAAAAAAGCCAGAAGTTAAAGAAGTCAAGAGGACATGTAATGAGCACTGATAGTTCAGATAAAACACAGAACAAGCTAGTGAAGATTTCATGTTTTATTGTTATTAAAAGTTCATTATGAAATCAGCACAACACATAAAAATAGATCTGTGGTGAATGATACATATTACTGTTATTGCCCGGTCGTTTTGTGCACACTCTCACTTTTTAAAATCAGAAGGTAAGGAATACAAGACATTTAACCAGCAAACTGTGAAACCAGTGTTCCTGCAGCAGAGAGAGGCTGTGCTTCCTGTTGACTCTATCCAATGTATAATAGAGTCAGAAATAGTCCTCTATTCACACTTAAAAATAAACTCAGTTTTAGAGTATGCCCCAGCTGAAAATAACTGGAGAGTGAGAGCTAGAAATAACTCTTTTCTTAGGGACCTATTTCCATGAAAGTCAAAGGGATTTTTGACATGGATTTTAAAAGCAGAAGGACATAGTTATTTGTTGACAGACAGATGGAGAGGCCTAGCAACAGGAGCTAGGGAGGACCTGTGGCAGAGTAGGAGTTTATTATTTTGATCTTGCATATGCTGCTGAATCTTCTTGTTGTAGTAATCGTCTGTGTTCATAACAGCAGTGATTGCTGGGAGGAGCTGGGAGGGTGTATCAAAGCCAGATAGGGCGTCTGCAGCTCATTTTTTTTTTTCTCCCTGTTTGGGTTGGCCTTGGTTCTAACCCTGCTCACCATTCATTGCAAAGTGACTTTCACCTGTGTGCTTTCTGATCCACGTGAGAAAACCAGAACAATACCATGATTACAAAAACCCTCAGCAGCTCACTTACTGTTCCTACACTGGCGTAAGCTTTTCTTCCTTACTTCTGTGCTTATCACAGAGGGCATTTGGGGCTGCCCTCAGCCCCTGACTCTTGTCCCTTCCACTGTCACATCAGCTCCAGGGGTGCTGGGAGGTTGCTAACTGGCTCAGCAGAATTGTGGTTCTGCAGTTTTCTGCATGGCAAGGTCTCTGTGCAGCCTCAGTGCAGAAAACAGTGCTGGAGTTTTCTGGGGGGAGCATTTCCTGTGGATACGAGGCAAAATGAGCCCCACATCAGATACACTGCTTGAATGTCAGTGAGGAAAAAAATACCTCAGTGGCATGGCTACTCCTATATTCTCCTGTTATTTATTTGGGAGGCTCTTTTACATCAGACAAGTAAGAACATGAACCAATCCATGCTGTCCAAGCTTGTAAGCAATGCTGGTTTTTTGCCACATGTCCTGGTAGGGGGTTGCAGAAGGTACTGGCTAAAAACGTGGAAAAAGCCCATCCCTGGGAAGCTGCCCTGCATCTCCACAGCCTGTGCTCTTGTCTGGCTCTGAAATGCCCACTAATGCCCTCTGAACTCCTGCTCCATTAGGACTACAGCACATCATGCTACCCCAACCTCACTACCAAGCTGCTGAGCGCTGTGGCTGCTCTGGCCTTGTTTCCTCCACAGTGAATTGTTTTCAAAGACGAAGAGAAAAATCTCAGTGCTGTTCCCTGCGTGAAAATCTCTGGGCTTCAGCCTCACAGCAGGAGAGTGACAAGGGCGGAAAGCTGGCACAGCAGAATGGTGATTCGGGCTCTCCCTTTGGTTTTCAGGCTGTTTACTCAAAACAGCCCTTGAGAAAGATGCTAGGCCTCAAGCACATGTCACATTCAACCGGTTTAGCAATATTCCGCCTATTTCTGCTCAAACTAGCCAGGGAGGGGAGGGAGAATATAATATGTTAGTGCAAGTTCTCATAGACAACATATGAATATTTAGCACAAAATGTTCTTTCAAGGTGGGGCAAACATTTCTAATTGTGACACAAAAAGAAGGTATTTTGTAACAGTTTTAACAAGTTGCCTGTGAAAAAGCGTTTGTGTGAAATATGTTTAGACAGACTACCTCACATGACACTGAAATATTTCAAGGCTCTTTCTGAGCAGGCAATAACCTAGTTCTGTTTTTTAAAATCAAGTCAGCTTTATCACAGCCAATCCCAAACATAACTAAATAAATTAGTTGTGATTTTTTTTGGTTAGTTGTATTTTTTTGCTTTTTCCTCTTTGGAAAAATAAAGCTATGCTAAGTTGAGTGATTCCATTGCACATGGGTTTTACCCATTCAAGACTTCTTTCATCACAGAATCAACTTCCTCATTCAGAGGAAACCACGGAAATATTCAGGTAATAAATTTTAGCATAAGATTTCAAAGGCTTGTTCATACACTCCTGAAGTCCTGAAGAACTGCAACTTCCAAGAAGCTCACAGACTACTTGTCCCTACTGAAAAACATTTTATAAACCTGGCCTAATTTGGAAACCGTCTTTATTTCCTGTCCATTAGGGCTTATATCCAAAACAAAGATATGAATAATCCCTAAATTGTGGAGACCGAAAAATTCAGGTATAAATTCTGCAGCACAGTTTCCCATTTGAAACATTTGGATTTGACCCAAAGTCCAACTGAGTAGAAACAATTAAGGCCTCAGTTTTCTCTGACTTGCACGTGCAGTTCTTTCTTAACATGATCAGCCAGAGTAAGTCAAGCACGACTGGAACAGCCCTTGGTTACACAGACATCATCCTTTTTTCACCTGCCATTGCCTGGTAGTGCCACGAGCAAAAGAAAAATAAAAAGGCTTCCAATCAGGTGATAGACAGATAGATGTGGAAGCTTTCTTTATCTGTGACTTTCTGCCCTTTCTTGAGCTCCCAGCCAAGCCATAACCCATCAGAAGAGGATTCACAGCCCTTCTTGCCTCGAAGCCTGGCTCAGAAACCACAGCAGGGCAGGATCAGGTGGTGGAGTTATGCAAAGGCAAAACCAGAATCAGGGTCAAAAGAGCATTTTCCCCAGAGAGCAAACTTCTGGAGCAGGAACAAATGGGAGTGCCCAGCACAGCAGGTGGGAACAGGAGCAAGGCAGGATCACCAGGCCCTGGCTCCCAACACTGCACTGAATTCACCTTGGCATCCCTGGTGTAGGCACTGTGCTGCGCCAGGCCCCCGCAGGAGAGAAAACGTGTGGGGGCTGTGAAAATCCAAGGCAACCAAAATGCTTTTTCTGGGATACAGTAAAGGCATGGAGGGGGAATCTCTACTGGTAGGCTGTCAGGGAGATTCCCTTTGGGTTTTGTGCTACTGTAGGGTCATGGTGCCTACTTATACTTCCCACTGGCCCAGCAGGCCAGGCCCAGGCACTGACCCTGCATCAGCAAACCTGGCTTTGGATGTCCAGCTGGAGAAAGCACTAGGCACAGAGGGTACTAAATTTCTGTCCAAACAGAATTCATCTTCTGCCTGCATCAGCTTTGGAACCATAGGGAATTTCCAAGCTGGAGAAAAATCCAAAATACCTCATGTAGAAGCACCTTTCCCTTGGATTTTTATTGTCATAAGTTTTAAGAATATATTTTGTACCGAAACACTGTCAGCATTCTTTATACAATGGAAAATGACACAGTCATTATGTATCATGTAAAAGAGTAAAAACAGAGCAAGACAGGAACATTTCAGTTCAATGTGGAGTACAAATAGAATCTGATGTACAGCTTAAAAGCCACACACCAGATAAAAAAGATCATCTGGAAAACAACAGGTTCTCTTTTATTTTGGAAGTAGGGAGAAAAGTCAGGGAACGTCAAATGTTAAGGCTAAAAATTAAATTTTTAACTTGTATTTTATAGGTGGCAGCCTGATTCTTAATTCATCTGCAGCAGCAGCAACAACCCCCCCGCTTTACAAAGAGATTTGCACTTGCATGAAATAAGAATCAGGCTTCTATGCTCGGAGGACTCTGATTGACCTCAACAGGCTTTGGACTAGAGCCACAGTTGGAATTTCAGCTTGCAGTCTAAGGCTTCTTAACTGCAGGCCAAATTAGCACAAAATGAGGCTTTGCATTGGCATTCTACCCTTAACTTTGGATATTCCAGTTCTGGTTGCTTTAAACCCCGCTTTTATTGCAGGTTTAACATAGATCTGTTTGTGAGATTCTTCTCTTTTTGTTTTTTTTTCTTCCTTAAATACTGTGCTACAAAGGATGTTTTTATAGTCTGTGTTTTAGTCCCTATATTACGTGTTTTCGAAATTGCCTAAATGTATGTTTATATCATAACTACTCAGAAAGACCCACTGAAGTCCACTGTGAGCAGCCAAGGAAAAAAGTGTATTTAGTCCTAAAGAAGTCAAGAAAAGTGGCTGTGTTCATTTACAGTGTAGCGCAATGACTGTGTTTTATACAGCTATACCTACTATTTAAAAAGCTACTTGAAAAGTTATTATTCATGTGCAGTAGCTGATTTTCAAGCATTAATAACTTGGCTGTCTAGACAAGTTTTAATTGTCATATCAAAGGCCAAATATGTTCTCAAACAAGTGTAAAGAATCTCCCATCTCCCTTGGAAAGAGGCTGGTTCTCTCTCTGAACTAAGAGATTGCCAAATTTAACTTTTTCTCAAGTTATAAAAGCACAGTAAAACCCACAAATTTGCTGTTTAAGTTTTTAAAATGGATCGACTTCAACTCAAACCTATCCTGTGCAGCAAAGTTAGTAAGCCCCGAAAACCAGATTCTAGTGAATATGCAGAGTTCCCCCCACCAACTACCATGCCCATGTTTTCCCAGGGCCTAGAGGGCTCCATTAAAATGTAACTAAATGTGCGATAGGAAACATGGTTTTTCAAGAACGATATGTAAAGTTTACCCAAAGAACCTAAGACATTTTGTACATTCAAAATGTTGACACTTTGCTGTTCTTAACTGTCAGTAAGATTGTTCATTTTTACTAATAATACATACAATGAGTATAAATAAATAAACTACAGATAAGTTTTAAAAATTGTATTAACAATACGTTGTGCAAAAACTCATATAACGATCTACATTCTATGCAAATACCCTGACTAAAATACACAGGCTGTGTCCACACACCCTCAGTCAGTTTTTGCACAGTCCTTGGGCCAAACCAGCAGCTGAGGGCAACCAGCAAAATTCCATTACAAGCTATGGAGGTCATGCTGATTTACACCAGCAGAAGGGCAGGCCCCAAGGTGTGTGCAAAAATGCCATAGAAATCAGTGGGAATTGTGCTTGACTAAGGACTAGACAGTTTGATTGTACCCCATTAAAGTGAGTGGGAGTTTTGCCATTGATTTCCATGGAACCAGGCCCAGGCCCCGGGTAAGGACGTCAGCACGTGGCCCTATGTTGTGCTACACTACTCCACTTCAGTGCAGAAACAGTATTTGCAAAAGAAAAACTTGATTTTGTTGTCACTACTGTTCAGTAACCGGTTTTAGCGCTGCATTTCAGAGATTGCCTTTTCTGTGAGATTTGAAACAAGACTGCAAGTCTTTCTGAATCCATTCCAATTTGATTATCCAGCACAGGTGGGCTATTTCGATCCAAGAAAAACGGCTCAATGTCTATTAACCAACAGTGCTCTTCATTAGGATAAAAAACAGCCCGGTTCATCGGCACAGGAGTGAAGAACTGCATGCGGAAAAGGAACAGGGCAGCCTTCCTACCATAGCTGTGTCCAGAGCCGGCTGTCACTGCTCCCAACAGACGATGGCACCTGAGCTGGTTTGGAATCTGCAGTCCTAACAAGCTCAGCCCAGTTTTGTAAGCTGAAGATCTCCATTTATCTTTATTGTGTCAATTGCTGAGAGTGTTTCAATACGGTGGTAAAAATCAAAGAGCTGATGTCCATCCACAAATATTCTAAAACGGGGATGCTCGCAAAGTATCTCAACCTGTAAGAGATAAAATGTTGAAGCACGTTGTTCACAGCGTAACTGGGAAGTTATTTCACAGCACACAAAGAGCACTTCAAATAGTGTTGGTGCAGCTGCACATTGTGCTACTCGTGTGCCACGCAAGAGGCAAGGCTGAGACCAATCTGCCCCCTTGACACCAGTTACACTATGATGGATCTGCTCTTATTGCACAGGGACATTAATCCAATCTCATGCTGTCATAGCAGTAAGCACGCTGGAACCCAGTCCTGGGAGGTTTTGTGTCTTGGAATAATGCCAGAAACAGACTCAAACCGCTCATCACAGGAGGAGGAAATTTTATCTCCAACCCAAACTTTGCATTCCTTGCTACAAAGTTGTTGGTTTTGGTGGGGTTTTTTTTTGCGGCATAAGGGGGCAGTTCCCTCCGCAGTGCTTTCCACACTGCTTTTAATTTATTGGAAGGGAGTAAACACGGAAGAGGGATATAAGTTTGTCCTCCCCTCCCACAGATACACAGCTGCTGCAGAACTAAAAACCCTTCACTCCCGGGGCTGCAGACAGTCCCTGTCAGACTAGACTCCATCCTGGGGCTGCAGTGAAGGAAATGCAGTGCAGGACTGCTGGAATTCAGCTAGACAGTTCGCAGGAGGCACAAACAGGATCAGGGAGGGACGCAGCTCATCTCTCCTCCTGAGAGACCTGAAGAAATGCTTTGGAAAAGCAACAAAGCCCGGAGCTGAACAAGCTTGGACACGTTGGGAGATTCCTGATGTTAGGGGTGGCTTGAGAGGGTGCCCTGTTGTTAAGCTTTGCTGGAACTGCCCCGGCAGGAAGCTGGGACACAAGAGCACAGAATGTGCACTTTTACAGGCCCTTGGAGACCTCCAGATCTAGACACACAAAGGAGAAAACGTTCAGGGAAGCCACATGTAAATCCTGGGTCATTTCCAGAGGCTGGAAGTCCGGAGTGAAGTGCTGCTACCGGACACTTGACTCTGCTGCTATTACAGTGTATAAAAATGGGAACAGGGCCCGTGACAAACTGACTGAGCCAAAGCCCAAGTGACTTAGAGCACGTTGCACCGGGAGAAGTGGCAGCAGGCAGTCCAGGAGAGCTGGAACTCCTGGATCCCTGGTAGTGCACCAGGTACCAGGGACGCGGCCGTGCTGCCACGGAGCTCCTGTGTCACTGCAGCAGTGCCTGCCTGAGGCCCTGTTATGTAAAAGATATGGTTAACACTGCTCACGGTCCGCTTTTCACATCAGCCGCAGCCACGCCACAGTGCTAATTGGACTGGATCACAAGTAATTGGCAAGAACACTTAATAGTCTAATTTATTCACTGAGAGGGAGACCATCAAAGGTACAAAGTCAATCGGGAGCCTCAATTCCATTTGGGCATTTGGGAAAAAAGGAGGAAAAAAAAGGCAAAAGAACAACTCCCTTTCCACAGTCTCCCATGCTAAATGTGCGCTATTGCTGTCCTGTAACGTCAGCTGTCATTAGTGGGGCACGCACAAAAAACTTGCTCTGGGTAATTTGTCTGGCTCGTCTGAGGGCCCAGTCACCACCCAGTGCAGGAGGCAGTGGAACCCTCTCAGATGGAGCAGGACCCAGCCTCCAAGCCTTTTCAAGTGCATTTCCCACACCACCAAAGGGTGTTGCCAGTTCTGATGGGAGGGTGAGTTTGTAGAAGCAAGTAGAGCGCAACCAATTTGCAGCAAAACCAGTCATAAACACCCTCTTAACACCAAGCATCTGGGGAGATGGTGAGCTTTTGGGGTTGGGGGAGATTATCTTGGGGGCAAGAAGGATTAAGAGAGTTTGGCAGCTGGTCATAGCACTGGCATTTAGCAGAGGGGCCAGTAAGGTTTTGTAAGAGGGACAGGGAGGAGGAGGGGTTTTCTGGGTCAGCTGCACGGAAAAGGCATGCAGCCTTTTCTCCTCAGTGTAGTGAGAGAGAAGCAGCCCTCTGCAGCTGCACACTTTGTTAGTCCTGATTTGCAAAGACATCTTCACATAACCATAAACACTACAGATGGGAATCTGCTTCTAGGTCAACCCAGTCCATCCACAGCACCACAGCACTTCCATGTACACCATTTTCAAGTGACTACAGATTTAAATTTGATGGAAGGTTTAATCCCAGGGTTCAGAGAAGAACACCACTATTGCTTAGCTGTTTAATCTGCTAACACGAAGACCTACGGTCAACCTCAATGTAACATCCCTGGAGACAAAGGATGAATACGACCCTTATTAGCTGCACTAAACTGCAAACAGTATGTCCATTAAAAAAACCATCAAAATATATAGCAGTCCCACTGAATATTAACATTCTCCAGTAATAACTTGTAATGCACTAATAACATAGAGGTATTTCTTAATTTATGGCTATAAAACTAAGCTCAGGAAGTTGCTCTTCATCACACAGTATTACAACCTCTGACTTGTCATAGCGCCCAGGTGAGGTGTTCACAGCCCCATCTGCACTGCCTGCAGCTGCACGTAGCAGCGGGATCTCCACGCAACTCGATGGATACAAACAAACCAGCAACTGGTGTCTCAACCGGAGCAGTGCGGGCTACACTGTGATTTCATGAAAGGCACGTCAGGTTCTGCTGCAACTCGTATCAAATGACACTTTATCAGACACGGTGTAAGCCACTGCCATCCTGGTACTCACCCTAAAAGGCTGGTCCGGTATAAATGGAAAGTAAGGAATAGACGACTGCTCTTCCCCCCATTCTCCGGCTACACAAGAGTTTCTGACAAACTGTCTCTCTGTAAACACAGCTTTCAGTTCTATGGCTACATCCGCAGGAGGATCTTCTGACTCCCCACAAGTCAGACTGATGCCAAAGCTGCAATACAAACAGAACAGTTCTCATTCAGCCAGAAAAAAAGCAAATAAGCCCCAAATGCCGCCAGTCTTATTTCTCAGCTTATTAAAGCCACATAGCAGCACAGGGTGGAAGACAGATCAGCTCGTTCAGAGCTCTCTGAAAGCTCAGCAGAGACAAGGACATGGTTATGGCACACATATGTGTGTGTGTGTGCATGGCGTTGTGCATATATCTGTACATATATGCAGATTTATATGCTTGATATGCTCCTTCACTCCCAAGTGAAAACGGAATCCCTTGAAGAAATGCCCCCTCTATGGGTCAAAGGAGAAATCAGCATGCTATATTTAAAAGGATAAAAATAATCCTTTCCAGAAAGGAGGGATCCGTGCGGATGTGTGTGTGTGTGTACGTGCGGGTGGCCGCCCCCCTTCGCCCCCTTCCCGGGCCCGGTGCCCCCGGCGCGGGCAGCCCTGCCCAGGTGTTACCTCTCGGGGTTGAGGTCCACTATGCCCATAACTAAGATCTTCTTTCCCGGCCTCATTCCTCCTTTGATGTGCCCACAGAAGGGGACGATCTGGAAAGGACGGGGAGAAGGTGGCCAGGGTCAGCTCGGCATCAGCAGCGGCCGCCCTTGTGCAGCCGGAGCTGAGCGGGGGAGGGGGGAGTAAAGGGGTTGACAAAATAAAATACACCACCCCCCTCCCCCCCCCAAAAAATAAACAAAGGTGATTTACCAGGCGAGGGAAGTACACATCAGCTTGCACCGGAGATCCCAGGGAGTTGTTTAAATGCCCGTCCTCTATCTTCTGCAGGTAAAAAGCAGAGCGCTGAGGCAGGGCCAGGCGGAGTCCCCCAGCCCGCCCCGCTCCGCAGGTGCTCTGCCCGGCCCCCCAGCCCCGTCCCGGTGCCCGTCCCGGTGCCCACAGCCGCACTCACCAGCGCGTCCCGCTCNAGGAGGAAGAGGAGGAGGGGAGGTGGCCGGCTGGCACTGCCTCGCCCGGCGGGGAGCCCAGCCCTTGGCCCGAGGGCGAGCCGGGCAGGGCGGGGCGGGGGGTGCTGCCGCTTCCTCCGCTCCGCAGCCCCGCGGCGGGGCCGTCCCTCGGCGAGCGGGGACAGCGCGGCTCCGCTGGGCTGAGGGGGACGGCGGTGGGCCCGGACTGGCGGGGCCCGGGCCCCTCACCTGGCGCCTGCAGGTGATGGGTGCCTGGGGAGGGGCCACAGGAGCCCCGCGCCCATCACGTCAGAGATCACCTTTATGTCTGAGCTTGGACACCCCGGCGAAGAGGATGTGCCGAGCCGGGTGTCCTGGGTGACTCCCCTCCTCCAGAGGTGGGGACACGGCTCGGCCCCTCCGAAATGAACCTCCACCCCGCTCCCCTCCGTGCCCCGTGGCGGGGACCCTCAGGGGGCTGAGACCCCGAGCGAGGTCGGTGGGCAGAGCTCCGGCCGGAGGGTGAGGGCAGTCTCCCGGCCGAGTGCGGCCGCAGTTCCCCGGGGCCCGCCGTCCCTGCAGCCTCCGGCGAGGTGCGGTAATTGCATAAGGCGGCCCGTGCCGGTGAGCTCCCATTGACATGCAGTGGCCGTAGTTATGCAACGCGGCGGTGTCTGCGGGCGTCCCGCTCTGCAGGAGCACGGCGACCTCCGCCCGAGGCCGCCGGCCCTGCTCGTGCCACGCTAGGAATCCCTCACCTATACCACATCAGGAATGACTCGAGCCGCCAAACATGCTGTCATGGCCCTTTTGATGGGAGGAATTGAGGAAGGCTTTCTAGTCACTTCCTCAGCACTGGGATTTGATGGCGTGAGCATCCCTTTAGAAACGTGACACAGCAACTGGATTTGGCATGTGCTCGGCAGGACCTCGCACAGGTCCCTTAGCTTTTCGTGCCTCTTGCTTGCACACCTGGCTGGGTTGGTGAATGTCCCTGTCCTTCCTCCTCTGAGGCGCTGTGAGGATTAATTAGATTGAGTAAAGTGGAGTGGGAGAAGCAAAGTCACTGCAATATTTAGGGTTTCAATATGACGGTGTCCGTTGGGAAACACTTGCAATCAGTAGGTGATGCCATTTGAGAAATCAAGAGGTACTGAGTCTAAGTACAGATTGTGCAAGTGTTTAGGTGCTTGGCTACTTTTTCAGTAGTGCCCACTAATTTGGGCATGTTTTCCTCTCTGGATGCCCAGCTGGGGATGGCTCATAGAAGCTCATGTTTGGAAGTCATGTACTGAAGTCACGGCTTCTTCAGGGTGTACCAGCACAGCTGGGCACAAAGGCAGTGAGCATCCCCGTGGCCCAGGTCTCGGCATGGGAAAACCACTGGACTGTTTCCTTCTTGCCAAAACACTGGATGTCTCATCACCACATGGAAAAGCTGGAGACTGAATTTATAAATAGTGCAATAACACGAACCCATCACACATCAGAAACAGTTGGCTTTACAGTGGTCAGGTGAGTGCATTCACAAGTTTACCACAAAGTGGAACTGGAATTAGTTTGATGGGTTTCAGCTCCTGTGTGCTGCTCACCTCACCACAATGCTGATGGCAACTGCATTATGTTTTCTTTTTCTGTTGGCCTAAGAGAGAACAGAAATCGTCCTAAGCTTTTTTTTTTATTTAGTTGTATGGTGTTGCACATTGTCCAAAGAGCTCTTTTAAGAACCCTTTGTCTTCTCTGCTATACAGAGAGCCGCTTTGATGGATAAGATTAAATTCATTGGACATAAAATCAGGCCAGCCAGTTGTTTGTGCCAAAGCATGATGTTTTATGAAGGGAGAAGCCATCATTATGTATTTGTTTTGTAGCTGGTTTTAAATGAACTTTGCCATTTCAAAATAATGAAATAGCAAGACTTGTCCATCTGGCTAGCTACTTTGTCTTGTACTTGTCTTTTTGGCATGTTTTCCTCAAACTAGCACAAGTGCAGCATTTGTTTTGTTGGCCGTGGATTGACTGGAACAACCTGCACTATGAAATTTTGATGGAAAAGGACATTCACGAGTTTTTAAAGCTGTGGTGTTCTGTGCCTTTCTGTTTCTGTGCCATGTTATCCTCTTAACCTGTAATAGCCCAGGAGGACATTGAAAATCCTGTATATACCATGAACAACATGAGGCAGCCAGAGAGGAGCTCTGTGTCTGTGCACCACTGTCCTGCCTGCTTGATGGTCCCTCCTGTAGTTTCTCCGAGGGAGGGGTTCTCCAGCAGATTACCTGCATTGTCCAGCAGTCCATGGAGCAGGGTTCCATTTCTGGGCAGCACCGTGCCTCTCACCCATGGAGGGGCTTTCTTGGGACCCAGCTTCCCAGCAGGTTCCCCTCTGCAAAGAGCTGCAGGGTGAGTGCTGCACCTAAGCTCCTGTGCTTGTTCTTCTGGAAAAGGAGAGGTCCGGGCCAAATCTGTTCCCTCACCCATGTAGTGCTTGTTAAATCATCTGTACAAAATAGCCCCCATTCAGTATTTTTAACAGCTTTCTCGGCAGGGAAGCTCTTGAGTTATCATGCTTGAGGGCCTGAGCTTGCAGACCTTGTGGTAGTAGCTGGAGCAACATGATAAATATTTCTGCACCGCTGAAATGGTACAAGTTACCAAACTTGTCTGGTTGACCAAGTGCAAAAAAGCTTGTGGATAGGTATTGTCTTCCATTTCTGGGTTTGTACAGCCTTTTTCTAAGTGGGAGCCTGGGACTCTTGAAATGCAGAGAATCATATGAAGATTAAAAAGAAGTGGCATGGTGTGAACACCGTTTGGGAGCAGTTAATGACATGCCCAGCCCAGCCACCAAAGCCATTGCTGAGAACTGGCAAACCCAGAACTTCATCTTAATCCCAGCACCTTATATCTTGCAGCCACTCCCTTTGATGATTTAAAAAGGTGTATCTAATTCTTAGCTGGCCTTCACCGGCAAGGAATGCAGCACGATTGCAAATTTGGTGTGGTATAATTACCCTGCCTTTCTTGCCCCATTACCACTGACATTACTCTCCTCATGCCTGGGTTTATAGGCTGACTTGTAGAACCTCTCTGGTTTGTTTTGCTTTTTTAATGACAATGTTGAGAGGATGAGAGGTGTTTGCTGGTTTCATGGAAGCTTCCTTTGGTTTCTGGGTGGCAAGGCACCTAAGTCCTGGTTTTTGTAAGACTCGGAAAAAGCTGAGTAATACAGTAAAGGAGAATGTCTGGGAGTAAATTTGATTCAGTGGTTGGAGCCAAGTGTTTAATAGTTCAGAGGAATTGCTCCTTTTCAGAATTACACCTGAATGGCAGTGCTGATAAACAATTATTTGGGTTGTGTGGTGGGGGGTTTTTTACCTTTATAGCTCTGCCACTGCAAATCCTCCATTAGAGGGTTTTTTCCCAGGCATAAATTTACCCTGGGTGGGTGTCCAAGGCAGGACTTGAGAGTCAATGGTACTGACAATTACAGGGGTTTGGAAGGGGCAGGGGGCTGGAGACCAGAGCGGGAGATGTTGTTCATGCCCTCTTGCCATGTGGCTTCAAAGTGTTCCAAGGAGAGGTGTCCAAGGCAGGACTTGAGAGTCAATGGTACTGACAATTATAGGGGTTTGGAAGGGGCAGGGGGCTGGAGACCGGAGTGGGAGATGTTGTTCATGCCCTCTTGGCTTCAAAGTGTTCCAAGGAGAGGTTCCTCTGGCACTGTGCACCGAGGCTGTGCACGGGGTGCTGTGTTCTGGTGGAGATGTTCCTGAGCCTTCCCTCCCACGCTCACCCGTGGGAAAGACAAGTGACAGTTATCGGTACGGACAGTGTGGAGGGAGTGTTTAGCAGCCTGTGTGCTTTCACAGGCTTGTGCTGTCACATCCCCATGGATGGAGGAGTGAACGCAGGGCCAGGAGCAGCACCCCTCTCTTGACATTTATTTCATGTGGCTTCACTGCTTCTTGTTGCCCCCTGAATTATTACGGTCAAGGGTTTTGCCCTTAGGGTTCAAGCTCTGGCTGTGTACGAACCCGCTGGAGAAGTTGGTTTTCTGGGGCTCTCAGTAATAGATTGTGTAAACTGGTGTTTAAGGAGATGGTCCTGGTGGCTGAGTCACTTGGCTGCACACAGAACTGCTGCACATCTGGAGCAGAACATGTGTGTGTTGGAAATATCTGTCTTGATGATTGTTTACTGAAGTTTCCCCGGGATCTGAGGGTACGTACATAAATGCATGTCAGACTCAGCGGAAGCCTCCTCCAGCTCACTGCTTGCCTCTCCTCTTAGCAGCCAGGACACCAACCTGTGCCTACAGCTCCTTCTGTCCCCTGGACCAGCTGTGGGTGCTGGGTGGGAGGAAGGAGGTGGCTGGGGAAGAAGAACAGGAAGGTCACCATGAGGACATGACATTCCTCATCTGTCTCTGCCCTGCTGGCTCCTGCATTGCCAATTTCGGGTGAGTCGTGGTTCCCACATCCAAGAGGCAGGAGAGGTTCCCAGCTGTGCCCATGCCACACAGAGGGCAGAGGGAGCCAGAGCTTGGGCAGCACCTCTGTTCTGCCCCCATGCCCTTCCCCACAAGTGCAAAGACCCATCTCTGCTCTCCTTCTGGGGGGCAGCAGGGCCTGAGGCTGTTTCTGCTCTCTTTCTGCAGCTGAAGGAGCTGTGGGTGGACACACTGCTGGGGTAAGCGGGGGGATGCTCCAGGCACAACTGGGTAAGGGAACACAGCTCCTTAGCTGGGGAGAGGTGTCCCTGTGGTTGCAGGCAGCTCTTGGGCAGAGCTGCCTGACAAGAGAGAAGAGGTGGCTTGGAGCTCAGCTCATTCCCTGTCCGTTCCTGATGCACAGGACACCACAAGGAGCCAAGAGAGCCCAGCTGACCCACCTGGAGTTGAGCTGCCTCCATGTCATTGAGTGTCTCTCTGCTCTGGGCTCAGTCCCTGAGTGCTGGTGCTCCAGCCGAGCAGTAGAGGCATCAGTCCACGCATTCTCCTACTCCTCTCTTTCCCTGTGGAGTCTGGGCAGTGCTGGGAGCCTGGAGAGACTGGTGGAGGCCAGCAGAAATGACGGTGGGAGACTTACAGCTGCCTCTGGCTGTGCTGTGGTGCAGGGACGTGCAGCCACTGGAGGGAGCTTGTGTGGGAGGGAGGGAAGGGGAGTCCCACGGTGCCAGTCAGGGAGATGGAGAGGGCTGGGAAGCCACCAGGAGCATTGGTATGTCCTTGCTGGCAGTACTGGGAGAAAACCTGTCCTGCAGGACAGGGAGCCTGGGAGCACAGAGAGTCCCGGCTCTGCTGTGCTCAGTCTGCTGGTGCCAGGTGACAACAGTGGCCCTTTCTGCTGTGGGGCTGCTCTCTCAAAGGGAACAAAATCCTGCCTCCTGCCTTTCTGGTTTTCTCAGAGCTCTGTGACTCTCTTGCTGCAGGTGCTGATTCGTGTTCATCAGCTGAACTGCTGTGACTCCTGGGCCCCCCCAGCTGATGTCCACAATAAAATGGTCTTTCCTCTCTTCTGACTGTGTTGCCACAGAGTATTTTGGAGTGAGGAGCTGAGAGAGGATTGAGTTTGGGATCATTCCTTGTCCCAGCATCCTTCCTAGCAGGCAGCAAGTCTGAGTTGAGGTGCTTTAGGAAACAAACAAAAGCAGAGTATCCCACCCAAGTGTGGAGGTTGTAAGGGACTTGTGGAGGTCTTCTGGTCCAACATCTGGCCCAGCAGGATTCCCTAGAGCAGGCTGGCCAGGACCTTGTCCTGGTGTGTTTAGGGGATCTCCTTAGAGCAGGGCCACTTTACCTGAGTGAGGGCAAGACATAGGCAGGGCATGGTGCCAGGAAGGGCTGTTATGGATTAGAGAAGCTGGGTGTTCTAAACCTAATGAATTAGGTGGTGAATGAGTGAAATGACATGTTAGATTCCTGTGTACAGAGGGGATTGAGCCTTTATTTGCGAGGACTTTCTGTTTGCTTTCCTAATGAGCTCATAAAATATAGTTGAATTTATGAAGTACTTTGTACAGTAAATATGAGGTATCCAAACATACCATGACACTGCTCAGTCCAGAAGAGACTTCCTGTAGCTTTTCACTGTCTGCAGGACAGGGTGGGGGCTGTTCACTATTTTGAAAAGCTCTGCAGGGAATATTCCTCACCTGTAATTTAAACGACCTGCCTTAATATTCCTGCTTTTAAAGTACTTTCTGCAAATTAAATGCGGAACATGGGAATCTCATCTTTACGTTTAAATTGCGGGGCCCAGCAGTTTAAGCTACATGCAGAGCAAATTCTGCACTTAGTTATATGTGGGCAGTGCAGTCCCTGCATGGATTTCCTGGACACCACTGGTTTGTCCGAAGTGGTTTGTTGGTTTTGGTGCATTAGGAGAAGAGCCAGCATCTGACTGAGTCCCGGATATCTGCAGGTACACTGTGAGACTCACAGCTTCTCTTTAGCATCCAACAGTGCCTTCAGAAGACCCCATTCAGTCAGCACATCCGTCCAGGCCGGGGATGAGGCCGTTCCTGTGAGGAAAAGGAGAGATGGGAACTGCACTGAGTAGCTGATCCAGCCAGGTTTCCTGGCCTGTGCACATGGGTTTGAGGTGCTGTATTCCCACCCAGCACTTGTTGCAGTCTGAACTCCTCTTCCCATCTGGGTCATATGAGGTACCCTCCATGAGCAGCACTTTGCTCTTACAGGCATCCTGCTGTGCATTGCAGCAGTTCAGAGCTAAATAATTTATCTAAGAAGAATGTTTTCTACATGACTTAGAAAATGGAAGAGAAGAGGAATATTGCAACAGCAAACTGCAGGGTGGACAAATACATTCTGCCTCACAGTTTCTAAGCGTTGCACTTTGCCACTTTTGTTTCAAAATTGTTTTCTCTCTCATAATTATCTTCAAAAGAGAAAGCTGATCCAAAATGTTTCCCCTTTTTTAATATATATATATATATATATATATATTTCAGCATGGTTCATTGATTTCCATTTTTAATAATAGAGGTGAATAAACAAAAGAAAAAAGCCCCACAGCGATATATTACCTAGTATTTAAAATAGAGAGAATGCTCATATGTGCCGCAGCACACTTCATCTGTGGACATCAAAGTGTCTCATAGAGGTTGTAATTCTCATTTCAAAGATGAGGAAACAGAGGTGCTGAGAGAGAAAGTGACTTAGCAGGTCAGTGACAAAGCAAGGCAAGAGTCCCCTGAGCCTGTACTGCAGGCAGAGGTGAGGAAGCAGAGGAGAGCAAACCTGTCCTCACCTAATCAGGACAGCTGGGTCCCAAGTGCAGTGAAGGCACAGTGACACTGCAGGGAGAGCATCAAATCATGCCACAAGCCATAGAGCCAGCAAAGCCTGGTTTCTTCCAGTTTTGTGTCTAGTCCAGTAGTCCAGGGTTGTCTGCTGTTGGCCTTTGATGTCACAATGATGGGGTTCCACTTTGTCTTTCTCTCATCAATAGCACTGGGGAGTCTGGCTTCTCAGCTTTGTTGTCTGTTTTCCCAAAACTTTGGGGTACTTGAGAATTTTTGAGCTTTCCTGTTGTCGGCAATCACTGTGAGGCAGTGGAGTCACAAAGAACACATCCTTGCATGTACACACAGGCATGTTTGTCTTGGCATTGCAATTGGGGGTTGCCTTATCCTATGGAACTACTCAATCAGTCAGCATATACCTGCTGCAGATCTGTGGCTTTGAACGTTTTCTACTCTGTAACAGAGTTCCGAAAGTGGATAAAGGATGGCACAGAACAACAACGTTGGTTCAGTAACTACGTATGGGAAAATGTTTCCCAAGGGGAGAGACAAAATTGGACTTCCAGCTCTGTAGCTTCAACTTCTTTGAGCCCTGAGAGGCTCACAACACAGTGAGACTCATTCATGTTATTCATTTGATGAATGACTTGAGTGAGAAGGCTTTTTTGTGCCTGTAGCCATGCCCCCTTGGGTCGTGGTCCTCTCACATCTTGTTACCCAGAGAGGGAGAGGTTCAATGGGAATTTTGATGGGAAGGTCTAACATAGCAGGTCTTGGTTTGTAAACTCTGAAAATACTCTGGGGGGGGCTGTTCAGCTTCCTTGATGGTAAATTGAAACCTGCTGATAAGACGTTGGTTTTCCTAACTTTTAACAGACCTGTTAAAGGTAGGCCATGGGTGCCATAGGTCTGCTGGCCAAAAACTGAAGGCACTTGCTCTAAAGAACCCCCCTGGTATTTTAGGAGTGCTTCTAATGGCTCAGAAGAGAGCATCTTCCTCTCTGAGGACTAGAAGACAGCTGCTGGATGAGTGGCATGAGTTTCATGGTGTGATATGGCCATAAATTAATTAAAGGTCTTGGAGTCTTTTTCATAAAGGGATTTGCCTCTGAAACATAGACACAATTTGGGAGATTGTCTCACTCTGTTCATATTGTAGGAGGTAGCAAAATCAGTGGGAGTTTGCAAGTGAAAGTAAGTTTGCTAAACTGAATTTTTTCTCCCTCCAGGTGCTTGAGTGACACTTCCAGTGGGTGCTGCAGTGGGTGGGATCCCTGTGTGTTTGGTTACTCCTGGCAGGATGGTTTATCTGGAGGAGAAGGCCCCCACCCATTAGCTTCTAGTCCACTGGTTGGCTACTGAATGTTTTACATCCTCAGGTGCTTCAGTAATCTTCTTCCCTTAATACCAAGACTTTCTGCTGATTACCAATATTTTCCTTGGATTAGTGAGGCTTTACTGGCTGTTGTTCAAAAACAATTATTTGGACAACATACACAAATGGTGGTCAAGGAGGGATACCTGAAGATCCCTCTTCTTCACACCTTACCAGAAGAATATTCTTTCTACTGGGCTAGGTGGTCTTGGTCCTCCATCTCTTCTGTGTCATGAACCTAATATTCCTCATTGCCTGCCCAGTGGTCTGATGTCAGGAAAAGCCAAGACATCTTTCCTTCCCTCCAGCCAGTGTGGGTGCTTTGACAGGATGTGCTGGATTGATCTCAGACTGAAGGTGACATTCCCATGTCTGCCTTGCCTTTGGTGAGTGTCACAGTCCCCTTGGTTGATGCACCAAATCTGGGCATGGCAACATGAGAGGTAAAGCAAGGAACAATCCTCCTTTGTTCCCAAGTACCAGTGGGATTCAAAATCCACCTTGAGGAGGCAGGGAATGCATTTTCTTAGTGTTTCGTGTTGGCCATTTTAGATGTTAATTGCAATTACCCAGCAATTATGGTACCTCATATTGGAGGTGTAGGTGAGTAGATGGGGTTTAGGTATTTCCCTGCTGGATCCAGGCACACGGAAGGGAGGTGTAGGAGTTTCTGTCACCACACCTAAACCCTTTGTCAGTCTTGGGCCAGAGCGCCCAGGGTGATTAATTGTTAATGATGGAGGAGCAGCATTGTTTGTCCACTGAATAAATAAAGCAAATTTTCCAGCTGTTTCCTCCTCCAAGTCTCTCCCAGCTCCTTCCAACTTCCCCACATCACTCCCTTTCCCTAATCTCCCCATATTTTCTGTGACTTTATTCTGCTGTTTCAGCTCTGGTGGGCAATTCCCAGGGTGACAGAGGTCTTTCCAAGAGCAACCTGAATGTCCCAAATGTCCCTGTACAACCCCTTCCCGAAATCATCTGTGTCAAAAAGTGATGGTTTTGCCTTTTTGCAATGACCATATTTAATTACTAGTTAAATATCGAGGTCAGCAGCCACTCCTATCCCTAAAGAAGCGCTATGCCTTTTAAACGAGCAGAGCTGGAGGGCAAGGGCATTTAATGATCAAACCATCTGCAGAAGAATTGACCTTTCCATTTGTCCTTCAAAGCCAACATTGCCATGTTTTCCCAGAACCCGTGACCTATATAGCAAGTTGGTGTCCTATTAGGGTGGCTGGTCCTAAGGTGCCCGTGTTTCCTGCCACCTGTTTCAGAAACTGCCATGGTTTTAGCATCCTTATGGAAAACAATTCAGTCATTCCATTGGGTCTTTCAAAACATAAGAATGCAGCATGATGGGACACACCACAACCCATTCTGAAAGTAGTACAGCAGTTAAATGGGCAGACCCTGAGGACACTCTGAATCAATATGTAATAACAGTGGTGGTGTATGAAGCTTCCATTCCATCAGAGCAGCTCTATGACATTGATTTGTGTCAGAGAATAACTGGGAAGCTTTTCTCTCTGTAAATCCACTTCCTAACCTGGCAGACTTTTACGGCATGAAAGAGTCTGTGTGATATTAGTTTTCTAGTTTCTTCCATGCGTTCTGACAGGGATACGTAGCTAGTCCCCTTTGCTGAGAGTACATCTCCTTTAGATATGTTTTTTTTCTGGAAGAGCATTACTTGGGAAAAAAAGTTAATTTTAGTGACAGTTTTATTATGTTCCAATATTGGAGTATTTTCATAGCAAAGGTACATGTGCTTTTTTCTAGCATAAAAATGCATGTGTGTGCAGGGTTCTGGGAATCAGAAGAAATTATGTTAGCAAGAACATGGTTTTTGTTCATATGTTGGGAAAGCCAGTGCTGTGATTGAATGTAACTCTAAACAAAAATAAGCTGGGTACTATTTTTCACTCACAGGCCACCCAATTGAAAAATGTTCTCACCATCACCATATCAACAAGGGCAACTGTAAGTAGTCAAGTGAGTTGGAGTCAGACTCACCTCACCGTCTTCAGCTGTCCAACTTCAGCACCATCTACCTGACACTGGAGACTCTCTGTATAAAGGAATTTAGGATGGAATGAACCATCGTGGCTCACATGGAAACATGGGGTCTACAATTATCTATTTCTATCCACAGGGTTTTAAGGGAGCCCAGAACTGCCACTTACAGTGTAAATACCCAGTATCAGCTAGATAAATCCTGTGTTTGACCCCTGAGACACTCAGTAGGTCTCCAGACTCCCAGTCTTACCTCCCACTCACCCGGGCGCAGTGCCCACTGTATATATACAGCACCAGTCCCTGCTCAGCCTGTCTTAATTAATAACAGCTTTATTGTCTGATAGGTACCAACAGAATATAACCTGCGACACAGAAGGCTCCTGCCCTGAGGGTGTTTCCCTATAGACAGATGGCAAGCAGAAAATATTCCAGAAATGCTCTGCCTCGGAAGGTTCCCTTTCAGACATTGCTTGCTGGTGTGGGCGCCAGCTACAGAAGAGGTCTTCAAGGCTAAGGCAACATGGAAAACCTGCAAGGGAAAAACATGAAACCAAACAAGGGAAAAACACCCAAGCATTTAGTGTTCTTCAGTGGGGGTTTTATTTCAGCCCGTCATTCTCCCTCTTTGCCTAGCACCGTACATATATACCACATAGGAGAGCAGCTCTGCCCAGGGAGATGTAGCATCCACACAGGCAGGAGAAGGGGTGGGAGACAGCACGTCCCCAGCTTAATTTTACAGACTCGAAACAGATTTCAGCAGCTGACGTCATGCCTGGTATGAGGTTGGTGGGGACGTCGGCAGCAGAGGCAGTAATTAAACCCCTGGCATTC
Source organism: Falcunculus frontatus (assembly GCA_013398115.1). NCBI lineage: Eukaryota > Metazoa > Chordata > Aves > Passeriformes > Falcunculus > Falcunculus frontatus. The sequence continues at coordinate 792,007 of VZRV01009176.1, read as the reverse complement.
TGGCCGGAGGCACAGTCATGTCCTGCTTCATCTGAAGCAGAGTTGGCCTGACACAGCAGAAGCCTTTACGTAACCAGACCAGATTTTCATTTTTGGAGCAACAGTTTCAGAAGAACTACAGAAACTGCAGACAGGATTTGTCGCTATTTATGAGCAGGGGGGTGAGCGCACTTCTGTCGCCTCCTGTCTCGCACCTCGTTGGGTGACAAGTATGTCAGGGAGTGAGGGCTGGCCTTGGAGCTGACTACCAGGCTTCCGTTTGCATTCCCATTTCCTCTGTGTTTTCTGTTGGGATAGCAGAGGTTTGCACTGGCATGTGAGACATTTTCTTATTGCTCTCTGCAACCGCAGTCGCATTTCGGAAGCGTTTTGGCACACTGCCCTGCTGGCAGCCCACGATCGCAGTAGCAGCTTCTCAGGCTGAAATGGTTTTGTTGCAATGCATTAGCCCGTCTCTTTTATGGCATAAGCTTTTCCTTTCCTCCTCATCTGCTCTGGCTGTATCAGGAGGTATGAACCTTTTCTAGGGAATCTTTAATCTTTTTCAGCATTTGGAGTGAACCTGAATAAAAACTTGTTAGGCAAAAAAGCTTAATTGGAAAGACTTAGTGTGTTTCTTGGCTTGTTATTCTGGCTGACACCATCTCTTGCAGATGCAGTATTACAACAGCAGTAGTGCAGCAATACACTTACAATGGCCTGTTGCATGTAAACGTGATTGTTTGAAGGGGGAAGAATCATACTGACGTGCCTTCCAACTCCTGATGTGGTCATTGCCTATCCCCTGAGCGTGCTTTCCTTGTAGACATACTCACCCAGTGGTTTCCTGGAGAATAGAGGCTTAAAACTGATAGGCATTTTCTAACAACACTTAAACTGTGGGATAATTAAAGTCAAATTCATCGCTTCCCTTTTTGAGTAAAATCATTCAACCAGAATAAGAACAATGTATGACTCCTTGTGAGTTCACCAGCTGTAAATGCAGGATGTAAAGTAAAACAAACACATCATAAAACTTCTGCCCTGTTTTTTCCCCACCTGTTCTTTAGATTATTCATCTCTTTTGGAAAGCTTATTAGCTCAAGACTTTAAAATCATGGCTATACATGAGGAGCAAATATGATATGCGCACAGAAGACACTGAGGTCTTGATTTGAAGCAGGGGTGGGAAATGTTGGCGTCCTTGGTGAGGAATGAAGTGAGCCAGAGAGAGGTAGGCTGGGGGGGGCATGTGTGATTTAGGGATCACTGCCCAAGTTCAAAACACTTATGCAGACACTTGCCTGTAATTATGTATTTAAACACAGACCCAAAGATCTTAAATGCCTGCACAAACCTAAAACTCTAAACGTGTCACCTAAACATGTGCCTCTGTGCTTTGCTCAGTCAAAGCCTGCACAGTGAGGTGGGTTTGGCAGGAGCATTGCTGGGATACAGGTTCCCACTGACTGGGACCAGCAGGGCAGAGCTGGAGTCTTTTGTAGGAACCTGGCTACCACTGTCAGAGTCTGTAGAAGCCGCAGTCTCCAATTAACATCTTTAATCTTATTATCTCAAGGCTTTTATCTTCACATTTTCTTGTCTGTTTGTTTGTTTTCTTTAAATTTGTTTACGTATACCGAACTGAAAGTTTTTCTGGAAATGCTGGTATGGCTTTTAATTGCAAGAATGATTCACTGAGAATAATTAATTCAAAGATCTTGGCATCTCTTTTCCTTGTAAAAAAGGTGGTGGATATTCTGTGATTTTCTTGAAAGATTTATCCCCCTGAATGTGCATGTTTACACTCACACCCACACAGACTCACACACATTTGCAAATGCAGACACTTCCCTCTTCTTTTGGAGCTTTTAAGTTCTGGAGCAGCCCATCTGACCTGTACAGTTAACCCTTTCTGCTATGTATCTCCTTTATTTATGTCTAAAAGCAGGACAGAGCTTTGGAGGTTGGTGGGGCTCATCCTATAGGTTTTTGTCCACACCTTAAACCTCCCGAGCTTCCTCCATTGAGCAGGCACATGCAAACAGCAAGAAAGATCTGTGCCCCGTGCCAACTCCTTCAGGAGTGCTAACTTCAGGCTCCATCTGGGAGGCTGCTGGTTGGCCTAGGTCAAACCAGGCATTTTTCTAAGGAATTAAACAGCACTGATCAGCTCCCAGTGCCCAGGATTGTTCCCCAGTGGTGTTTAATTTATGAAACATTGCTGTTGATATAAAGGTTATAGCTTGCTCTCATTTTGCTATCTATTAGCAGCAAAAGGAATGAGTTGTACCTCAGGCTTTGAAAGCCCTCAGGAGTATTCTTAGGCAATAAATTAAGCCTGGACCTTGCAAGTCTGGAAAACAAGCTCATACAGAGCATAAGGGGTAGGATTTCCCCACTGGTGCTGTAAATGAAGTCTCTCATGAAACTTGAAGTGGCTCCTCACTGTAAACATCTGCAATACTTGAACTATTTGCTTATTAGACCTCACAATTTCATTTGAAATTTAGGCATCTAAAGAAGAAAACAAGGTGCTAAACACCTTTGAAGAGTAAGATCTTATTTTTTCCCTTGTTCTGAAAAAAGATCACTTATGCAATGCCAGAATTCCTGTAGCTTAGTACTCTCCACTGTTATTTCAGAAGTTAAAAGCTATGATGCTGCTTTTTAATCACCATCACAGCATGACAAAAATCCTACTTGCTTTGCAGTGATGGTCATATCATTGCAATACTGACAGCTCCCTTGGGACCTGTGCAAGGTAACAAGAAGGCTGGAGGTGAGCTGGGTTCAGCCAAATAAACACAAGGAGCCCACAGCAGAATAGGGAGTCACTCTGTAATTATACTCCTGTTTTTTCTGCCTTGTCTATGAAGCAGAGTCACTGGAACAGGAGAACTTTTAAAAATTCAGGGAGGACCAGGTTTATTATAACTAACTATAACAACTCTTGGCTCTTCGAGGGCATTTATTTAAATGTCTCTAAGCCCTTGCTCTTCACAAAGAGAGATACATGTAATTATCACAGTTCTAAAGTGGGGAGAGATGAGGCTTAATTAACTACTCGTGGATATACAGCAAATGAGTAGCAGAGATGAGAACACAAACCAGTTTTCCCGACTTCCACTGGCACCTGAATCCCGGTGCCATCTCTATCAGGTACACACCACAGTGGGATAAGCAAGACAAAAGTACCAATGGGTCAAAGCCAAGACCACAGATGGTCCCACGTCCAACTGAAGTGTCTCTGGGATACACCTATTGCCTGGCATTTAGTGAATGCAGCCCGGCATGAGGAACCTGCATGTCGTGTGTGTGAGAGACCGGTTTGATTGTCATAGTTTTGTCCTCCCAACAGTCCTAAAGTTTACTTGTGGGAAAGAGTTACCTGCTGAGGCATCGCCCACCTGTCTGCTCTCTGCTGCTCTACCACTCCAGCTGTGCTAACCTGGGACTCCTGGCTTTATCCAAGTCAGGAAAGTCAGTGGTTTAGGATGCAGCCACAGTGATACACACCCTACGCCATCCACTGAGGGTTCTTGCTTTCCAGCCTCTGTCGCTTTTGTTCCAATGGCAGGAATGTTCATGCAGGCTCAGACAGGACCTGTGGCCACTGAGCCATGCACTGGGAGACTCCTTGTTCCAGAAAACTGAGCCACACGCCTGGAAGAAGAGGCTGTGCTAGGAGGTGCAGAGATGAGATAAGCCAGGCACTGATTCCTCAAAGGGAGCATTAAGCCATTGTTTTCCCAAAAGGCTGATGACGGAGAAGGATAACTTTAAAGTGTTCTGTTCTGAATAAACAGTGCCAAAGCAGAGGAAGGGATCTTTCACCCCTCTTACTGACTCTGAGGCAGGAATATTCAAACTCTCTTTTTCCTCAATGCCTACACAGCCTGGATGCTGTGTCTTCCTTAGGCACCGCCAGCTGTCGTAACTGCTCTGGAAGTCAAGGTGCTCACGGCATCTCCACAGGCTCTCTGGAGCTTTATCCACCTGTTTGTCTTAGGGTTTTTTCCCCTATGATTGTGATAGAAGTTGTCTCAGCAAATGAGAATCCCTTGCTACACCGCTGAGATCACTTTCCTGTTTGGGTCAAAATGTAACCTTGAGCTTTCAGACTTGTCTCCCTGTGGCTCCTTGAGCACACTGGTGTGTGTCTGCAGCCATTTATCCAACTCCAGGAAGCAAATCAAATTAAAATGCCCAGAACAAGATTTTTCTGGCTTTTACTCGTGACTTATTAGGTTGCAGCAGTGAGCCTTTCAAGACAAGAAGGTATTTCTACTCCAGGCTGAAATAACAGGTTTTAGCACAGCCAGCAGGTGTCTTGCTGCTCACAGCCTGGGCAATACCTGCTTTTGCTGAGAGTGGAAGTAGGTACAACTGTGGCATGGGGTGACTTTGATGGCAGAGGGAAGCCTGTAAAGAGGAATCATGGCTTTTACTTCCAGCCACAATCAGAAGACCTATTTAGCATTTGCTCAGCTTCCTACAGGACAATGTTATTTTTATCCCACTAAAGCTTAAGGGCAAGCAAAGAAACCTTTGAAAACTTGCTGTCTTAACTGGGTTGAGTCAAAGTGGTCATTGACCACTGGATGCTACATACAAATGCATGCATGCATGTACATGTGTGTATCTTCCACTGAAGGTTCTTCAGTGTGACTTTATATTCAGGCTTTCAGGTCAGATGGCACTTAGAGATACTCAAGTGCTTGAAGAGAGAAGTGGAGACTCTGACTCAGTGCTCTGGTGGCAGCCTGATCCATCACCCAGCTACTTTCTCCCAAGGAGAAATTTCGAAAGAGATGTCATTAAAGCGCTTATTTGTGAGAAACAACCTGAAGACTGGAGGGAGGGAGGAGGGAGGGAGAGAGGGAGAGAGGATGGCACCAGCCACCACCTGAAGGTGCTGCGGGTGGAGATGCTGCTGCTGCAGCTCTCCTGCATCCCCTTCCACTGTGCAGATGCCAACAGCTGTAAGTGGAGCCCTGGGTATAGCTCAGGTTTTGCTGTCAATCACTGATTCCAGAAGCTATTCTGGAATGCCACCTGCTGGCATTTTTCCTATTAACTGCTCTAGAGATGAGCTGTTGTGTGGTCTCATCCCAAGCCTGGAAGCAAAGAGACAAACTTGACCTTTTCAGACTTTTTCAGTGAATGTCCTTCTTGGGTTTTTTTTTGGAGAGAGGTTGCCCTGAGGCCTTGTGAAAAGTCCAATTATGTAAGGGAGGGACTTGTTATGTGGGACCAGGAAAGGGGATGCCAATGCCAAAAGAAGCTATGAGAATGGATGAGGGTGAAGGAAACAAAGAAGAAAGTAAAACAAGCAAGAAAAATGTCTGTAGGCACTAATGAGGGATAAAAGGTCTTCCCTACCACAGCTCTGGCTGTGGGCATTTTTACCCATCAAACACCAGTTTAATGGCCCCTAAAAATGAGCATTTAGTCCATGATTTTTCTTTTTCCATCAAAGTTTATATGGCACTGATTATAAAAAAAACCCACATCTTTTTAGTTTTTGGCTGCAGCACTTTAAATTGGAAAGGAAGAGGAGGCATAGCTTCTGACTGCTCTGCCTTTTGGCACCAACACCAAAATCTGCAGTGCTGATGTTTATAAGCCCTGACAGTCCCGACAGCCAGACCAAAGCAAAGAACAAAGGCCCGCAGTGGTCAGCCGCCCTCACTCACACAGCAGGCAGAGCTCTGCATGCTGCTGCTGCGTGCAACGGGAATAAACTTCCCAGCTGCCATTCTCCTCACGGAGACACTGTCCTGCTGTGCCTCCAGCTTCCTGGCTGTGACCTGCTGCCGCTTTGAGGTTCCAGTGAAAAAACCCCAACAAACTCCCAAAGCACCCAGAGGGTCCCAGCTGCTCTGAGCAGCCTCAGTGGGGACCTCCACCCAACCCTCTGCCCAGCAGCTTTATTTGAGCCTGGCCCTGGGCTGCCTCGCAGGTGGGTTGGTGTCTGGTTCTGCTGTCCAGATGGGCCCTTGAGGGGATGCCTTGTAGCTTCTCTCCAGCCCCTTCAATGATTGCACCCCCAGGTGACCGCTGGGCTTGGGCCATCCCTTTGCTGTGTCTGGGGCTGTTGATGGAAGCTGCTGCCAGCACCCAGCTCTGCTCAGGGACTGTGCTGTGGGTGAGAGCACAGCCTGTGCTGTCTCCTTGTCCCCCTTCGTGGGACAATGCTGCTCCCTGACATAGATAAATGCTGCTGACACTCTTCCATTTCTTGTTCCTCAGGTAACTACCTCCTCCAGGGTTTTTTCAACAGAAGGTCCTCCCATTAGATGATTTTTTTCTTAATATATATTTCTATAGTCCTCTTCTGTTCTCAAGATGGTCTCACAAATTTTCTTTTTGTAAGTGCTGTGAATGAAATGTTTTTTTCTGAAACATCTCTGCAAACTGTGTTGACTGATGATGAAATCTTACTGTCTCTGACTGCCACGAATGAGTAGTTTTGAGCAACAACCTCAAATAAATCTTTGAGCCTTATCCAAGACACAAAGATCCCTAGATAGTCTAGCTGGGAGGCCTTGGCTTAGCACTCATCCTTCTGGAACAGCCTGAGCTCTTTCCCAAGCTTTTATTTTAAGAAACCAGTGAACTTCTGGGCATAAGTCTGAATTCTCACTGGTGGCTGGGAGGATGGAAATGTAACTGAACAGGACTGTTCTGCTGCTGTGCATCCAATGGTCTGAGTAAACCATCCATACCTGTAGAGATCCTGCTGGCATCTCTGGATAACCTCCTGCTCATGGTCAGGTAGGAGAGACTACTGGGACTTTGAGGGGTTTTGTTGGGTTTTGCATATTTATTTACTTTTATGTTGGATGTAGAAGTTGATGTATAAAAGATTTATCTGACACGTGGAGTAGCCTTTGGAAGTGGAGACTCTTCAGTATAGTGTGAGCACAGCATAATGGCTTTTAATATTTGGAGTTTTATGAAGTGCTCATGATGCCTCTTCCCCCAGCAAAGCTGAAATTCTCTTCTTTCAGACACTTTCACTTTCTGTTGTATGGCATGTTGCAAAAAACCCCTTTCACTTCTGTGCCATATCACCCAGGGCTCTCCTTTCAGGTGAACACTGCCAAGTGACAGATGTGTTCCTGCAGAACACTCACATGCCTTGAGAGCACATCTCTGGCTCAGCAGCTTTCTCTGTTTGGGAAAGTGCTCTTTTTGTGGGGAGCAAAATAAGAGGAGAGTTATAGCCTCCATTGATATAATGGGATCCAGCCATGACAGTCCTTTCATCATAATGAATGATGGATCTAGTTGCTATTATTCTGTTTTACTACTGTAACAGGTAGGTTTGATCTACGCTTGCCACAAGGGATGAATGTGTTAGGAAGGATAACACTGGAGTTGTTGTGGTTCAAACCCACTTAAGAAAAACTGCCCTGCATGTAAGGTGTGGACTGTTTCATGTTGGTGGAAAGAAGCCAAAACAAAAACCCCAAACCTTTGCTGTTTGAGTTTGTTCTCCTCAGTGTGTATTTCCTAATTTTGGAGAGTGGAATTCCTATGTTCTGCTTCACACATTGTTGGTGAGTTCTGTGTGGAAGTATCTGTGGTCAGAGCAAGTCTTTTAGCAATCGGCACGAGCCCTGATTCTCCTTGATTCCCAGCAGGTAAGTTTTTCAAAGTGGGTCTTACATCTGCTGGTGTTTTAACATAGGAGCTTTGCAGGGCCATGTGGCAGACTGGCAGATTCTGTAGCTTATAAATAACCTCTTTTGCAGTAATAACCACTCAGTGTCTTTAAAGAAAAATACACTTGGTGAGAGTGACCCTGTGTTTGTCTGTGGGACCTGACTCTGTCACTTCTACAAACTTTCAAACAAAATGAGTCATGATATGCCTCAACTTGTGTCTGAGCTTCTAAAGCTGATGAGAGAGGGGTGGGGACTGACTGGCCAGTCACCTGTGTCTTGCATGGCCCACTTTACGTGCCAGTAAGGTGCCTTAGTCTGTGAGACTGCCAGAGCCCTGTGCTGATGGCACTTTCACACATTTGGAAGCTGTAACGCAGGAGAAAAGCATGTTATCCTGTTATCCAGAGAGCTGAGAATTCAGCTGGTTTCCTGGGCATGACAGCAAGCTCACAGTGATGGCACTACCGAGGCTTTGTGGATTCCAGCTGCAGACAAGCCTCAACAGAATAACCAGATCAAAACTGCTAACACCATAAGTTTTGCTTAAAAATTAATTAGTAGGAAGGAGGAAAAGGAGGAAGGGCGGACACTGCTTTGATGACTGAATTGCAAAAAGTAGCACCACGATAACCCTGAGGGGTGTTTGGACTAAGACAACATAAGGTTTTGCTGTTCAGTGGAAAATATGGTAAGAGGCACCTCTCCAATGCACTCAGGGTTTGGACTCTAACTGGCTTTTTCTGACATTTGTGGGAGCTCAGTCGTCATCAGTCTGCTGCTAATCGTTTTCAAAAGAGGTGGCCGATCATGCTTCTGACCTTTCTGGATACTTCTGATGTTCCGAGGTTTAGATCGGATATTAGGAAACATTTCTTCACTGAAAGCATTGTCCAGCCCTGGCATAGCCTGCCCAGAGAAGTGGTGGAGTCACCATCCCTGGATGTGTTTAAAAGATGTGTAGATGTGGCACTTGGAGACATGGTTTAGTGCTGGGTTAACATTTGGACTCGATGATCTTCGAGGTCTTTTCCAGCATAAACAATTCTTTGATTCTATATTGCCCAAGGAAAGTATTCCAGTCCATCCAAAGAACAAGCCAAAGGACAAGGTAAAGCATCTCAGGTCCAAAACACAGGTTAGCCCAAATCACCAGCTGCCCTGGGGGTGCACTGGGGGTAGGTCCTCATCTGCATCTGCATAAGCAGGCAGGCCTCCAGTGATGGGTGGCAGGGCCTGGGAACATTTGTGTGTTGAAAAAGGCTTCTGTGAGAAACTGCATTTCACCTTCTTGGGATGTAAAGCCCTTGTGTTCAGCTGGCTTTCCATGGACATACCTGGTCTCCAGCTTGAAGGAATAAAAACACCTCCTGCATGACTCTGGGGAGGCTGCAAAGTGAGGATCTGGATATATGGGTGTGCGTGCACATGTCTTCTGTAACATGTGCATTTACTGTAGGCAAAAATTACAGTATTGTTTGCAGTTATGGCTTCCTTATGCTTCCTTCTGGAGCTCCCTTTTTTCTCTTCTGACTTCAGCAAAATTCCCTCTTTGGCTGGAGCTTTCCCTTGTTGATGCAATTTTCCATTGTTTCTTTCTTGCCTCAGGCTTAGTTTGTTTCTGCGAAGTTACAGTACAAGAGGTCTTGAGGGTTTTGACTAAGTTTAGAAGGAAACTGATGTTTTGTCTTAAATTTCTAACTGAAATAATTTTTTCATTATTTGAACACTTCCATGTTCTGAAAGGCAGCCTGGAAATCTGTCTGGAAGATGAACATGGAGTAAAGAGTGCTTTTTTGCCTTCAGGAAGTAGCCAAATGATTCTGTTGAGTTAGAGGTCTGAGAATCCTTTTGCACATCCTTGTGGGAGAGGAGAGGATAGACATTGGCAGAAACCAGCCTTTGGAAGTGGTATTTCCCCTGAGGGAAAGGGGATGGGAGCAATTGTGTGGAATAGTGAGAATGAGACAGGTGAGCAGATGGAGAAGCAAGGATGAGGGATGTGGGAAGGAGGGTGAATTAACTTGTGTGGTAACATATACACAAGAGAATCACTTAAAGGGACTGCTGCCTAAAAAATTTGCCACAATACACAGAGATTTCCAACTTTTGCGTTTCTGTATGGCCAGCCAAAAGCCGTGTTGCCAAGGTTGTTCCCTGCTCTGGTTCACAGTAAGTTAATAGCTTCCAAATTGTGCCAGGATCTGACATGGTTAAGACCTGCCTGATGTGGAGTTTTTTAGCAGAAATACCAATCCTGATGTGAATGGAAATGCCTGGCTGAAGACAGCAGAAAAACAGCAGATGAAGGGTTAAAGGAGTGGCAAGTACTAATTGCTGCAGAACCACCCCATGTGTTTCATGCAAATAAATAACCAGAGGACAAAACCCAAACTGGTGCCTTAGAGATAAGGGGACAAGATGATGACCCACAGCACAGAAACCGTGAAATGCCCAGATAAGGGTAACAAAAGGCTCAGTTTTGCTTGAAACTCTTGAAGAGTGAGACACAAGACCATCCTGTCCACTGCTGAAGGGTATAAAAGACGCATACAAAAATAGAGAAAAGCCCATCCCAGAGATGCAGTGGAGTGGTGTTGTTATCCCACGTGCTTCCTGCTGTACTTGGCTGATCCTGAGCAGATTGATGCACACAGTCCTGTGCACGTGAGTATGTTGATGGGAGAGTGGGAGTGGGTAGGACCAACTTACTGGAATATTTTAAATTAAAAAATCACCTTCCTTACCTCTAAGGTCTTGCAATGAGTTTTGTTCCACTAATTTCCCACAGTAATGAGACTAAATGTTCTAGTTCTGCTAATAGTTCTGCATGTAGGAGGTGATATATATCCATATGATGGCATTTTATATAAACCCCAGTTGCCTTTAAAAAAATACCCAGATAATTAGATTGCAAAGTTGCTATGTTAAAGGCATATTCCTACCAAAGTGAGGCACTCAGCTGCTGTGAATGGAAGTAGTCTGTTTAATCTTCATGCTGCCCTCTTGGAGGAAAGCTGCTGCCATCAGAATGTTTCTCATTTTCTAAATGCTCACCTTGAGAGATGCATTGAATGCTGCCAATTATAGGTGACACTACTGCACTGAAGCATATAAAGTGCCACAAAAAAAGCACCATAAAGAAAATCAGGCCACCCGAGTTACCTCTCAAGCAGGCTTTCTGCATGAGAGGTTCTTGCTCACCTGGATGCTGCAGCTATAAATGAAGGCAGCTCTCTGCTCCCACAGAAGTCAGAAAAACTTGTGCTCTGACCACCATCCAGGTGCCTTTCCTCCCTTCCTACTTGTCTCTGTTCCTGGCCACTCTGGTGGGCTCTGCAAAACAGCCACCTCTACCCAGTGAGAGCTTAGAGACAACTCCACTGCTGTCAGTGCAAGGAGCTTGTTCCCCAGCTGGCTTTTGCTCTTTCTCATGGAATTGTGGGGAGAGAAACAATTAAATGCTTGTGAAGCATTCCAGGGTGATAGTGGTGAGGTATCCAGGAGAGTAATATGTCTGTATTCTTAAAATCAATAAGGATAGAGAAGTCACACTGCACAAACAGTGCTGAATGAATGCTCTGGATTTTATCATTCCTTCAGTGGTGGAGGAGGATGTGGGAGAGTCCTGCGAGCAGCAGTAATGCCATGGAATTGAATAAAATAACCTTTATGCAATGGAGAAGTTTATAAATTGAAGATATCCAGCCATATAAATGTGTCTTTGTTCATCGTTGCTCAGCTCTGCTATTTTCCTCATCTCTTCACAGCCATCCTGTTTGAAGGGGTGGGTCGTGCAGGTGAGTTTCTGGTTCCATGTGCCTTCCTGCTGTCCTGCTCCTGATCTGATGCTGTGGATGCTGCCTGCCAGACACTGGACACTGCTGCAGGCAGACTCTTGGGCTGCCCTTGAAGAAGACAAACTTCCCAGTCCTTAACCAGTAAGTGAGAACATCTGGGAATGATATTTTTTGTGACTCCTTAGAAGTTCAGTTTAGAGACAGAAGTGTATTGTCTTTTTCCCTCTTTCTCTCACAAGAGTTGGCAGGGGTTAGTTTGAGTTACTTAAATGCTTACAATAATGTCCTTAATCTAGAGTTCAGTGAAAAGATTTGGGGACCAGTCAATGATTTTTAGCATGGCAGCTTAAAGTCTGGTTGAAAATACAAGGGTAGTGAGTTCCTTACTCTTCTTGCTCCCTCAAACCTAGGGATATTTCTCTGCTGCCAAAGGGTGGAACTCTTCTATTCTCCAACAATAAAAAGCAGATGATTTTCCTTCTTAAAATACCCAAAGGGGATTGCTAACACAGATCCTCTTCACTGTGTGCCCATCCTAATGTGCACAGCCAAATCTCATCCCTTCTAGCAGCAAGGAAAGGCAAATCCCTGGCATTGAAGGCACCCAGATTAACCCACTGCAGGATTAGGATGCTTGAGCTGTTGTTAGAAGATTAGTATATTTGGTTGTCAACACTTGCTGAACTTGGCCTGAAAATGATTTCCAGCAAGGTCACTGACTCTTGGGTGCCAGTTTGCCCAGCACATTGTGAAAGCCTGGAGTTAAAGCAAGTGCCTGTAAGGATTAAACTGGAGCACTGAGTGTGCAGAATATGTTTAGGATTTAAACCCATCATTGCTGCTGGCGGGGACAAAAGGCTCTGGCAGACTGATGGGAATTGCTGAGTTCCTGCCTTGCTGGGGAGGTGTTTCTGGGGCTTTGCTTTCTGGAGTTTCCTGCTGATGACAGTGAGTGCCATTAGGTGGGTGAGCTGCCCACAGATGAACTTGTCTCACTTTCTGCACAGTGCAAAATGAGTTTATTTTGAGGATAGAGCCTCTGCAGGGGTGCCTCTAGGTAGAAAGCAATTGGCTTCCACTTTCTGTTCTGGGACTCAAACTGTCTGTGTTCATAATGTTTTATTTCAGCTACTAGCAGAAGGATTCATGTTGAGAGTTTTTTTTAAATATAGGATCTTCCTCTTGTCAGCAGGGCATTAATAACCCTGCACAAAGTCTGCTCATGCTAGCTCATCACCTTGTAAATACTTACATGGCTTTCCAGTGCATGGGGGAGTGACAGTGGAGCTGTGGTCCCAGTGCAACCAGTCCTGCTCTGGTGTGTGAGCTGGTGTCTGAGGTGCCCTGATGCTGCTGGAGCACGTTGTGGTGCTGCAGGGAGCGTGCATGGGGAGGGATGGGCATGGTAGGTCTCTCCTTCTTGAAAAGCAGCTTTTTTCCTATTCGTTTTCTTCCTCTGTTAAAATAAATGAGGGCTCTAAAGAGTCTAAAGATAGACCCTTTTAAGATTTTTGATAGTACCGGAGGAACCTGTATGTTCCTCTGTTTATCAGTGGAAAACTGCCCTGATGGTAAAATAACTGTTAGTTGGAAACTGTTTTTCTCTATCATTGAATACAGTTGAATACAAACTTATATTTGATTCAAAGCAACTTGTCTTGAAAAGTACCGACCACTGTCTGTGTCATGGAGTTGGTTCCAGTGATTTCATTCAGCAGCATATCTAGATTTCCAAAGCACATCCTCTTGTAAACATGGATTGTATCATGCTTCTCTTTGTGCATACAAGCATTGGTAGCCATTTCATATCTGAAATTAATATAACTGCATTTGTCACTCCTCTGACAATATAATTTTATTTCCTCAACAGGCCAGCAAAGAGATTCAAACCCATGTCAAAGAAATAAGCCTAAAAGTTCTTTCAGAGAAGATACACTCTAGAAAGGTAGGGCCTTTCCATAAAAGCTTCCTTTGAGTTCAACTCTGGTGTCTTAAAACTATAGCTGTCCTGAGCATTCCCACTTTTGGGAATGCTGTACAGCCTAGTGAAGCAAGAGCCATTCAATTTTAATAACTTTATAAGCACTAAGTACATTGCTCTGTGCTTTACAAACGTACTTGAGGGGATTTTTGTAGAGCTGCATGATAAAATAATTTTGAATATTTTATCCAAGGCCTGTGTTGTGATTTATTCTGAAAAAAAAAAAACCTCTGCTGAAACCCAGAATGTGGGCTTTAAGTTTCTGCCTGGATTACTGAGTGCGGCCAGAGGAGAAGGCCACCACTGTGGTGGCATTGTTTCCAGTTGTCTCACTGCAACAAGAGATGCATTATGGAATAACTGGCAAGAACATGGGACAGCAAGGTGTGTGTGGTGTGTGTGTGTGTGTGTTTTGGTTCTTCCATTTGTCCAATGTTTCCTGCATGCAGAACTTTCCCTAGGTTTAGATCAGCATGGAGCTGGCTGACCAGCTGTGTCTAACAGGCACACAGGTGATCAAGTGGCCTGTACTCAGTGAAGAGTTTCAGGCCATCCATTTGTTGGATGAAAATGTAATGTCTGACATCATGCTGAGGTCATTTGGATTATCTGATGAGTAAAAGCATATATATGCCTATACACACTCGGTATATATAAGAGGGCCATAAACAAGACATGGTCCAGTGTGGAAAAAGGTTCATTGTGGATTTTAATCTACTAGGAGGAGAGGCCATAGAGTGTTTGTAAGGGTTATGCTTGTATTTCAGCCCGTGCTTGCTGTAACAAGTGCTTATAAACTTGTGACTTGAAGGCAGTTTCTAGGACATGGGCAGAGTCACTGTGCACATATCTGGGGGATTCACAAAGTGAAAAAAGGAGAGAAAAATGCCGATGCCACCATGCTAGGAGCTCAGGCCTTTGTCTTCTTCAAGGAACATGCTATGCACAAGCAGCTCAAGCAGTTCTTGTTTTTGATCCATGTGTAGAGCACAACATATTGTCTGGCTAATAAGAAATAATCATACTTAAACCACTGGTTTCCACATCAGAATACCTCTGAAGGGTGGACCTCAGGATGCCTGCAAAGGGTGGACCTCACACCTACACTGATAAATAGACAGCAGCAGTGCTGGCTGGATGCCCTGCACTTCCCACAGCTGGCACATGCGTGTTCATATAGGCTTTCCACCCCTATCTCAGTGGCCAAGGAAGCTCCAGCTGGGTTGATTCCCAGTCCCATGATGTTGTTTCCAATAGGTACTAGTTAATTCACTGCCTTTATATTTGACATGGGGCAGTTCCCAGCCAGACTGTCTGCTTGGTAAGCACTGTGGCTGCACAAGGTAAATAACATTTTGATGCTGAAGAATATTTTAAATTGGCTATAAAAGTTTAAGTTTGAGAGGAAACAAGCAGAAATATAAAATGAAAGGAGTGGATGTGGTGAGATTGTGATTCTGTAGCAGACAGAGATGCAGGCAGAGGCTGATCAGCTTGCACGGCTTGCATTGGGGGGCAGGAGCCTTTTCTATATCAAAGAACAAAAATGTACTCGGGAACCAATCTCCGTCTGGGGCTATAGGAAGATCTGTAGCTGCTCACAGGATCCAGACTGTGGATCTATGTTGTTTATGGATTTTAGAGGTCTTTTTCAACCTAAACTTCTCTGTGGTTCTGTGTGTTACATCTGTGTGTTTGTCCCTGGAAATGTTTAAGGCCAGGCTGGAGGGGCTTTGAGCAACCTGGTCTAGTGGAAGGTGTCCCTGCCCACAGCAGGGGGGCTGTTGGAGCCACATGATCTTTCAGGTCTCTTCCAACTAAAACCATTTTTATCTCCATCTTCCTCAAACCCCAAATCCACACTGTTTCTCCAGCACCCCCTGCCAGCATTTCCCACTCAGGAGCGCTAAGGTTTTGACATGCAATATTTTGCTTTAAATGCTCAGTTTCCCTCCTCCTGGCAGGGATGGGGAAGGACAAGGCAGGCAAGAGCCCAGAGCATGCACTCATTAGTTTCTGTCTGCCAACAAGTTGGGAGCATGCAATATTATATGAAATGTCTGGCTGTTATAAAAGGCTTTGGTTAAGTAATCCCATTTCTCTTGCATAAGTGCTTGTTTTTGGGAGGCTTTAGCCAATTGGAGGCTGCAGCAGCACAGAGACAGAAAGCATGTCTAACTGCTGTGATTTTTTATTTTTCTTTTAATAATACGTGATTATTAATCTGCTGAGAGTTGTATGAAATCTCTTCAGATAAGGTTAGGTGGCGGAGACTCGCCAGCGCTGCTTGTAGCTGAACCACAGCTGTAAAACGCTGCCAAAAAGCCTGTGTGGATCCCTGTGAGTAATATTTCTGACTCTTCTAATGGGTGTTTGTGGCTGGAGACTGCAGGCAGGAAATGTTGCAGACGTTTATTGCAAGCAGTAAGTTAGAGGGAGGCAGGAGGTGAGAGACAGTAGTGAAACTATTGACCTGTTTAATAAGGCTTTCCTCCTAGACTTCCATAAGCAAACATGGGTTTCTCTGAAGCTGTGCAATCAAGGTTCTTCCAAATATGCTAATGAAAAAGAAATGTGATGCTGAAGTCAACTACAGGACTATGGGAGAACAGAGATTTGGCCTGACAGGGAGATCACAGGACCATCTAGTCCTGTGTGCTGGTTTGGAGCAGCCAAATGTCCTGTTCTTATATTCTTTCCTTGATCATTGACAAGTGTACAGTGGTATTTTTCTCCTACATTTTCATGGCTTTCAGGAATCTGCATGTCAGTTATTTCCTGAGCCAGAAATGGTATCTCCAATAGTACAAGTGGATTTTACTTTTCAGAATTTGCTCATCCAGTGTATCTGTTGAAGACAACATGTTGTTCTGCAGTTTGACTGACATACATCTAGTTGAGATTTCATATCTTGCATTCTCCCACATAGGATTTTAATTTTTATTTTTAAAAGGGTGTTTTTTCTGTTAAGATAGAACTGAAAAGGGAAAAACGTATATGGATTTGCAGAAAATGGAATTTCCCTTCCCATTTCCTTGTGACGTGTCTGGATACAGCGTGTTCCGTGAACAAAACCTGGAACTATAAAACAATCCACTGAAGTGGGAACTGGAATTTATTGTTCAAGACTGAGCAACATGAAACAACTCAGTTGTTACTCCTGCCAACCCTGGATAGCATTGAAGTGCCACTTTACAGAGAAAGCAGCTCAAATGCTGAGCTGTGAGGAGAAAAAAAGCTGTTGCCTATAGTTGGGTGTATGTGTGCCTACTCTTAGAGGTGGCACTGAACTTTTCTGGGATAGAATAAATGCTGGACTAATAGAAATCACTTGGGAAAGCTCAAGTCACTACTTACTAACCTTGAAAAATTGTTGAATGTGGATTTTATAGTCTATAAAGTTCTTGAGACATGCTAAAGCATTTAAAGCTTATTTGCAGGCAGTAGACAAGGAGGTAATACCACCATGAAAGGAAGTTAATTTGTCGGAGTTATAGGATTAGAGAGGTAAATGTGAGAAGTTATGTTGAACTAAAAGTCTTCTCTTTGCAGCCAAGTGCCTTCAACATTTTCATATTTGCTTCCAAGAGGGGGCAAAATTGATAAGCCTGTTTGCTTCAGTCAAACTGCGACGTGTATGCCAGATGAGCTAATTTTGTGGGCTAATTATTCAGGCCTTTGTGAAAACCTTAGGCAAACCTAAGCTATGGCTCTTGCACTGTGCCAGTAAGGGATGGAGGGTGGCAGAGCAGGTGGCTCTCCCAAAGCTTCCCATTTGCATTCTGCAACCTCACAAGGTCTCTTCAAATGGAGGGGCTCCTAGACGATGCAAGACCTCTTTAGTTCCTATGAAAACTCCACAAATAAAAGTTGGCAGTTAAAATTTGAGAATTTACAACATTCTTTCTAAAACAGTCTCTGGGATGTGGAACAAATCCAGGCATCCTTTAGGATAAGCCAACAATATCTCTAATGTGTTTCAGAGCAAGATGGATGCTCTACATAAGTTGAAGGTTTTGGTGATGTTTCTGTCTCTGGCTACTTTCACGGTCATGGTGACAATAAACGCTGGAAATGCCACTGGGACTTTCAAAGGTAATGCAAGCAAATTTTCTTCATTCAGAGGTGGGTTTCATGCTTTATATCACGTAATGATGTAAGGTGGCTTAGATGGGATAGATCTGTTTGTTACCTCATCAACTCTCCAAATCCACCTTGTTGTGTGAAACGGGGAGGTAGTCGGTGCATCCTCCAGGTGTTACAGCCAGATGTCTGAACCCTATCCAGTCCCTTGAAATCCAAGTAAATGTCCCCACTGAACCTGGATCTGGTGGTGGTTGACAGGCAGTCTTTCCATACCCTTGTATCCCTGGTGGAAGATGTTCAGGCTGCTGCTGTGGGTCTGTAGACAACAGTGGTGATGTGTTTGAACACCACCCGGCTGAATCTGCCAGGAATTCCCATCGTGCTTTCCTCTGGATTTCATACTCAGCTGGCTTTTCTGGTTCTGTGTAAGAGGGAAGGTGCTCGGTGTTCCCAATAAGGGACAATGATCCCATAATGGGTGCCTAAACCAACTGCAGCACGTGGTTGGTTTGCACCAAGGGTGTGCTCTCATCATCCTTGAACCCGCTGAGGTAGGGAGGGAGACTGAAGGTTGAGGAAAATCAGCAGTCTTTCCCCTTCCTCTGGATGCAATAACACTCTTGCCTGTAACAACATTCACCACTGCAGGTCTGTTCAGGACAACCCCTGGAAACATCTCAGCCAAGTACAGCACTGATTTCACACCAGCTGGTTGGACTTTCCTCATCTGGAATGTCATCTACGCCTGGCAGCTTGCCTGGCTTCTCTACGCCTTGTCAGGGATCTGTCGAAGGTATTTTCCCTATTTACTGTTTGCAGTATAAATGAGAAGGGACAGTGACTCTTCCCTTTTGGAGTAGCTCAGTCTCTAACCCCTCTTTGAGGAGTTTCTAGTAAGAGCAAACCCAGTGCCATTTATCCTGACTTGACATGTTGAAGTTCTGTGGCTGAAGCATCTCTTATGTCCAGCATCCAGAGCTGGGAAGGAGTTTGGAGGTGCTCTATTGTGTGGACAGGTATCAAAGTGTGTAAACTCCTCTGTGAGGCCTCGTTTCCAGCAATTTGGGGGATCTGACAGATTTACCCAGTACTTGCACTTACCCACTGCTAGAGGCTGACAATCCACAGGGGCAAAATTAATGGATTACGGAGCTAATGCCTTGAGTTTACTTTCTGTTAGAGATCAAACAACCAGCACTGGGGAGTCTCTTGGTTTGTTGAACTGGACTTGAAGCTTTTCCTGGGGCTATGAGATCAATAACTGCCTGATATGGAAAGCCACAGGCATTTCTGTATTTTATCAGAGAAAGACAGACAGGAGAAACAGTCTGATTTAAGCTGAAATGTTGAACTCAAATGTAAAATCCCTCCTAATATAAGGAAAATGAGGCCGTAAAGGTTTGTCCGGTCAATGCAGGAATTGTTTTCCTTTCTTCATGGCCTTCTTCCTTTTTTCCTGGCAGGAATGAACTTGGATATGTCTTTATAAAGCCAGACTTGCTGCCAATACCTTTTTATGTGGCGTGGTGTCTGAATAATGGCCTCAATGTTGGATGGCTCTTTCTGTGGGACCGAGAGTAAGTTGTCTTTTGTTACAAATACTTTCTAACACTCTTGATGGGATCGCCCCAGTACTTTTTCCTCTGTGTGTGAACACTTAATCACACCTGTAAAACTCTATGCCAGGCTTTGACAAAATGTTGCCTTCATAAAAATTTAGGTGTTTTGCATTATGTTGTCATCTTGCCCATGAGACAGATTGGTCATTGAAGTCTAAGAGCTCCTCAAAGCTGCTGTTCTTCTACATTTTTACCTCCACAGGTAAGACAGGAGCCATGCCTCTCTTCATTGATGCAGTTAAGCTCCTTGCCTTGGATTGTTTCCATAATGATGGTCACATTAAGGGCTTATGAGAGCACCACTGTCAAGAGGTGAAGAAATCACTTGCAGTCAGGAAAACAACTTCATGATTAACAGAGTAAAACAGCAACAGCAATATGTCAAAATGAGGGCTACGTGTAGTGATTACCTTTATTAAAGGCTGATCAACTTAAAGCCAGTAAAGACCAAACACTAAAGCTACAAATTAGGGCATTGTGACACCACTGAAAAATGTGATGTCTATTGTGTGTGTATATGTTCTTTGTCCTAGATACTTGCTTCCAGCCCTGGTGTTCCTGGCAGTCCTCTCTCTTACCACATGTGCCTCCCTGTTTATTTCCCACCGAGCCTTGAGCATCCATTCCTCGTGGTTTGTGAAGAGTCACAGAGCTGAGCTCTGGCTCATCCGCATTCTGGTAGGTGGCTTCTGAGAAGCTGTGCTGTGGGTAAATGGTAAAGAAAAACCAACCTCTGTGCAGTGCTGGAGGTATCAGAGTGAAAGATTCAGTGGCAAAACATAGCTAAGGAAAGATTTCTGCCCTGCACGGAAAAGTTCCTACCAACCCTTCTGGAAATGCGTCTGCATCTCTTGGCACAAACTGGGAGTGGGCTCTTGTTCTTTTTATTGCGCTTCCTAAAACACCAGCGTAACACACTGCTGGGCTGGATCTCTGGAGCCCCTCAGGACTCCAAGGCTTCACCTTTTCTCTGTGTTGAGGGACCCTTCCTGCAGCTAGGTCCAGAAGGCTGGCTTAACTGCACCAGGGCCTACAGGTCACCAGTGCCAAACAGAGATGACCTGTGTCACTCTTGTCCTCTTGCTGTGCTGGGTGGCAGGTCCAGAATGGGCTGGCACTGTACGTGACATGGACCAGCATTGCCACGCTGCTGAACTTCGCCGTCGTGCTGATCTACAAGTGGAACGTGCCCAATGAGAAAGCAACCACTGCTTCCCTGAGCATCCTGGCTCTCAGCCTTGTGATATGGTAAGCGACCCCACGGGTCCCCACCGAGCCTCAAAGACCCCTTCCACCTCTCATCAATGGTGACCCTCTGTTCCAATTCACTCCTTGCTTGTCTCTCTCCCAACACCGAGTACAAAGGCCTCTGTTATAATTCATGGCAGATGGGCTGGGAGTCTGGGCACAGCTTTTCTTCCCTGACCTCAACAATGCCAATAAGCACATGTTGTGGGCCAGGAACATGTTTTTGTGACTTACATGAGCCCAACCAGACTTAGGTTTACAGGTGAAGGTGGGATACAGAAACCGTATGAAACATGGCTTTATTTTTCCCTAAACTTACCTTAAATAAATTATTTATGAATTTTTTTAATATTAGTAAATGAAAAATTTTGGACTCTTGGCCACACTGGCCCACAAAAGCCCCCATTCTCTGTCTAATTCCTTTCTTAGGGAATGGAAATAAAACACAGATAAAATTCTTACTTTGGTCACTCTTTTTCTTCACAGGTTTTATCTAGAAAACTACTTACTTGACAAGTATGTCCGCTATAACCTCACAGTCTACCCAGTGGTCATAGCAGCTCTGACTGGCAGTGCGTGCAGGAATGGCTCGTTTTCATCCCCACTGACCAATGACACTTTTATAGGTGAATCTTTCTAACTCCTGTAAAAGAAGGCCAGTAAACACATCCTTCCTCTGTATTAAGGGCAGAGAGACTTGCCACTTGAAGAGCATCATTTGTTAAAAGCAGAACTAGGGATATATCTGAAAATATTAATTTTGCTAAGGAAAGAGTAGAGCAGAAATCACTGCCCATGAGCCTCGGGGCTGAATCTAAACCTTGTGTTGTCTCAAGTTCACTTCCCAGTGCAAAATGTTTGTCCCGCAATCCTCCATCACCCACTTGGCTCCTCCAACAGCTCCATCTGATGTAGGGCAGGCCAAAGGAGAAGCAGGGCTGGGGTGAAGGCTTGGACTTCCATTTGCCCTGTATTGTTGGGCATATAGGAGCAGTGCATAAGCTTCTGACCCACAGAGGGCTTCACAGCGCAAACCCCTGCACATGCTCCTCTCCTATGCAGAGCTCAGGCTAGCCTTAACAAGTTTTCCTGGGATTATCTGGTTGCTGCCAGCCACTGTAGCAGAGTTGAGTGTAGTCATCCATGGTAAAAGGGCTTAAGCTGTCCAAATTCTGTACAATCACAGTCTGGCAGAAGCTGTACCATTATGAGCAGCTTTATGCTGGCATGAAAGGGACTGAGCTGTGTGAACTCTGAATCCTGCTGTAGCAGTTTGAGATGCCTATTCCCACCACGGGGTCAGCAGAAGGCAGCTTGTTCCCACCCTTCAGCCATCCCACTGCCAGTACCAGTGGCTAAAGCTAAAGTCTGGACTGGCACCACCATTGGAGCCAGCCCGGTACAGCTCCCTTTGCTGTAAGTGCAGCTGGAGCCTGGTCATGTCTGAAAGCACACAGCAGGACTTGGCAAAGCTTGTCTGCCACAGCCATGGGTGCACTGGAGGCTTGTCTCCTGATGTTTGTGGCCACCAGGAATGTGGAGGTGTGCATGGTCTCTGGCAGGCAGCTCTGTTCCTGCAGTAGGTACATTTCTACCAGCAAAACTTCATTCTTAGTGGTTCAGCTTGTTTGGCTGGTAGGACAAGAATGTGCTTTTCCCAAACTAGTACATGTTTCTTTATATAGTTCAACTATTCTTGGAGTATTTTGTTAATGTAATGTATTTTAATTCCTGTGTCCAGGAAGCCTCCCCCTTTTTAGACATGACTTGACCTGGAAGCATTGGGCGAGTTTGTCTGTATAGCAGTAAAACTCTGAGAGACACAGCTCTGGGGGTAATGGATCCTATATGGGCAGTTGTTAATGGTTTTTTTCTCTTTTCCTGAATACCCCCTGTTCTGGGAGCTGGGGTATGACAAGAGGCACTGTCTTTTTTTAATGCTCTAATATGCTTCTGTATTTTTCCCCCAGTTGTTCTGCTGGCACTGACGTGCTTGATCTTTGCTGTTCGGCTGGGACTAGTCACATGGAGACACTGGAAGAGACCACTGGAAGCATCAGGAACCCCAGGTCCATCAGGCACGGTGGCCTGAGACCTCTGGCACATTGTGGCAGATACTTGAAAGGGAGAAAAAAGAATTGGGCATCTGCTGGTCCTTCCTTCCTGTATTAATTGCCTTGTGCTCTTCTCTCTTATTCTCCATTCCAAACACAGATGTCTTGTGTCTGCAAACACATCTTGCTCCCACGTTCTCTTGGATCAGCTACTCACAACCCTGTCTTGAATTCCTTTGGTTTTACCCTGGAAAAGTTCAGGAAAAGGTCCTGAGCAGCCCTGTGCACCTTTGTGATGCCTGGGCTGTGGCTCTCTTCTCCTGCCAGTGCAAGGAGGGCTGCCAACAGGCACTCAGCAGGCTTGCACACACAGTTGTTCTTGTTCTTTCCTTGGTAGCTCACTTTCTTTGAAGTGCAGATCCAAGTGAACTGTCCCTGGGATTCCAGGGGAGCAGTGGGAGGTCTGTCATTCCCTTGGCCATCGGTGCTGGGCATCCTCAAGCCCTGGTGCTGTCAGCAGATCTCCTGCAGGCAGCCACTGCTCCTTCTCCTGCTTCTCTTCAGCATGGCAGGAACAGATACTACAACTTGATATCTACCTTTGCAGTGTCAGCTCTGATATTTGATATTCAAGGGGGCGGGAGGAGTGACTGAAGATTTCTGACACAAACGTGTTGCTTTTCCCTGAGCTGTGCACAGCTTGGGCTGGCTGGATGTCTCTTGCTGGGGGATGGTTTGTGGCTGCTCTGGAAGGAGGTTAGATGTACAGATGAGCTGGTACCTGATCTGGGGTGAAGCCTGACGCTTCAAAGGAAGCCTGTTTTAAAAAAAATGAAAAATTGAACCGGTAGAGCGAGTTCATCCTGGATCAGTGCTTTCTCATGTGGCTTCACCACTTCTGAGTTGGGATTAGGAAGCCTAAAACTGGATTGACTGAATTTTTGGACCATTGCCTCTCCTTCCTATGCCTAACCGAGAGTTGGTGGTGCCTCACAGGTGTCTGGAAAGTCTTTCTACAGGGCAGGTGCTTTCAGATGTTGAGCATCTTGCAGTACTATTAACAAAGCCCAATTCTAAAATAACATGTGCTATTGTTTACATTTAGCAAAACCCAAAAGCAGTGTAATGCAATTCCTCTCATCATTCTGGTGTGGTTTTCTTAATTTTCAAATAAATAAGCTAATTCTACCACTCTGCCACTAACTCTGTAAATCATCTAAAGCAACTGTCCTGGCTCCCACCTCACTCATGCCCAGGGTTCAGAGTGACTCTGGTCCCTTGCTGGGATCTCATGGATGTAGCTGCTTCCGCTGATCATCAGCCTTAGAGGTGAAGATTTGAAGGATGTAGATTGCTAGGTATGATCTAAACTCCTTTGTCCAGCACGCTGTTCATTAAGTTTCTATTTTACAAGCTCTGCCTCCCAGGAGCCCAGCTAATAAATTCCCAGCAGCCTCTCCGTAAGCTGCCTTCTTTAATACAGTGGTATTAAATCCACTGGCATGGGGATTAAGGGGTCCAGGCAAGGTGAGAAGCTGCTGTGAGGTTGTGCAGCAGTTAATGCATGGGAAGGTTTTGCATCCTCCTAAGCAAGAGCACTGGAAACAGCTCTTGGACCGGGGCAGCTGCACTGCTTTTCCACAGGACATTAAAAAATGCCTTCAGGAGGTTTCTCGGTGTCTGTACCTCATGTCTGTGCTGGCCAAATGGCCAGAAACTATACCACAGAATGCAATTAATTATCTGGGGAGAGTTGACAGGGCTTCTGCAGAGGGAGGTCATGTCTCACAAACCTCTTTGAGTTCTCTGAAGGGCTCAAAAGGCACCGGCAAGGGTGAACTGTCTCATATTGCCACTGGCTTCTACAGAGGCACAAGAGCTGTCACGAAAGTCAAAGCCCTCCCACTGGTGATTAAAGCTGGGAAGCAGAGGGGGTGTTTCTCCAGGAAGGGAGGTTGCTGGTGCCATATATCACAGGTGGTCACTAAAAGTTAAGGGATTGCTTCATGATGGACAGTTATTTAGGATGCTACAGGAGAAGGCAGACTGGGGAATTGCAAAAAGCTGTTACAGAACTGAAAGAGGACAGAAGTCATTGCAGGGATGTACCGAAGGATGCTGTGCTTCACCTTGCAAGTGACGTGCTCTCACCTGGGCCCCTGCCACTTAGGCATGAGAGCCTGGGGCATTGGCAGCCATTCTCACCCAGATATTTCCACATCTGGCAGCAGCAGAGGTAAACCCTGTATCAGGAAGGGCTGGAAAGGAATAGAACTTAGAACACCCTCCTGCCTCTCTAAAGCTACTGTGCACCCACATCTTGAGGGCCTTGTGCAACTCCGGTCCTTGCACTCCCAGGAGATTGTTGAGGGTTTGGGAAGAGCAATGGCATCAGGGAGTGAGAGGCCTCCCTGCCCATCCATGCTCCCCTGGGCTGAGGAACAGCTCCTGAGAGGAGGAGTGTGAGCCCCTTCCCCACGGGCACCTTGATGTGGTGGCACAGGGCTGGGTGCTGCTCTTCCCCCTGCTCTCACCACTCCAAAAACAGCTGTGAGGAGAGACTCAAAGGCACTTTTCTGATGAGGTGCTGCAGCAGCACCTGTTTAATCTTTGGAGACCTCCCTGTGAGAAAGCCCCTGATGACTGCCCTGAAATGATAACGCTGAACTACCCCAACCTTCATTTGGCCAGCCATGAATAATTTCTTGGTCCCCAAAACCCTCTCCAAGCCCTATTTTCCCATGGCTGGTGCAGACAGAAGTTCCCACAGCTGTCCCAACACACAAGGCTCCAGCCAGCTTTGGGAAAAATGGCTTTTCTTGCATCTGCAGCAGGAACAGGAGCCTAAAAATAACCCACCTGCCCCTTTTTCTTTCAGTGGGCAGGGGGGAAAACAGATGAAAAATAAGTGTGACCCTTCCTCTTCCAGACTTAGGGATAAAGATAGCTTCAAGAATATTTTTAAAGGGTTTTTTTCCCCTGAAATGACTTATTTTCACTTGTCTTTCCAAAACCACCAGTACACGATTTTGCCCACTAAAGATTTTTCTTTCAACAGAGCTGCATTTCAAAAACCTGGAAGCCTGCCAACCTTTTAGCAAAAAAAAAAAAAATCAGTCCAGCCTTTGTCTCCATGAGAGATTATGGGATTTGGGTGAATTTTACAGGATTTAAAATTTCTTGGAAAGCTGGTGGCCTTAAGAACCCAAGGCCTGAAAAATTAGTTTAGTTTGTGAAAAGGTGGTTCTGAAAAGGTTCATGTGCCTCGTAGCCCAGCCTGGAATGTGACCCAAGTACCCTGGACCCACGGGGCTGGAAGATGGATGGGGCTGCTCCTCATCCTCTTCTCATCCTCTGAAGAGATTCCCTCTGTGGCTCCATGGGGAAATAGGGAAAAGCAGGGTGATCTGTAAAACACCACTGGGAAGATGATTTCAGTGCTATGTCCAGGGATGCTCAGGGATGCTCCTTCCCCAGTCTGGGGCCAGCTCCTGCTCAGACAGCCTCCATCTGAGGATGACCCTTCAGTTTATCACAATTTTCCCATAGGGATGTATTGGCTGGGCTGGATATTTCTGAGGCTGCTAGATTGATGTTTTTAGTAGAAGTTTCTGTGAAAATCTGATTCAAAAGGATATTGTATGGGAGAAGCTGTGGGGCAAGGAAAATACGCATTTGAACTGAGAAAGCAAATGTGTTAATTCAAAAGGAATTTTTTTAAAAAAAATGAGGTTACAAGACCCTGGGTCAGGCTCTCATTAAAGCCCACGCAGCTTCCAGAGAAAACCATGCTTCATTTCTTGCCTTAGTACTCAGCTGGCTCCTCTTCAGCCATGGTGAGAGCTGATGGGAGGCTAGGATCTGGGCAGCTTCCTTTTGACACCTCCCACCAGCACAGCTTTCTCTGGGCAGTGCTCCCCAGACCTCATCCTGCCCACAACCCCAGAACACTGCACCCCCTCGTGATGCTCTTGGCTGCAGAGCTCAGGCAGAGCCCAGGCAGGAGCCTCTCCTTCTGGGCTCCCAAAAAAACAGAGCAGCCAGGCAGAGGAGATGTGTTACAGCCTAATTTGTTCTTGGCTTAATGCTACCCTCAGGACTAATTACTTTATATTAAAGCATCTGTGGAAAGGAGTAATAAATAAATGAAGCTGAGCCTGCTGGAGAGAAGAGATGTTACTCTACGATGCAAAGCACCAAAACAGAAAGGAGCACTGCTTTTCATCTGCAGCTGAGAGCCAGTTTGCAAACCCAGCTCCGGGCTGCAGCCAGGGGCAAGGGGCACAGGGGGACTGTTGCTGAGATATGGGCACAGGTGGCACCAGCCACAGTTGCCACCACCACCACCAGCAGGAAAACACGGAAACAGGAAAACACTTCTCATGACATCTCGATGGAGGAACACTGGTCCTGACAAGGAAACACTAAGACAGCTGGCTCAAAATGTGGCACCCCAAGCCCAGCCCTCGCTGGCTGTGCCTCCGTTTCCTTATCTGTTATGCAGAGATGAACAAGACAAACCTCTCTGTGGGGGACTGTGAAGAACTCCAGATAAAAGCGTGGAATACACAGGAGGATGATTAAAGACAGCAGCACCCTTTGCTATGCACACAGTCTAAACACGCTGGGCCATCCCGGGCTCTTTGAAAACTGTTAGATGTTTTCCAGCTAAATATTTATTTTATCTGCCAGGACAGCCCTGTGTCGGGAGATCAGCTCACTCCCTCTGTCAAAGGCACCTCAGCAAAGAGCTACAGGCTGGGGCAGGACTCATGCATGGGCTGAACATGTGGGAAAAAATGCTGGAGCAGCCCCAGAGCCTGACCCTGCTCCCAGCAGAGCTGGGACACCACTCAGAACATGCATGGGCTGTGTGATAGCGCCATGGGCATTCCCTGCTGGAAAATTTTACTCAAAACCCTTGAATAGCTGCACAAGGATGCTGTGTTTTCTCCCTCCTCTTTGGGAAGCAAGGGTCATGAAGGCCTTTGGCCAAGAAGCTGCTAAAACGTGATGTTTAATCAATTGAGAAGGGATGTTGCCTGCTCAACATGGGACTGATTAGGGAGTGCTGGAAGTGACAGTGGCATTAGCTGGTAACTTGGTTTGTCTCAACATTGTTCTAGTAAAAACATGAGCTTAAAAAAAAAAATGGGCATTACTGAAAAGTATTTGGCTTAAGTAAGTGACCCGTGACATACTTTTATCCAAGAGAGAAAAAGAAAATTGTGTTTGTGCCTGTGGTTGCCGTTGCTTCCCCTGGTGGCAATGCATATTTTGCCACCTATTTCGCAGGAACAGAATAGAGGAATATTTTGCTGTGATATGGCCTCAAGGGTGAGAGAGGAGCACAGGGATTGAGCAAAGACATCTGAGATCTGTGTCAGACCAGCTTGGGAGCCAGAGTCTGGATTTCCTTGTCCTAATGCTTCACCTTAAGCCCATTAAAAATAGCACGGACAAAACACCTGCGTGCTGTTGTTGTTTGGGGCTGTGGCCCAGGCCAAAAATGCAGCCTCCTGGGAGACCCACTGTGTTTCCCCTTGTTTAGGGGGTGCCTTTCCCCCTGCAAATATGTTTCTGCCCAATCCTACTACCCTTGGCATGAGAAAGTTCCCTCCAGGAGTGGCAATGTACTCAGTAAGAAAAGTCCCATCAGACAGAAGCTCATCACAGACGCCTTTAGAGAAGACCAGAAAATCACGAGGAGACACCCACTGCCTGCCTGATGCCAACAGCAAGGGCAAAGTCATGGCTTAAGGCTGCACGTGTCCTGCATCACTGCTGGAGCAGGTGGAGGTGTTCCATGAGGCATTTTTGTCCGATGGCTCCTTGATACCCAGGACAGGCCCTACACACCACTCATGCCAGGCACATTCCTGCCCTGATGCACCAAACCACCGTTTGGATGCTTCTGACATCTCCTTGGGATACCACTACCCAATCTGCCTTGGGACACTGCATTTATGTATCTCTTTATGTTATCACTCCATCAGGAGCACCATCTCTCTGACCTGGAGCTCTGGGCTCACCAGAAGCTGATGGGAATCAATCGACATGCTGTCCATGTAACACGAGCCAGAGGAATGTGTGCTACTCAAAAACAGTAGGAAGAAAAGCTGCTAGTGTGGTTTAATAGGATGGATGGAAAACCAGGAAAAGCACTGTTGTGGTTCCTCAGACAAGAACATCTCGTTCAGCCAAATGCAAAGGTGTTCCTTGAGGACACTCCTGCAGAGACAAGGAGACGGGGTGATGGCAGTGATGTTGGTGCCCGGCTGGGAAAATGTAAAGGAAGCATTTGAGAATCATCACAGCTTTACCACAAAACATATGCAGGCAGGGTAGGAATGAGGTCAGGACTTCTGCAGCATCTAATCCTTTTCCCTTTTCTTCCAGCATTGGCACCGTGTGGAGGAGGGGAATGTGATGCTCCTGCCCATATTCCAGGCTGAGGGCAGGGAGGATCCCTGCTGCCCTTTGGGAAATTTGGTCTCACAGCTGCTACCAGACTGAGGTATCCCCAGTGCTGCTCCAGCCTACAGTGGCGGTGGGGACACTGATGTCAGGCAGCACTGAGCCTGCAGCAAATCCAAACCCTGCAGAGCCAGCCATGGCTGCTTATGGATTTCTTTGCTCTTTGCAGCGAGTTTTTGAGTGCACTCTCAGTTGCATGTTATCAGCTTGTGCAGGGAGAAGCTGAAACAAAGCAAAAAGCCATCCCAAAAATGCCCATGATACTGCCCTTTGTGCTGCTGAGCTGTCCTGGTGACCTCGCTCAGATGCTGTGCCCATGTCCCTGTGTGGGACGCCAGCCCTGCTCACCACCTTGTTTTCTGCCTGAAAACCTGTCCCTGGGGCTTCCCCCGAGGGTATAAACCAGGCAGAGATGTGGATTCGTTACAAATGTGTGCTTCTTAAGCAGTCAGGAATTGCAGCCCGGGCCCTGGGGTGTGTGCCTGAAGCACCACTCCACAAAGCCTGTGCTAAAACCCGGCCAAGTTTTAATCTGGTCTCTGGATACTGAGGGCAACCTGCACGTAGGCATCCACTCTCAGGTGCAGAGAGCTTGCTGCAGTCAGCTGAGATGATTTCAACTGGCACGAGGGTGCAGTGAGATGGGTTTTTTCCAATATTCATGAACCCTGATATGTTTCATTCCGTTAAATGGGAGGAAGTGAGCAGCATGAGGTGTCCTGGGGCTGGCTTGCACCAGCCCTCATGCAACATGAAACTCAAGCTCTTGAGAGGTGAACTTTAGCCCTACCAAAAAGCTCCAGTGTTAAGTTAAAAAATGCCTTGCTCCTGCCCATCTTGGGGATTGTGGATGTTACTGGACAGGCCAGCAACAACTTCAGGAGCTCAGCCTGGCCACTGGGGCTATCCAGTGCCTGAGGGCCAGAAAACAACTCACAGCAAGACTGGGACCTGGGGCTGGCATAAAGAGAGTCCACACCAGGAAGGCCCTAGAGCATCTCTAGGATGAGACCCACTTGTGGGGTTTCCCATGATGTTGCCTTGGACGTGTCAATCAGAGAAACCTGTGGGGAAAAAGGAGCTTCAATTTCTCACCCTCTTCCACTGCTGCTGTCCAGATGCAGAAGTGGTTGAGCCTCTTGGAAGATGCAAGGCTTGGCATAAAGGGTTGGGCTTCCTCACTGGCCCCAGCAGCCTCCTAAAGGCTGTTTCCTCATTACTCATCTCCTCACACCCCTCTATAAACCTCTTGATCTTCAAACGTCTCTCAAAAGGCAAATACTCTTGGTGTCAGGCAGGACTGAAGCAGCTGCCAGCACGCTGCCTTCCACGGCATTGGGATGGAGATGCTCAGGGAAATTACTCCAACTTGGCTGGTGAAACAAGAATCTTATTTTTTCCTTTTCTCTCTTCTGATTGAAAGGCAGCTCTTTTCCTCAGCCATGATGGGATCTCCTGTCTTTCAACACTGATGGATCACAAATCAAAGCAGTGCTGGGTCTCCACCTTCTGGAACAGCACTTGCTGTGAGCAGCATCTCCAGCAGACATTATCCATGCTCTGCACCAGATCCCAGGATCTGCTCTGGGCTGAACCTGGTGGCTGGGCAAGGCTAAGTGACATCACAGCCCGAAATTCTGACTGAGGTTCCCAAGCTTTGTTTGTTTCTCCTCTGCATGTCCAAGAAATTATTTTTTAAGAGGCCTGGACAGTGCCAAGTCTTTAAGGGAGTGCATGGAGAACATGGCCAACCCAGGAAATACTGGGGACCTGTTGCTTCAGAAGAAACATCTCCCTGAAACCCTGTGAAAACAATCCCATTCCCCTGTGGGCAGCAGTGATCTGGCTTGAGATGTCTTTAAGGTGGGCCTGATTTTTTTGTTCCACTGAAATGATTCTAACAAAGTCTGGGAGCCCAAAATGCCACATCTACGAAGAGGCCTGGCTTCTGACTCCTGCAAAGCCAATCTCTTTGTTCAAGCTTTCCTAGCCAGGGTGTGTAGAGCAATAAAGATCCTCTTGAAAGCTCTTGACAGCTTGTCAAAGGAGAGGCTGTGTATGCTGAAGGCATCCATGACACAGAGCACAAGCCTCTCTGGGAGTTTTGTCCTGCAAAACTGGATTTCAGGAGAGGCTTGTTGTTGGGCAGTGTTTTCTGTCTTCACCACAGGGGGGTTGAACAGGCTTCAAAAAGAGCAACAAATGCAAAAAACCTATTGGTTGACTCATGGGTCAGAGGCTTCAAGATGAGACCCCCACACACATTTTGCAAAGAAAACACAGGAGATAATCAGGCAGGAAAACCTTGAACATCCTTTTTCCAGCCAAAGCAGCCCGTCTCTGTCCCTGGGTAGCTCTCTTGCACGGTTAGAAAGCCTCTCCACTTCCATGCTGTACATAAACACATGCCATATTCCCCATCAGACGGTGATAAACACTCTTTTAACTCTAAGTGTGTTTATCTGTTGGCTGACAAGCTCTGCTTAAGAGCTCAGTTTGCTGAGTCCTAAAGAGGCATCCTCCCTCCCGATGCCAGGAAGGTGCTGGAGCGTGTCTGGTGCTGCACAGGGGCAGAGCTGTCACTCAGCCCACCCAGAGCTTCAGCTCTCTGCAGCTCCACAACCTCTGGCTGCGTTTTATTTGATAGGACTGCCTCAGCCCATGGGAGGGCAGGGCTGGCCGGGGCTGGCACTTGGCTTTTGAAGGAGTGAAGGAGGAGGCACAAGCACTGTGGTCTCTCGCTGTGCCCGCAGGTGCTGAAGCTCCCAGGACGCTTTTGGAAGCGTTTGCCCACAAACCGTGTGCCCACGTGGTTGGAGAGGGGAAAAGTGTCCTCCTTCAGCTCAGTCCTGGTCAGGGGAAGTTTGGACGTCCTCTGCCAGGACGTGAATCCTCTCTGAGGGCAAATCAGGGCAAACCAGGACCTTCCAGGCAGGGGGCAAGTGATGGTGCCTTTTGCTCCGTCTGCTCAACCTCCTCTTCCTCGACGCATTTCCCACTGCATTTCTGCACAGCCTGGGGTTCTTCAAACCCCACTGCCACTGCCCATTCTGCTTTGCCGCTGTGGAAAACATCCCCCGAATAGGAAAATATCCGTTCTCCTCCCACCTTAGGCTGCAGCTGGAAATGCAGCACAAGAGAATAAGTCTCTGTCTGTAAGAGGGATTTTTTGGGAGGGCGTAGAGCACCATCTAGCGAAGGCTAGAGAGGGGGCACCGGGCTGGGGCCAGCTGCGTCCTGGAATCACAGAATCACAGAATTGTTTGTGTCGGGAAAGACCTGTGAGAACATCGAGTCCGACCATTAACCCAGCACTGCCAAGCCCACCACTAAACCATGTCCCTAAGCGCCACATCAACGCATTTTTTGAAGACTTCCAGGAATAGTGATTCTACCAGATCCCTGGGCAGCCTGTTCCAGTGCCTGACCACCCTTTCAGTGAGGAAAATTAAGTTAGTAAGACATGATTTGCCCTTCAAGAGCCCTTTATGGCTTTAACTGTAGGTGCTTGCACCCTTAGGTGTGCACTGAGCAGGATCCTGCTTGTCTTCTCCCAGGGTTTGCATGGAGAATATTTGTCTCACCAGCAGAAAAAGTGGAAGTTAGAAGGGAGTGCAACTTCTCGTGGTGTTTCTTTTCCCAGCTTTCTCCTGTCCCTTCTGGAGGGAATGGGGCAGCTGAGACTTGTATGCAGACAAAAAACAAAAGTCTTGCTCGTAGCTGAGCACAGCTGAGATGGGTATTGCTGCCATAGCTGAGCAGAGCCCTTTGTCAAAGAGCCTGGGGAGAATTTCAGATCCTTGAGGTTTGGACCTCAAATTGTTTTGTTCTAGGAAACCTTAAAAGCACCCAAACCCTCTTTCCTGGTGCTCTTTTTTCTTGTGTCACTTCTCTTGGTCTGTGACTTTGGCCTGAGAGGTGGAGAGCCAAGACCCCCTCTCAAAGGCTGTGAGATGCTGCCCACCTGCCTACCTGCCCCTGCAGCTGCTCTAATTAAAACCTCAGGGATGAATTAACATGGTTTTGGTTTTTTATGGATGTGTGTGAAGTGCCTCATTGCTTTGGGCAGTCTGGGCTGTAATTAAGTTACTCGCAAGGAAACTTAAAGCTTTACAATCACCCTTTATGACAAAATATCACAGAGGGCTGTCAGGCAGGTTGATTAGAAAGTGAAAATGCCTTTTGGTGCCAGAGCAGTCGCAGATGTCCGAGGACAAGTCCGTGATGGCAAATCCCTGCCAACACCCCCGGCCAGGAGCAGCCTGTCCCGTGATGAGCTGCCCCATGGGTTGCTGGCAGGGTCTTCTTCCAAGGCTGCTCCTCCACGGCAGCACTGCTCTGATGGGGAGTTCATCCTGGTGTCTGTAACTGGGATCTTCCTGCTGGGACGTGTCTCCTGGTGACAGCCCCTGCTCTGAGCTCTGTTGCCTGTCTACGCCCTCCTCCCCCAGAGGTGAGGACCAGTTGCCTTTATGCGACTCCTGGTTATAATCCTACTCTCACCTCAGGATAGGGTGCTTGGCCCTAAATCATTCCAACCCCTCAACAGGATCTCCAAAGTTGGATTCAGCTCTGCCTGCACCTAGAGCGCAAAGTCCTTTCTGATGCCCCTCTCCCCAAATCCTGCTTGGCTGAAATAATCCATGTAAACACTTCCTTGCAAACATATCGAGTGTCTGCCCCTGCCACACCCCTTGGCAGAGCTGAAGGTGCTCATGCTGGCTCAGGACAATTTGGGGATGCTCTTAAGGCCACTCTATGCAAAGCAGGACCCCAAGGGAAGGAAGGGCTGAGCCCTGGAGTCCCTTCCGTCCCCTTCCCAAAGCCATGGTGTGGCCATTTGCTGGCTGTGCAAAACCCTCTAGAGGGAGCCCCGAGCCCAGACATCCTCTGGCAAGGTCCCACCAGGTCACAAAGATGCTCTGTGCGTGTTCAGATGGAGGTTTTGTGGGGGATTTTGTTGTTCGTTGGGGGTTTTTTTCTTACGGCTCCACACTGCTTTAATGATGTCATCGGCCGCAGCTGCGGGCTCCCTTGCCCTCTCCGAACATTTTTGCAAGTTCCCATCTCCCCACGTGCCTCCTCACCCACCTCCCGCATCTGCCCCCCTTAGGCCTCCCTGAAGAGGGCTGGAATCTCCCGTGGGGAAACCTCCTCCCTCCTCCTCCAAGGGCACTGCGCTAACAGAGGGCTGGCACCTCACTGCCCTGGCCCCAAAAGCCAGCTCTGGTGGGAAGCGTTTTGGGGCAGCAGCATGTACTGGCATTTACAGCTCTTCACACAGCAGTGCCCAGGGCCATGGCTGGCTGCTGGGGAGTCCCCAGGCGCTCCTGTGCGAGGAGCACGACTTTGTTTCCTTACAGAAAGGGCCCTGCGGGTCTCAGTGGTGGCTCCATTCCCAGCCCATGCTGACAGCCAGCCCAGGGAGAGCAGGAATGAGCTTCCCACGGCGAGTTGCTGGGAAATGGCAAGGACAGGCCCTTTGTCCCTGTCTGGCAGGCTGAGCGTGGTGCATGGAAAGGGACACTCTGAACACTGTGCTTCCAACCAGAGCCTGCCCTGGAGCTGCTCACTCGGTCCAGCAATGGGTCATTGTGGACCCCTTCAGCCTCTGTGCAGGAGAGGCAGGTCCCACCCAGGTGTTCAGCTGAGAGCAACTCTCAGTAGTTTCTAGCAGAAGTCTCTAAGCCTTCCCCTATTTGGCACGGGTGGCACAGAGCTCACAAAGGCTTCTTTAGTTGTTCCTTGTGCTTCTTGCATGGGTTTCCCCTTTTAACAAGTGGGTACAAACAGGAGGTCCTGCACGAGATGCTGGATCAGGTGGTATTTCAAGGATTTTTGTGTGCATATGTATAATAAAGGCACGGGCATGGGCAGCTTCACCCATTAGCCTCAAAGTGTGTCCCATGGTCTGATTGCACATGGAACAGCAAAAGTCACCTGAGCTCCAAAGGCAGCTGTGTCTGTCCCACTGCAGACACCTTCCCAAGGGAGTATCCCACCTCTTCTGCCACCCCTCTGTCCTCCTTCTGCCACTCTGGACCTCTGGGTCATCCATGCCCAGCAGATACCCTGGCACTCCTAGGCCATGTATCCAAGCAGCCACTGGGTGAATTGGGAACAGCAATGGAAGCTGCCCAGTGCCATTGGAGCAGCTGCCCTTACCAGCTGGGCTCTGCCCATGGCAGCTTCCAGCAAGGCTTGCAATGGGTCTCTTCCCCATCCTCATGATTCCCTCCTCCTCCTCAGCTACTTACAACATCAAAGCCCTGAAGTGTCCACTCCTCCATTCCCAGGAGGTCTGCTTTAGCAGTTAGTGAAGGATTTATGCTGTGGTAGGACAATCATTGCTGCCTGTAAGAATAAGTCTCACGGATATTAACCATATTGGGATCAAGGCCCTGCTGGTTTGCCTTCTCCAGCCTGGCTGGATCTTCCTTCCTTTCCTGCCCATTCCTTTATTCATTTACAAGTCCTGTGAAGTCCCAAGTGACATCTGATTTCCATCCAGTTGGACAGCAAACTCACATTTTTCTCACGGTCTCTGTGCTCTTGTGCTTTGGGTCTCTGCCAGGCACTTCACATCTTTAACTTGCCTTTTTTTTTTTTCCTTTCAGACCATGTTGCTCGAGTCCTCCCTCCCTCTTTCCTCCCAGCCTTTAAAGGAAGCAAAATAAAAACGGTCGACGAGAAGAGCCAGGCTCTTTCCAGGACTCCCCAGGGATGGACCAGCTCCCCTCCCTCCATGCCAAGTGGCCCAGAGATGCTTTCCTGCAGTCCCAGCAACAGCAGCTGCTCAACTTTCTACTCCAAAAGTGAGAAATGTAGCAGCCAGTGCTGATGAAAGGGGATGCTCTCCCTCTCCCTCCCGTTTTGCTCAGGGCTCTGCTGTCACTCAGGTACAAGTCGCTGCCCCCCAGACACTTGCCAGTGCCAGATACCCTACACGTTACTTCTGTTTCCCAAAATTCTGGGTAACTGCTCTCATTCTGGGGGACCAAGTGGATGTTCCTCTCCCCAGAGGTGGTGGTGTTCTGCTGCTCACCCACTTCCAGATATCATGGGAATACAGAGGGAATAACGGAACAAGTACCCTCCAAGTTACTTCCTTTCCCACCGCCCCATGGCCTTTTTGCTTTCTGCTCTGCTCGTGGCAGGGTGGGAAAGAAACAGGAGCACATTCTGGTTTCCCCCTCCCCAAACCTCTTTCTTCCCAGGACTTCTTCCCTTTGACACCCTATGGATACAGGAATGATGCAGAGATGTTGACCCGGGCACCAAACTCCAGCATGGTAAAAACTCCTGCTGGTAGCAAAGTGTTGGAGTGATGCCAAGTGTGATGCCTTGAGTTTTAGGTTTTATATTTTTATATTTTTTATATTTTTCAAATTCTGTATTACTTACTGTAAAACTCTGAAGTGTTTTATAGCCTGCTAGCTGCCGTTCTCTCATGCTGGGGTAGACACAACAAAGTCTCTCTGGGTTTGTTCTCCAAGGACACCCAGACTGTCCTGGGCCCAAAATGTGTAAACCAACGTCTTGAGAAGGGGGGCTGAGCTTAGAGAACTTACATCATTAGCTAAAGTTTTAATTGGCCAATTTATGCTGATATGCAAATGGACCAAACCTATAAAAGTGTGAAGAACTCGTGACTCGTCGTCCATCTTGGGGTCCATTTTGGCAGCATCCTCTGGGCTTCCCAGGGTGTACCTTTGAAGGCCTTTCAAATAAATACCACCTTTATTCCCTTATTCCTGTCTAGTCTCTGTTTCCAGGTAGCCACTTCAGGCATCAGCTAAAGGCAGGGACCAAGGCAGTTTCCCTAAAATACCCCAAAACCCACCAACCACAAGAGCACTCCCCATTCCCATTAGCTGCTGGCACTCATAGGCACCACAGCTATGTTGGGGTTGGGGCTTTGCTAGTGGTCCATGCTGAAATGGAGTGCCATGGTGGCTTTTCTTCTGCTTGGAGACAACCTTGAAGCAGAGTGAACCTGAAGTCACGGTGAAAACATCCTTCTGGATCAGATGTTTTCTGGGCTGCTGGGGCTGTGCACCCCCTTCTTGTATACAGGCAAGTGTGTGGAAATCTGCTCTTGTGCCAAGACTCATTTTGGTCCCAGTGAACTTTGCTCCTTCTTGATTTCTTCTGCAGGAAGCAAAGTCCCTCGGGTCAAAAGGTCTCCGTGTTTTACGCAGAGGAATTCTTCTGGCAGCGTAGATATACAGCCTTGCCATGCAGACTCGACTGTTTTTTCTAGGAAAAATGATTGATATTTAAATTTTACATCATGTTTTGAACCAGAAGTAGGAGTTCTGCGTAAGCAGCTGAGCCTGCCCACAAGTTTTTAAGGGCATGAGGAATCTCTCCAGTCAGTGGTGACTGAAGGCAAAGGCTGCTCATCCCTTTAGGCTGGGCGTTTTCTGCACCTGCTCATGGAGATGCCTATTTGAAGCCAGGTAATTGCAGAAATGTCTGTCATGTTACAAAACAGCAAAAGATGCATTTGATTTTTCTTTCAGACTGGACTGATTGGTTTCTGCATCCCAGAGAGTGACAGGAATAAGTGAGACAGCAATAAGTGCATTTTGATCAAATTGGAAAGCATCATTTTCTCATTTTCCTAGTTGACAAAACTCTTATATGTACTGGATATACGACTTTGCCTCTCCTCCTTACCCCAAGCTGTCCCCCCACGCCTGGGAAAGATTTGTGGGGTTCCACCACAGCACCCTTGCCCCAGTCTCCGTCTTGGTCAGTCTTTCCACCACATTAAATAGGCTGCTCTCAACATTTTCCTTGACTTTAGGCAAAATTGCAAAGGCAGCAGGTTTCACCCCATTCCTGGGCCTCATCCCCCAGCACCTCCTGAGGCAGACAGGACTCCTGTGCAAGCCTTTCAGGAGAGGTTAGGCTTGAACGTGATGGTCAAAAAGTTTGGGACTCTTAAGCCTGACTCATTTCTTTTCCCTCCCCCTTGTGAATCAGTTTTACTTCTTTTTGCTGTGGTGCCTGGAGCTGCTGTGGGCTGAGCTTGGTGCAGAGAGCCGGGCACACGAGCACTTGCCCTGGAACTGGGGGGCCCTCGGTGCCTCCCTGGGCAGCTGCCTCCTGCACAGCACCTCGGGCCACACCAGTGGTGCTATTTGGTGTCACCTGATTTTAACACACCACCAAGAGACTCTTCTGGCCGTGTCCCATGGAGACTGGAGGCAAAGGCAGGCTGGGTTATGCCAGAGGAGTGCTGCTTCCCACGTGGGCAGGTTGGTGCAAGGTGCTGGTGCAGCCTTGAGGTGCCAGAGCACCACGGCTTATCAAAGTCTCTGCTCAATTACTGGGATGCTGCAGGGAGAGGAGCCTGCCCCTTCACCTCTTTTGCCTGTTATCCTCGTTTTGTGACTATCTATGGAGTCTAGACAGGGCTGGGACCCACACAGAGAGCTTCCCCTCATTTTCAGCTGTCTGGATGAAAGTCGTGAGTGTTCCATGGCTCACCCTGCTCCCTTGCACAAGGAGGAAACTTTCCTTTATTGCCTCCCTCTGTGATAGCTTCAGGTAAAATGAGTCCTGCTGGAATGCACCAAATCCCTCTTTCAGAGGATTTGCTGCGTGGGGCATCCT
Organism: Falcunculus frontatus; assembly: GCA_013398115.1. Taxonomy (NCBI): domain Eukaryota; kingdom Metazoa; phylum Chordata; class Aves; order Passeriformes; genus Falcunculus; species Falcunculus frontatus. Next base: position 753,466 of record VZRV01009176.1, on the reverse strand, counting down.
GCAAGCTCCCTTTTCCCTTTTTTTCCCCCCGTTGCATCTGTACCACATCTCTGATCCACAGGGGCATCTGCAGGCCATGGTGTGGTTCCAGCATGGCTGGAGTTTGGTTTGCATCTGAAACAGAAATCAGTAGTAGGAGTAACCATGAAAAAGAAGATGAAGGAAAAGGAGAAGAAGAACAGCGACAACGATGAGAAGGAGAAGAACACAAGAGAAGGACCTGGAGTGAACAGTGAAGGAACATGGCGTGCTTGGGTGATGTTGTGTTTTAGCCCCTCTCTATTTATACTCCATCATTTTTATTATTGATCTTGGAAAGAAAACAGAGGGAAAGTGTGAATCTGAATTTGAGATGCTTTACAGCAGTGACCTGCTCAGTGTACCTAAAAGCCTGGTTTTCAACAGCTCTCTCATGGATTCTCTGATGTCTGATATGGGATGGGGTAACCCACAGCCAGAGCCATCAGTAGGGTTATTTTTAAATTTTATAACCACTCACTCACCATTCTCTCTGAAAAAACTATGGAGACTTAATGGCAATCTTGGAGGGTTCTACCCTCTGCAGTGTCTTGCTGAAATCGGGAAAGGAGTGTCCCAACTCAATGGAGACAGCAGGACTGTGCCAGAGGGTACATGCCAGTAATAAATTTTAAAAGTGTTACAGTCCCTCCTAGGAAAAGAGGAATAAAAGAGTCCAAAACTTTGGGGGTTTGGGGCAGAAGTGGTTTCAGCAGCATGCTAATCCCTGATATTCATTACAACTTTAAATCAGTGCTTTAAAAATAGTGATGATGAAACACACTGTCAGGAAATGTCACTCACCGTGTGACATGGCAGATGGAGATTTATATGCTAACACCTAATGATTTTAATGGGTTCTGCCTAAAATGGGACTTGGTGCTAAAAATCAAACTGCACGAGGTTACAGCGAGTGCCGGGCTACTGCTGGCAGAGCCTTGCAAACAGAGGAAACTCTGTGGCGAGCACTTGGCGACAGCACTGAGACATTGCAGCAGTAAAACCTCAAAGTACATCTCCAAAATGCAGTGTGGAACTATGCATGAAAGACTTCAGGGCTGTCCTGGCAGGATGAGCCCGGGGCACCCTGAGGGTCTGGCGTGGGGACACGTATGGCTCCCATTCCTCGAATGATGTTGCAAAGAAAGGATTAAGAAAATACTTATTTTGGTTGCAGACAAACCACTAGCAACTGAAAATAAACAGGCAAGACATCAGCTCCCACTGAGCTTTGAATAAAATGAAGGATTTGAAAAGAATAGTTGTTTGTTTCAAGCACAACTTCAAGGAAGGCAGAAAAACCTTTGATCTCCTGAGCCCCTCTGCAGTGCAGCTTTCAGATTTAGACGTGTGTCTTGTTGGGTGCAGGTCTTAATATACTTATTATCTTAAATGCTTGATGCAAAAAAAAAGCTTGCTGGTCATGGCTTTGGTGCAAGACATCTGGGTGCCAGAGAGCTTGGGAGGTGATGGAGGCAATGGTCCAGCAGCACCCAGGAAGTTTTCCTTTGAGGGATGTTGCTTCAGCCCTACCTACCCTCTCTGCAATTTCCAATGCCTTGGCAAGCTGGACCTTCCAATGAAAGAGAGCTCTGACACCCCCAAGGACTGATTTTCAGAGGAGGGACAATAGGGGTGGAATTTTTTTTTTTAAAGAGACCCCTTTTGGTTCAAATCGATGCCACGGAGCAATGGAACGATTTTGAGCTCAGTTTTCTCTCCCTGTTTCTGAGTCTCTGATTTCAAAGCCTTTGTTTTTCCCTTTAAACAGACGGAGATTGCTTTAAAGGCAGAGCAGGGTTTCCCTGCTTGGCTAATTAAAGCCCCCAAATTTGCGTTTGTGCAATGGGCTTGTCTGGTCCTCCATGAGCACAGAGATAACTCTGCTGTAGCACTTTGATCGTGCCTGGACACGACTGCACCTGCTCCTGCTGCCCTGGCACCACTCCAGGCACGGAGAGAAGGCACCCAGGGAGGGAGAGAACCTCTGGCACACAAAAGGGATCCCACCTTGGTTAAAGGGTGTGGTGGGTGCAATTCCTGCGTGGTTGGTTGGTGGTGACCAGCCCTGGGTGAACAAAAGGGAGCTGGGGGAAGGCTCTGCTTTGATGGATGGAGGAACAGATGATCCCAGCTGGAATGCCACCAGTCCAAGGCTGCACCATCCCTATTCCCCTTCACTTCCTACCACGCCATCTGTGCATGATCCCTGCAATTTTTACTCTCAAACGTGCCTCCTATCTCCACGTGTGATTTTTGGGGGGTGACACCCTTGAGAAAAGGGTTCAGGGTGTGCAGCAATGCCATGTGTACCTGTATGCTGAGAGCACTCAGCTTTTTACCCAGCAGGGTAGGAGACTTAAGCAGATCTGTCTTAACTGAAGGGATAATCCCTTTGGCCACAAAGAAGGTGAGCTGTGCATGCCTAAGGGAACACAGGACCTGTGGGACCTCAGGCACAGCTCATAACCATAGGTAGGAGGAGGTGATGTGGATGTGATGGGAGCAAGGAAGAGGGAGGATGGCAGTTTTAGGGACCTGGGTGGTTGATGCTGCAGGTGGAGTGACCATGGTCCTGTGTTTGGGCTGATGTCATGAACACCATCCTTCAGACAGCCATCAGCAGGGTTAGACCATGGCACCAGGGCCTTTTGGACATGGGGCTTTACTGGGGAAAAGAGGAACACGTAGAGAAAGGAAGTGAGTAAAGAAATCGTTGCATGGAAAGAAATGAATGGGGATAAATTAAATGTCACCTGAAGAAGTCACCAGAAACATTGTCTGAGAGAGGTTTGGGGGTAGAGGGAAGAGGCAGAGAACCCATCATGCTAAAGGCAGTGCTCTGGAGGAGCTGGCAGCACTGAGGGAAGCAAGACTTTAGCTTAAACCTCTACAAAATCACATTGCACCAAGACTTGCCCTGACCGGCTGTGCTGAAGCTCCTGGTGTCCAGAGAGCTGCCTGGGTCAACAGAACAAGTGAGGCCCATGGTCACCTCTCTTTCCTGCTGCTCCTTGTGCCTGCAACATTGCCCGTTTTGTGCCCCCAGTGGTTAATTCAGGAGCCCCTGGTGGGTAATTCATTCATCAGCCCTCAAGGCTTCTCCCCTGCCAAAGCCCACCTCAGTGGCAGCAAGCAGAGCACAGCTCCACATCACCTCCTCCAGCTTTTCCTGCTCCAACCCAATCCGGTTTGCATTGATGCAAGAAAAGAGTTGCACCAAGCTGCTCAGAAACAGCCCCTCCGGTTATTCCCAGCTACTCCAAAACTGTTTGAAACCCTACACCAAGACCTCCCAGTGCTGCTTTTACCCTGTGCTCCCATTCTTTTGTCCTTGCCTCCACCTCAGTGGCGGAGGTTTCTCCAGCATCCAGCCACATACCCAGAGCTGCTGGGAGGAGGCAGCAGCCGCAGCAGCCCCCAGTTCCCACCCAGCACCTTCTCAGCCAGGCTGCAGCACGGAAAGTCAAGCCCTGTGGCAGCAGGGAGGCAGCAGCAGCTGCTGTACGTTCAAGAAAAATCAGCAAATTCTCTGCTGAAATGGAGAATTTGTTCCCCCTGCTTGAATGCTTCTGTCAGCTATAAAAAGAATATATTATTAATATTTATTATTATTATTATTAAGTCCAAGGATGATGTCGCTTCACCACTACCTCGCTCCCTGTCACTTCACAGCATCTTGGTGTTGCAGGCACCTCTCACCTCTCCCCTGCAGACCACCTCTGCCACAGCTGATGGATCCTGGGAGCTGGTTTTGGGGTGTCTAAGCTAAGAGCTGGCAGTGCCATGCCCAGGGCTTGCTGGGCATGACTTGCTGCTGTGGAGGACAAGCTGCTGCCTCCAGGGTCCCCATGGGGCAACGTGTGCGTGTTTGGGCTGGAGTTTGAGACGCTCCAGTGACCACAGCATCAGCAAGGCATCCAGATGAAAGCTTCACCCCTGGCTTTGGATTCGCCTCTGGATGCCTTTCACCTCCCCTCCTGCCACTGGGTCTGGAAACTCAGCTAAAAAAGCTGTAGTTGCTCACCAGTGCTTGTGACTCTGCCTCGCAAATTTGGGCACTGGTCAAGCAGTGCCTGGGGACCTGCTCATCTCTTGAGGAGTCCCAGCACCTCCAAGAGGGGAAATCTGTGTAATCCCATGTACCAAGGGGTCTCCTTCCTTCACTAAGAAGTAGGAAAACACTCATAAAAAACTTATGTCTGATGTAGGCATAAATTGTACAGATGCTTTGTGCTCCTTCTTTCTCAAGCCCCTTTATTCTGAAGGTTAAGAAACATTGTATTTTTGTCTTCTCTGCTGTCTTCTCCCCTTCCTTCTTGGCCTCCAGCCTCACACCAGTAGCCTGCTCTAATAAATAATGTAATGTCTGTCCGGGCAGTCGTTCGTGGGCTGATCTTACCCAATGGATCATGTCAGTGGAAGGGCTGATCCAAACCTGCTCTACTGTCTTCCACGTAGGAGATCTATTCCAGTGTCCTCTGGGAGAGGTGCTCTGTTCAGGTATTGATCCTGTATCAGAGCTATCAGCAGGTTGGAGCAACATTTTCCCACTCTGTGCATGAGCATCCTGGCTCAGCACGTGGAGAAAGCATATATGGCTTAAGGGAATAAAACCTCTGGGATTTAAGTATAGGCCTAAGGTTTTACAAGTGCCTGACTGTGTTTCTGAGCTGGGGCCTGAGGGAATGGTGTTATTGCATTACCCAGCCTTTATGGGATTGCCATGGTCTGGTGGGAGCAGTCAGGCAACCGTGGAGATTTCCTGGGGCACTGGGCACATGGCCCATTTGAATTCCCTTCAGCGCTGCTTGGGTTGGGTTGGTCTCTCAGGACAAAGAAAGCACAAGGAAACCTGCACTGGAGACGCTTTCATAGCCAAAACTGTATTGCATGTGTCAAAATCTTGCCTTATTTCCCAGTGTTACCTCCATGGTCTGGGGGAACGGGACTCACACCCGCATCAGAGCAACAAAAGGCATCTTTTCTGGGCTGTGTATGAGGAGATGCAAAGCTGGCCCTATGGCAAAGGTGTATTTTCCCATAGGTGGGACTCCTTTAACAGGCATCTTTACGTAGGTGCTGGACCCCCCTCAATGCTGAGATCCCTCTGCTCCCAGCCAAAAGGACACTGGGGTCAGGACATAGGATTCAGTCCTGAATTTCAAAAACACTTTCTACAAATAAATCTTTCTCTCTCTGAGAAAGCAGCAAAGCAATGTACCATGTGCACATGGGCACATAGCCCCTGTGGGAGAGGAAAAAGCCATCTGGGATCAGTGGGCTGGAGGAGCAGGAAAAAACCCATTCTGAGCAGGCCCTTCTTGCACAGGACTCCCCAAAACCTCCTTATTCCTCCTCCTGTCATTTGTGCCACACAGGCACAACAGCCTTCTTTTGAATGCTACATAGCTTATACTGATAATTTCCATAATAAAACCATCTTGGAAAAAAACCCCAAATTATCAAAATAAAACCACTTTTAAACAGCTGAAACATTAGAAAATATTTCTAAGTAACTTTGCTTTTGAAATTGTCTTTTCTTAAAAAAAATACTTCAGTCATAATTGAAAATGAGGAAGAAGCTGATATTCAGGAGTTAAATGACTTGGAAACAGAGTAAAATAACTTTGCTTCGAGTTATCAGGCACACAACCGCCTGAGCTGAAACAAAAAAAAATGGAGGTGGAAGGGATTGCATCCTAAAAACTAAACCAAGCTTGAGATGGGGATTGCGGGTTCTTTTCCTGTGACACCAGAGGAAGAGGAGGAAGAAGAGGCTCTGAGCACCCTGAGAATTTTCTGCAGCCAGGGAGTTGTCACCCAGCCACAGGTGGCTGCTTTCCTGTGCAATAAACTCCAGTGGCTGCAAACTCAACTCAACTCCAATAGCCCTTTATGTGTTTTATCTGCATTTTCTGTTGCCAGAGCTCTTGTGAAACTGTTTTGAAGCCTGTCCTGCTGAGCAGATCCCCAGCCAAGTGGTACAGCAGCTGTGGCAAGGAGGAACATGTGATCATGAGCCCTCTTAAATCCATAACGAATGGCAGCCTTTCCTCTGGAAATGCTCCTTTGGAATGGTTTCAGTCTTCAGCAAAGGCATGAGGAATGGGAGAACTGGACATGTCATGGCAGGACAGATCTATTTAAGGTCTGTTAAGATCTAAGAGCAAGAATAAAGTTCATCTTGATCCTGTGTCTCCCTAAAGGAAAGGATGAAAATCAATCACATCCCATCCATGGTGAAATGATGGATAGTGTCTGTGATAACTTTTCTTGTGAAAGTCATTCAAAGCATCTCTCCTTCTATTGCAGCTGGGATCAGCCCAATGGCTTGAGCTTTAAATACAGCTCTGGAACAGCAGTGAGGCCCTTTAAGGACCCACCAACCTGCACAGGGACCATCTTCTTGCGGCCACAGACAATTTTTTAAGTCTCATCTATTTTTACATGGCTCTTCAATCCTCCCTCAGAGGACAAGTTTGCCTCAGAGTACTCAAGTTTTCCTCCTACTGCCTGGTGAATTACTTTGGCATTCACAGCCCTATTACCTTCTAGCGTTTGGTGGCCTCTGAGTGAGAAGCCACCACCGCTGCTTTGCAAGTCCTTTCATGCTCTTTACACGTATCAGGCTTTCTTGTGCGTGCAGTATTGCTGGGCCTGCCTGGTCTCCAGATACTTGTGTGTATTAATGTGTATGAGGACGTCTCCTTACTCAGAGAAGAAAGTGCAGCAAGAAATACCTGTTCTGGCAACCTCCGAGTCCTTCCTACGGAGCGTCCCGAGCTGTTTGACGAGGTGCCACACGAGGCAGCACCAGACTCTTCTTCTGGTTCCTGTTGGGATTCTCTGCGGCTTTGTCAAGCAGGAAATACTTCAGAAGCATATGAAAATGGTTCCTGAAACTTCAGCGTGCACTTGAAGCATGTGATTTTTCCTACTGAATACTTTCCTCAGCCACCTCCTCTTGAAATGCCAGCTAATCCTGTCTTCAGGCAAAGCAACCCCCTCCCGCTGCCTTTTGCAATAGGAAGCAGATCTCTGCCTGCCCTCAGACTTCCCTCTATTACCATAATTCCTTCTCTCCCCCATTAAAGCTGTTTTCTTTAAGTACAGTGAGAGAAGCCCTTTGTTTTTGGCTCACCCATCCCCCACGGTCAGTTTTCTCCAAGTGCCCATTCCCAGGCAGAGACTGCTCCGTGCAGGGCATGGTGGCCGGTGGCAAGGGATGTGCTGTGTCCTGCCATGGTGCACCAGGTGGTCCTCAAGGCCTCAGTGACCTCCCTCAGTGGTGTCATGGGACTTTCAGAAACTGCCCGAAGAAATACGTGGGTTTGGGGACAAGGTGCTGGTGGCATCAGGCAGGAACACACCTGGATGCTCTGCCTGCAGATTCTGTACATGGAGAGATGAAGACAGGCAGCCTGTTGAGCAATTCACGTGTGGAGGAATTCATCCCTGGGCATTCACACGGAGTAACCCTGCCATGAGGTGTCGTTATGTATGTGGTGTATTTATGGCTTCTGTAAACCATTTTCAGAGCCATAGAAGAAATCATTTTTGGATGCTCTGAGCTGAAGTCTACTTCTCCATGGTGATAATTTCACATTCCTGCTGTGCTCAGTGATCCTGGCTTCAAAATTATTCCAGTTTTCAGACAGAGGCTCCCTGTGTTTCTATCTGTGATGGGGTGGGTTGAGAGTCTCCTGATGGTGCTGTCACCTGAGGTACAAGTTTGGAAGCTGTGTTGTGTGCCCAACTGCGATGCCAAGTGAATGCTGCCCCTTGAATAAGGTCTTAGCTCACACTCAGCACAGTGGGATGAAGGGTATCAGTGCTCTGTTGCACTGTTCACTGAGAACAGTGTGTTGAGCACCTTGCACAGTTCGTGAGGAGATGCAGACCAAGCCTTGAGGAGGTTCCACTCTGCAGTCCCAGCTTTGCTTGGCATCAGCAGCTACCTGCCGTAACTGGGCTCACTTGTCCTGCTGTGAGGACACCAGCCTTTTGCTAACAGACCAAGTCTCCAGGACCCTCAAACCCCCTCAGCCAGGCATATCTGCACCAGAGATATCTCTAGGTAAGCAAGACAGTTCCTCACCTTTGAAGCCCAGTGAGCACCAGGTGTCTCAACCCCAACATTTCTGTTCTTGGAGCGCTGACAGTGGGGGAGCCACCAAAGATCAGTGTCTCCACGGCACACTGACAGAGGCTCACATGTCAAACCCCTTGGAGGGTGTGCTGGCTGTGCTCCAGGCTGGAGGACAGGCTCCAGAAAGAAGCTGTGTATGAGTGGTGTGACTCGGATGGTTCCAGCTCCTGTTCCCTTCCAGCTTCTTGGAGCTACTGTAGCACCCCTGGATATCCATGTCGTGACTCTGCAAGCACCTGCAATGACAGCTGCCAAGCAAGGTGCTAACTAACATGACTAAAGGAACTCACAGCTGGCCCTGGCATTGCCAAATCTCTGCCTTTGACTGGGAATATGAAGTGCTTTTCACCAGTGTCATGTGCCCATGGAAAATATCACCCACAATCGGATACCTCAATCCCTTCTTGTCCTTCTCTCACCAGCCCGTGAGGATTTCAGGAGCTCTGGGACTCAAAAGCAGCTGAGGAAACCCCAGGAGCATGACCTAAAGCCCAGGCCGTGGGATGCTGGGGCTGTGCTTGCAGATGCAGCACTGTGGGGAGGGGGAAGGAGAAGCCCAACAGCCCAAAGTCAGAGCTGGTCTGCTTTGTGGTGGCTGTGCCAGGCTGTGCCGTGCAGCCCCTGCTCAGCTGTGTACAGATGGAGAGGTTTCCTGCCCCCTTGCTAGAGCATCCTATTCACTTATGCATGAGCATCCAGGGAGCCTGTGCTTTCACATCCAAAGCAATTTGCACCTGAGTGCTCAATTCACTTACACATGAGCAGCTGAACAACTTACACGTGAGCATAAAGAGTCATTAACAAGTGCTCTGTGCAGAAGGGAGGACCTTGGTGGGCAACCATCACTTCCTAGCACTGAGCTGGAGAGCTGGAGCAGGAAAAATGAAGTTGGTGACTTGGGAGAACAGAGCTCTGCGGACACAGATAGAAAAAGTGTTGCATTTCAATTGCCCTGATGTTTTTTTCTTGCAGGCACAAGGCCTGACATTCGTAATAGGTGCAAGGACTGGGGTTTGCAATGGTTATTTGTTCAGACTGCTGTGGCCTTCCTGGCTAAGTGTTTTGCAGGTATGGGTGTTTGCAGTAAGTATTGCATCCAGGTTTTTGCAACATTAATTCCTCCATCCTGGTCCTTGAGGACAATGGGTGAAATAATGACAAGTACATGTATTTGGACTTCGATAATGTTGACCCTGATATTCTAGTCCATGGTGAAAGGGGTGGAGCTCATAACAGACAAAAATTGGGGCTGTAATGCTGATAACTCCCAGGCTTGGTCCCAGGGGCAAGGAGTGAAATTTTAGTGCATATGCACACATTGTTTCAATATTAACCCCTGTGTCTGGTGTGCAGGAAGCAAGAGGGGAGCTTGAAATTGTTATGTATCAGGATTGTGATGATGTTGAAAGTAAAGTTGATAATGGATTTGTGTTCAAACAGCTTTTAAGGATGGTCTTCAAGCAGAGGAGTGAGCTGGGCATGAACTGCAGGGATTACTGCACTCACCCATGTGTTCTAGTTAGTTCCCACAGGAGAACCCAATAGGTTAATGCATGAGCAGCTGATGAGTGCCTGCATGAGCACCCCATTAATTCATTCATGAGTCCCCAGTCGGTGCCTGCCCAGATCATCCGTGCCTGGGCAGCCCATCCATGTCCTCGTGGCTGCCTGACCAGTTCACGCATGAGAACCCTTTCTGTCCATGCATGAGCACCCAGGTGAGTCACGCATCAGCGCCTGCCTTGCTCACGCATGGGCACCCAATTAATCTGTGGAGCAGCGCCAAGTTCATTTATGCATCGTCACCCAACCGGTTCATGCCTGAACACCCAAACAGCTCGGAAAAGGGTGGTGAGAAGGCTGTGTTGACTGGTAGTAGCAGAAACACAGTCAGAACTCCCCAGGTTGAGACTGTTTTTCCTGCAGTGCTACCGAGTCCTGATCACGCAGCAGCAGGGTCACATAGGACCTGTCTCTGGGCCGTGGAAGGGAGCTGGAAAGAGGGAGACAGGGGCAGGTTTTGTCCTGATGGTGATGCTGAGATCATTGCCTGACTTGCTGTATAAAGGGACTCCTACAGCACTGCAGCTGGGGACAGGACCTTTGGGAGCATCCCCTTCTACCTCCTTTTTTTACCCCTCTAAGCAGCTCCCAGGATGAGTTTGGTGGCACATTCTGTGGTCTGAAAGGCTTTGCCAGCCTCCTCAGCCTGGTCTTTTGGGGCAGTGGAAACCCCAGCTGCAGGCAGATATGTTCTTTAGACAACAAGCTCTGGGGTTTTTTGACCGCCGACTTTTAATTGCTCTGCAGTGAGTACATCAATAGGGGATAACCTATCATCCCCCAGCCACTCAGAAACTGGCCACTGGGCTAAGATCTGAGTTTTAGATACTGCGGTTTCTACCTCACAGGGGCCAGAGCATCATGACTGTGACTGCCTCTGTCCCACAAGCATCTTATGGGGGTCGGGTATTTCACCTGGGGCTTTCTGCACAGCACAACACAGCACGGGATCCTCCACCAGGGCAGGGGTTGGGTCAGATGGCCACTTTCTCGTTCTCTGTGGGCACACAGAGAGTGAAACTGCTGGCTCAGGCAAATGGCCACCCACAGCCAACCATTGCCTCTATTCAGCCATTTGGGTGTTACTGAAGATGCTACTTATTTGGTTGTCTTTTTGTTCTGCATTGCATGACCCAGAAAACACAAATAATTGACCATTGCAGGGTTGAATGACAAATAATAACCAGGTAGGCACAGGCATATTTGCACAAGAAAGAGACAAAGTAGGTGGTGCTGAGGTTGGAGGCACTAAATCAGTTTAGGAAAAAGCTCAGCAGAAATCCCCATTTATTTCCTTTACTTCCTTAAAGACCTGATCTCAGGTAACTTGGGGAAACCCAGCTTAACCTTAGCAAAGCACGGATGGAGCTTTACGGGACCAATTTCAAAGCTCACACCTCCAGAACCAGGGAGTGCTTATTGCAGACATGGACTCTGGAGGCCAAATCCCTCATTGGACTTTGCTCCTGGATGCTCCTGGACAGGGAAAACCAGTTTGGTGTGCTTGAGTCTGAGTGTCTCTGCCAGAGTGCCCAGCTCAAGACAGCAAAGTGATGGGGATCAGCAGGGAGCAGGAGGTGGGGGGGTGTGCTTGGGTGCTCTGATGGGTGATGGCCACCCCGAGGTGTCCCCTGCCATCCATCCCTGCCTGGCCATGGATGGAGCTGCCTTGCCCTGGCATGGTTGTTTGGGGACTGGTCCTTCCAGGGAAGGTGCACTGGAGCCCACCTTGCAGATGGAGGTTAACACTGGGAGGATGGGATGGACTCTGTGCTCCTCGTACAGCTCAAACGATGCATCCATCTCACATTTGGGGAAGAATTCTTCTCTCACACATCTGCTGCCCACCTGGGATGCTGGAAAAAAAACCCCACCTTTTTTCTCTGCCCTTTTCTAAACTCTGTCATAGGAGAAAGATTGTGACGTCAAAGAAAAGAGGGATGGGAAAGCCTAACTTCAGGAAATATTTTAAAAATTAAAAAGAAAAAAAAGAAAAAAAAAGAAGAAAATGTTTTCTCTTCCCAAAGCCTAAACTAAAATGAAGTGCTGTCTTTTTTTTTTTTTTTTTTTTTGGGGGGGGGGGGGGGAGGGGGTAGTGTTTTGGGGTTTTTTTAAGTTAGGCAGCTGCTCTGTCCCAAATAGACGTGAGCTGGCCACAAGGGCTGAACAACCTCTCACAGCAACTCCTCAGCACCAGGATGGAGCACGGGCAGGCAGTGGGCAGGAGGCTCTGCTTTGCATGGACACCCTCGTATCTGCCAAACACCCCTCCTATGGTTGAGGTCGAGAAGAGCTAGCAAAAAAAAATTCTCTTCCTCAATCCAGATTTGCAACTGCTCTGCTCCAGGTTTGCCAAGCACCATGGCAGCAAGAGCTGGCAAACCTTTCTCAAAACAAAAGCTCCGTGGGGCTGGGTGAAGCTGAGAAGGGTCCTAAATTAATAAATGTAAGAGTAGAAGAAACCCACACCAAGGCAGTTACTTTAATGGAAATAAGCTGCTTGATTTTGCCCTTGAAAGTTTATGGCGTTTAAAACAATTGTAAACATGTCAGTGTACATGGATACGGTTTCTATAGCAGCACAGCAACAGTTAAGGGCTTGCTCCCAAACATACCCCAAAGGAAACTAAAAATAGTGTGTCTGCTGGATCAAAATCTGTACACATATTCGGGAAGACATACAGAAACTAGGAGTTTGTGAGCCTCCATCGGTTTTTTCCAATTTTTTCCCTTATTTCCTCCCCCCTTTCTGAAGGGACTGGAAGGAAGGTGCTGAGTTAAGCAGCAGAATGTGGGGAGGGGTGTGCCCAGTGCTGGCAATCCTGTCCCTAGTCCTTCCCAGGCAGTGCCAAGCTGGGAGGATGCCGTGTCCTCTCCCCACCCTGCCACAAACAGACCTATCAGCCAGGGCTTGAACAGATACCTCCTGCTCTCCCCTCTGCTCTGTCCTCATGGTTGCCTGGTTGCAAGCAATGCCTGCCTGTTCCTGCCGCTCTGCCGCTGCCTCTGCCGCAGCCTGGGAACCAGCAGCGCCTCTGGTTTCCCTTGGCAGCACGGAGAGGTTCAGGGACACAGCAAACGCCGTGTTCCCCCCTCCCTTCCTGCGCTGGGGCAGGCTGCAGAGAGGGTGCAATCCTGCCCATCCCTGCAGCAGGGTGGGAAGGGCGGTGGGTGTGGGCTCATATGGATTTAGGACTTGGGGAAGTTTAGTCCTGCCTTTGAAACTGCATTAAAACCAGCTCGGGAAGCTGGATGCTCTGCAAAGCAGTACCCTGCTGGGGCAGAAGTGCCTCCTTCCTCGGCCAGCCTGGCCCAGGCACCCGTGTCCACTCCTAGGGTGGCTTTTGCCCACCAGCCCTGTCACTGGCAGCATCTGCTCTGGCAACCCAAGGCTGCCTTTGAAGCAGAGGGAGCATTGCTCGTGTGGTTTGGCAGTGGGAAAAAGGCTTTTCTGGAAAGGAGGGTGTGTGCTCCTCAAGAGGAGCATTCAGAAACACTCCTGTGGCTGCATGGGAAGGGTTTGCAGTGACAACATCCTTCGGAGTGAGAGTGCAAAAGTCCATTGTGTTCCTAAGGGACCGTGTGATGCGTGTCACAGCAAAAGCCAAGATGTGCAGCAGAGACACCAGCCAAATGTACAGCAGATACAGCACGCCACAGCCAGCACTGAGAAATCCAGCTTGATGCAAAGCAAGGATTTTCAGGGTGGAGAGAAGCACTCAGGACATGCCTTGGGCAATCTCCTTCCCAAAGAACAGGGTCTTAATATTACCCTTTTTTTTCCATGCACTTTCACACTCAGGAAAATGCCAGTTATAAATGCTGAATGAAGGAGCACTTAAAAACCCTCAAAGTGAAACTGTCTCACATCTTCCTTATTTTCTTTTTTTTTTTTTTTAAGCATCAGTCCTCTCATGACAAAGCACCAAAGATATAATGGCATTTAAGTGTCCAACTACCCCACGGCAGTGGTGCCATACCCAGTGCGTCGTTCATAGATGCAGCATCCCAGAGATCATTTCAGGAGGGATTCAGGCACAGAGAGCATTCTTCATGTCTCCTATCTTGAGCAGCTCTACTCGTGCTAAAATGATGCTGCTTTTACAACGTAAAAGTTTTATGCTTTTTACTTTTCCTTAATTATAAACAGATGCCTTCCTATGTTCTGAACACATGTTGCATGCCGCAGCAGTTAATGAGTGACGGGCCCCTGCTAATAAAATCTGCACAAGTGGATTTATTGTGGGCATTAGTTTGCAAAATAATACCTTAATAAAGAAACGTTGCAGGGAAAGGCTTTGGGACTGTGGTCAGTATTGGGGAAATGGCTTGCTAGCAGGTTGAAATCATCACCCTGTTCAGCTTTTTGGGGATGATAATTGGGATCTCTCACATGAGAGTGACAAATGGCATTTAGCATTGCTGCAGCATCTCTCACTACGAAGTAATAGCATCTCACCTCTCTCTCTGTTTTTATTCTGCAGAGCTCAAATTCCTGTGTTTTGACAAATGGCATCATTGAAAGTTTTGTCCATGTTTCCTGAGCAGCATTCCTAGCAAAATGAGAATCACAAGCTGGAAACAGCACAACAAACCACAAGGAAGAAAAGCCGAAGCAGCTACATCACAACACCTAATTGCCTTTGTGATCTGTCTGGGCTTTTGTGATTTTCCTACATTTCATCCTGGTTTAAGGCAAGCAAAGCACACTGCCAGCAAGGGCAGCATGGACACAAGGGCATCAGAGCTGTGGGACAGGGTCCAGCTGCTCTCTGGCCATGCAGCCTTGTGCTCTGAAGGATGGCTGTGGCACCACACGTTCTTCTGCCTTTTGCTTTGCCCTTCCAGCTGTCCTATCCCCTGCCTTTAGGATATGACTACCCCCAGTGTGACCTGAGTTGCTGTTTGTTTGGGGACAATGGGCACTGGGGCAAAAATGCCCTTGGGCTGAAGCCTGGCTATGGCATGAGCTACTTGTTTATGCAACAGAAGGGGTAGCAATGACACCATTCCCAAGGCAAGCAGAAAGATGGTGCCATGGACTGGACTTCCTGACTTCACCTGGTCCTTCCTTGCACATCACCCCTGCTCTCCGCTTCCACTCTGCCATTGCTCTCAGTGCCAAAGAGGGAAGCTCTCCCCACACCAAGACATCTAGAGAAAGATCGTGCCTATGCTCAGCCAGGGTTAAACTGCAGTTTTGGCTTCAGTGTTGCATTCCCAGCCACCTCCATGCAGGCTATGCCAGAGGAGAGCCCAGACATGCTGTCTCCCAGCTGATTTTACTCATGGGTTATTTAAAGCAGACATTGATAGCTCTGAAGTCGCAGCAGCTGAGCTTGGCCGCCAGTGGCTAATGAAGGTGAATGTCAGGAGTCATCATCAAAGTGATTAGTATAATTAAACCAAGCTGTGAAATGCCAGTTCCAGCAGCAGAGAAGTCCCTCTGAGGTTTGCTTCACTGGATTGAAAACTAGGTGCTTCCCTTGACTCTCCTGATGCACTGTCTGGTTTTCTTTTGGTTTTCCTTTGCATCAGTTCTCCTGTTCTGAGGCAGTTACTGAGCGCTACCCCCGTGTTGGCAGCTGCTCGTGCTGTGACCATGGACAAACTGCTTCTTTTTTTTCTTGTGGTCCCACTGCCCAAGCTGTAAAGCACAGATGAAAATATTTAGCTGCCTACCTGACAAGGCTGATGGGCAGAATAATTAATATTTCTCAAGTGCCCTGAAATTTGCCAAGTATTATTGCTACATAACAACTGTTGCTACGTAGGGAAAATTGCTGCCACCAGACTCAGGTGTGGACACCGCCCCTACATTTCCTGGCCTCACAGGGGTCAAAGCCCAGCTTTGCTATGAGTCTGCATCCAAAAAGATCCTCCTTTTGGCCTCTCTGATGCTTTGCTCATGTTGCTTCTGCAGTTTTTGTTATTCCCTTTGGCTCGTTGGGCGGTACAAGACAACACCATCGGTTGCATCTGTGCATCCCATCCCAGAGCAACAGACGGGATGGGATCTGCCAAGGCCAGGGATGGGCAGCAGCTGGTCCTGGCACGGCTGGGCTGCACCAGAGCACGGCTCACTCCCAGCAGGATTTGCTGGGCTGTGGATGCTGGGTGGCCCTGGAGCAAACACATCTTCCTGGGTGATCAGCTGTACCCGGGAACAGCGTCAGCACCCAGCCCCGAGAAACTGCCTGGCTCCAGCCGCGGAGGCAGCGAAGCAAGGGCGGATCTGCCAAGCTCTGTGATACCACACCTTAGTGTCTGAGTGACTCACGAGGCGTTCCACGACTGTTTCATTTCTCTTCTCCTTTTGCACAACTGGGGGATGAGGTTTTAAAAAACAACACGTTTGCCCCTCCACTTTCTAGTTTTCCTGCTGGGAAAGCCTTGTTTCCAATGGCTGTGAACCTTGGCTTGGTGGGCCATTGGTCACTCCCCCCGAGGAGCATCAGCGTTGCCAGCACTGAGGAAGAGGATGAACTTGGGATACACCAGTGGCTTTTGGGCCATCATCAAGCCCCAAAGACAGCACGTATATTAATAAATCAAGGGTGTCATGGGTGGCTTCCTGGTCCTGAGTCCAGCTGGCAATGTCCTGCTGCTGTCAAAGCCTGCTGCAGCCCCAGAGGAGGTGACCCCATCCAAACTGCTGCCTCTGAGTGGTCTCCAGCTCACTCCATTTCCTAACCATGCCTGGTCAGTGCTTGAGTTCACCAGCCTGCTCCAAAGTGGTGCTGAGGCTCTGGAACAGGATATTTCATTGTCACAGACACAGCCAATATGTATTAGGGGCCGTTCATCACCAAGCCATTAGAGGCCATTTGGTGGAGGTGGGGTTCTGGCAAAGACCACCAGCAGTGGGTTGAATGGTGTTGCATCTTCCTCAGGATGATGCTGGACCCAGTGGAGCCCCCAGAGTTGTGGCTGGTGGGCAGGCAGAGCTGAGGACTTGCTGGGAAGGTGGGATGCTGGCTCCTGCTAGCGAGGCTGTACTTTCACAGCTCTGATTCATTCTGGGTTGAAGCAGGCTGCCATACCCCGAGCCTGCAGACACCTTCAGAACAGGGCTTTTTCTTATACAATACCCCAGTAATTTCCTTCAGGAGAGCCCAAGTGAAACTGAGGAGCTGAAGGAGGGAAGTTTTCCCAGCTGAAAGACAAGATCATGGCAAATGAAGTCCAGGGACTGTAAATGCAAACTAAAAAGCATTGCCAGGAAACATTTTGATCCTTTAGGTGGGAGCAAAGGGATTTGGTATCAGTCATACCAGTCCAGGAATGAAACATGGCTATGAATGCCCAAGTATTGACTCCAAAATCCAACAGTGCCCTTAAAAGCAAAGAGAAACCCCAAACCAGTGGTAGGATCTGGGTGCAGACCCCAGAGAAAGGGCAAACACGACGGGCACTGGCAGGTCTAGAGAAGAAAGACCAGGAGCTGCTGGTAGCTGTGTCCCACAGGACCCCTCAGCGGAATGGAGAAAATGGAAGATTTGAGATGCTCAGAATACAGCACTGGAAGCTCATTGCCCAACACCTCTGTAGCTGGTAGGAGCCTTTCAGTTCCTCTCCCAGAGATGTCACCCATGTCACCAGTGGTGTCCGAGCCTCCCTCTGGGTGCTGCTGGCGCTGCCCAGAAAAGACCTGGTGAGTCCAGCCACAGCCAGGCTGCTGTGGGACTCGCTGTAGGCATCTCACAACCCTCGAAATGAAGGGCTGAAGATGGCTATGCCAGCCTGGCCTCAGGGGGACTTTTAATCAGGTCCTGGCTGCAAATCTCTCTGGAGCAATGATTAAACAAACCTTGTTTCAACAGAGCCCGTGGTGGCCTCTTTCCCTTTAACTTCTTCCTTGGACTGACAGACTTAAACCATCCAGAAAACACTGTGTTAATCATATTGTTGGAGTGAGAAAGCCGAAGAAAGAGTATTACTCTGTTACCACGCAGCCAGCTCATGTGGCTTAAATCATAGCTACAACAAGCAGGCCTTCTGGCAGATGAGTTCTCAGGCAGAAAGCAGAGGATTTTTTCCATGACATGCAGAGGGGGAGAAAAAAACCACAAAAAAAAAAAAAAAAAAAAAAAAAAAAAAAAAAAAAAAACTTTGGGCTGCTATACTANAAAAAAAAAAAAGATACTATTGGCTGCTATACTGAATACAGGCAAAAATATATATATACATCTGTGGTTTTGTGTGCTTTCAAGGACTCAAAATTTGCTTTGTTTCTTCAGCCAACCCATGGCTAGACATATTGGACTTGGGCATAGCATAGACTGGTCTCTAAGTGTTAAATTTATCAGGAGACAGTGGCTGTTCCTCTCAAAGGAGGGTATGAGACAGAAGGCTGAAATATCCAGATGGATATGGGTGTTGTGGGTGTCCCCACTGCTTGCCAGTCCTTTTAAAATATGGGTAAGGTACCACCTCAGCGTGTCCCTCCCTCACACTGCAGTGCTGGCCCTAATGCTGATGATGCTGTGGGCCGAGCCACTTCACTTTTCTCTTCCTCAGTTTCCTGATGTTTAAAAGGGGCTGGAGAATTCTGGACCCATATAAACTGGACTCATCCTATGGGTGCTGGGAGCACTCACATGCTGATGTTTATGTACTGATTTTCTTACTACTTCACCCTCCAGACGGGTACAGCAGCTGTAGTGAGCAACACGTGGTGTTTTCATTTCGCCTCATTAAAGGCATTTAAGTATGCCTTACTCAAGTAACACCTGCCTCC
Source organism: Falcunculus frontatus (assembly GCA_013398115.1). Lineage (NCBI taxonomy): Eukaryota > Metazoa > Chordata > Aves > Passeriformes > Falcunculus > Falcunculus frontatus. The sequence continues at coordinate 734,993 of VZRV01009176.1, read as the reverse complement.
TCCATTTTTTGGGTTGTGCTGTGGGTTGGGTGAGGGGGAGATGCTGCCGTGTCCCCCTTCCTGGGAAAAGGCTGATGTCCTTCCACACAACAGCTTCAGAGATCGTGTTTTAGGGAAGAACAAAAGAAAGAGAAGAGCGGGGGGGAAAAGACTTTAATTTTGGGAGTGGATGTCTGGGAAAGCTGGGATGTGTGTTCACACGGCCCATGGGGGGACAGCTGTGATGCTGAACAGCAGCCAAGCACCTTCTCCCACCTGAGTAACCCAAGAGATGCCCCTGGGAGGTGCTGGTGGAGGTCTTGCTTACTGCACCAAGCAGGGCAGAGTTGGTGGAGAAGTCACTGCAAATGCTGAACAAACTTTCCCTCTCGATCCACATTCAAGGATAAGCAGCGAAAAACATCCCAGAGCCCAAGGGGTGCAATCCTGTCCTCAGCGAAGCGACAGCAGTAGGCTTCATGTTCTGCTTAAACCTCCTCTTTTGAAGTTGTATTCAAAGGGAGGTCATCTGAAAGAACTTCAGATATTGTCCCACATCATTAATTAATTAATGTATGTCAGGGGGATTGGCACATGTCCATCCAGGTGGCCAACTCCTGTGAAACCTCGAGCAGCATCCTGACTAAACACTGTGCTGGTACCACAGCTCCATCCCTCCTTCCCTCCCTCCTCGCTGCGGTTATGAAGTGCCCCTTGATTTCACAGCTCTGCAAATACACTTTGAGAGGGTAGATGTTTGCTTATTAACTTAAAGCAAATTACATTTCTAAGAACTGGTGGAAGAACATAATTTAATCGGTGTACACGATCGGCCTGATTGATTGCGGATGATTACACAGCCACCCCTTTACTCTGCCTGAGTGCAATGCAGGTGCAAGTGCACACCACCGGGCATGGAAAAGAAAGAACCACCTGCCAGGCTAGGGGTGCTTCAATTTTTCCACCACGATTTGATGTTTAGTCCCTGATGAACCCAAGGCCGAGTTTGTAACAAGTCGAAGGAATTAGCACGCTCCTTTGGAAAAGCCCAACACCTGATGATCAGGTGATGTCTGCGCTCAGGGTTACAGCGTCGTGTCTTGTGTTTGACAAGCTCTGACCTCATGTCCACCAGAGCTAAATATTAATTTCCTCAACCCTTCCAAGAAGGAATTCAGCATTGGCTTGTAATCTCAAATATTTTCACGCAACTGACTAATGACTTAATCACAGCTCGTGGCACTGAGCCACGCTGATTACCCACGCAGGCAGGAATTGCAGCATGTCGTAGCACCAGCAGCTGCCCAGAGCCCTGTCATCATGCTCAGTCCCAGCAGCATCAGTCCCCAATGAAATTTGCTTGGGTGTAGGTTTGAATCCCTTGGAATCCTACGGGCTGGGTGAGAAAGGTGATGCAAACTTCAGTTTTGTAACCCAGGGAGGCGGCTGGTTTAGAGAGGCGTGAGGACACCACTTGGAGACACAGGTTCTCCAAGGAAGAACCATGGAGTTCAATCACAGGAATGAGGGGCCTCTCCAAGGTTTTGGGGAGCACTTGGTGAAGTATCCTGGCAGGCTGAACTTGGCAGCCAGAGTCTGGAAAAATTATCTGGGCATGGCTGGGAGATGCACAGAAGACTTTTGGACTGGCCGTGGTGCTTTAGGGGACGCAGTGTTCAGCAGCATGGCCCCGAGCCCAGCCAAGCCACTCTGGCTGGGGAACATTTTATTTAATAATACAGACAGGGGCAGTGAGGTGTGAAGGAACTGTTGCTGTTGAGGCCATATGCAGTTAAGAGCAGCACAGAAACCTGGCCAAGAGCCTTTGCTGTTTCCTCGTTGCTGCAGTGAGATCACAGGACGATACGTGCTCTGATGGGAACATTAGAGGGGACCATGTGTCACTTTATTTTGCATCTGACTCAGAGAGCCTGTTCGACACGAACACTGGAACAGTGTGTGGCTGTCAGAAAACAGAAAATAGTTGTTTAAATATCAAAGATTATTTCAGAGCTCCAATTTGCTGAGTCGCAGCTCCAAGTTTCAGTGCTGGGAGGGAAAAACCGGTGTGAAATGAGACGGATCAGCAAAGGTGATGCTCTGCCTACCTACCCTCCCTTCTCCAATGAATTATCCATGGTGCTGGGTCACCTCAGGCCAGCTCGACTCCCCCAAAACATTGGGTGTTTTATGTTTCAGCTCCCTGCTGTCTCTCCATGTAGTGGTACAAGCTTATGGTACAAGGGTACATGGCAGGATCAGAGGGAGAAGCAGCCCCCAGGCTTCCTGCCAGCAAGGAGCTGAGTTCTGAGGCCCAGTTTTCAGCACCAGCTTCTCCAGACCTCTGGGCATGTCGCAGAGGACTGTAAGCCTTCAGTGGTGATTGCCCTTTTTCCATAGCAAGGGACATGTGTTAAATATAAGGAAATACCAAAAACAGTCACCAAACTCAGCTGTTTCCCCCTTTTTTTTTTAAAGTAGGGAGAGAAAGGCTTTCTGAAAAGTTTTTTTCCTACAAGAGGAATGCTTTGTAATGCCGATTTGTCTCTTAAGCTTCCTCTGAAACATCTTTGAGGAAGAAATGAACCCTGAGGCAGGATCAAGATGAAAAGGGAACCAGGAGCAGTGCTGAGCCAGGGGGTTGTGCAAAGGATAAATGCTTGCATGGATACGAGAAGGGATTGGGCCGATTCATGAAACAGAAGTCCATCATGAAGGTGCTAATCTAGAGTTAAATAAAGGATGACCAGCAATGGGACACAAGCCCTGGTCCAGCTGCAGGAACAGGCTCAGCACTGGCATCGTTGGAATCTGGGGCTCATCCTTGAGGCAGCTGGGACAAGGCTGCCGCAGAGATGCTGGGATACTGGAAATCTCTCACCGTCATTTTGCCTTCTGCAGGAGGGCGCTATGGCCAGGCAAAATCAGGAAAGAGCCTCCCAAGGGTCAAAGTGATAAACCCATCAGATGCTATAGAAGAGCACAGCATGTGACAGCAACCTGGAGCAGCTCTTGGGAGCTGAAGGGGATCCCATTCAACACAGCAAGAGGGACTATTTGTTGTGGCAGGACACAAAGGCCAGGGGCAAGGCTCTGTGCTGTGGTGCCAAGCTCATCCTCTCCCCCCAGGCTTTCTTCAACATGCTCTGTGTCTGCTTCTGCCAGCTGCACCTAATTCCTACATGGCTTAGTAAAGTGAGCATGGGATGGCAGCGTGAGGCCTTCCGTAATCTGGTCTCAGTACGCCCCAGGCACAATATTCACCTCTCCACACCTCAGTTTCCCCTAGTAAATTGGATAATAATGAGATCTATTACCACTGTCGTGTTACATCACATGTGCAGCAAGTGATTCATTACACGCAAAGCTCCGAGCGCGTCAGGCAGCACGCAGGGGTCAGGCAGCAGCCGCTCATTCCAGCACGCTGTCTGTCCGTGACTGCGGCGGTTTTCCACCTATCCCTTGCCTTCTTCCCCATCCCATTTCCTTCAACTTTTGCCCACCGTGTCTGGAAAGGAAGCTCCTGGTCGCTGGGTTGAGACATGACTTCCTCGGAGGCAGGATTCAGCAGGTTTTCCATGTCGGAGTTGGAGCCAGGAGCTTCTCCACCCACGCCTCTGCACTGCTGTCACCTGCCACCCATCTGCCACGTGCCTGCACGGGTTCCTTACTCCTTCGTGCCTGAGTCCCATGGGAATGTCCAGCAGCTACGGGGAGATGTGGGATATGCTCCTGCTCAGGGGTGAGGGTCTGACTTGCACCGTAGCGAAGGGTGAGGCGATGCCGGTATCGGGAGCTCAGCAAAGAGAAGACTAAAGCATGCCCTGATCAGAGGGCTGGAAATACCTGGGTTGGAAACATGGCAGGGAATAACGAGCTGCCGAGCACAGAGAACAGAGTTACAGCAAATCCAAAGGCAAACCAATAAATGCTCTGAGGAAAGCTCAGTTTTAACACCGGGCTTTGTTTGCAGCAGCCACCAAAAGCCAGGGTGTGATGAATTTACCGTCAGGGCTATATTTATCTCAGGTGTTTTAAAAGAAAACTGCATTTGAGGAAAAAGCTATTTTTGGGATGCACAGGGTCATGCCAGAGATCATGAGGGATGATCATCCAGACCCCTTTTGTTCTTATAATCTGGGAGCTGTGAGCTGTATCTCTTAATCTCTCCTTAAAAACCCCAGGGCCAGTGAAACTCAGGTTAATGACAGGTAGAGTTTACACAGCCTGGCACCACTAATATTTCTGACCCCGGATAATTCTTCAGCAGCTCATGGTGTGATGACTATTAAAGCATCTCCATTGACTTTGTGTGTTGTGCAGGGGCAGGACCATGTTGTTTTCTGAATGATGTGGTGATAAAAACTCCCATTCCCCTTAAAAATCTGTTTGTCACCACGTATAAAAAAAAAAATTTGAAGACCACAACAAGGCTGTGATTTCTCTTAAGCTATGGAAAACATAGAACAAAATTTATTAATATAGTCTTTCTTTACGTGGCTAGAAGGGTCTTTCAGTTGAAAAATATATATATATGTATATACATACATATACGGGCATATACACATACATACATTTTTCTATACACCTGTAGGTATGTATACACACACACACACGTGCACATATGGAATTGTAGAATTATAGAATGTTAAGGGGTTGGAAAGGACCTTAAAGATCCTTTAGTTCCAACACCCTGCCCTGGGCAGGGACACCTTACATTAGACCAGAGGCCTTGTCCCGCCTGGCTTTGAACACTGCCAGGATTGGGGCACCCACAACCTCCCCAGGCAACCTGTTCCAGTATCTCACCACTCTCACACTAAAAAAATTCTTCCTAATATCTTACCTAAATTTCCTCTCTTTCACTTTGTACCCATTACTCTTTGTCCTATTGCTACAGCTTCTCTGGCTCCTCTGGAGGTTCCCCTTCAGATACTGGAAGGTTGCTATGAGTTCTCCACACAATCTTCTCTTCTCTGGGCTGAACAGTCCTAACTTTCTCAGCCTGTCTTCGAGCAGGAAGTGCTCCAGTCCTCTTATCAGCTCCATGGCCCTTCTCTGGGCCATGTCGTTCTTATGTTGGGGGACACCAGAACCATACGCAGCATTCCAGGTGGGGTCTCACAGGAGCAGAATAGAGGGGGAGAACCTGCTGGCCAGATGCCTTTTGAGGCAGCCCGGGACTGTGTGGGCTTTCAGCGCTGGGCAGCACACGAAGCGCAGGTCAGTGGATGCACACACACACCTGCGCACAGGTGCGCACATGTGGGGGCACACGGGCTGTGCTCAGCGCGGGGCGGGAGGGGGGACGGAACGGGACTACAACTCCCGCCATGCCCCGGGGCGGGGAGGGGGCGTGGCCCCGCTCAGCCCCGCCCCGCCGGTGTGGCGCGCGGTGAGGCGGGGCGGGGGGGGGCGGCGCGCGGCAGTCGGTGTGAGGGCGGCGGAGCCGGCGGCGTCCATCGGCTTCTTCTCCGCTGCCGCTTCCCAGCCGCTGCCGCCGCTGCTCCCCGGCC
>VZRV01009176.1:703278-729469 GCA_013398115.1 Falcunculus frontatus | reverse complement strand
GTTTTGGAAGTTTTTTGTCTTATTTTATTTTGCCTTTTTTTTTTCTTTCTTTTTTTTAATCTTTTTTTCTCTTCCCACCCACCCGGAGTTGGCCCCGCTCTGGGGCTGGATGTGCTGGGGAAGCTCTTTGTCATGGAGCGGCTGCCGAGCCGTCTGCCCTCGGGAAAAACATCTCTTAAAAAAAAAAAAAAAGGAAAAAAAAAAGCTTCTCTCAATACTTGAACACCGGGGTTCTGTTGAATTCGGGGGGGGGATTTTTTTTGGTGGCGGTATATATATTTTTGGGGGGTAAGAACGAGTTCTCCCTCCGCCTCCCCCGCGAAGTCCATTGATCGCAGCCTCCCGTGCCGGAGCGCGGAATGGGAGCAGCACGCAGGCGGGTGACAACAAAACAAAGGGGGATTTTGTTTGGCTGTTGTTAACCTGAAAGATCTTGGTGGGAAAGCTTGCTTATTTTTCTTTGGATTTTTTTTTTTAAATCCCTAGCTCTTCCAAATTTGATGTTGTTTTACTCTGGAAAAATCCAGATGGGCGGTGGGTAAGTTGTGTCTTTAATTTTAAGCTTCTTGGGGGAATTGCAGGGTTCCTCTCCCATCTCCTCAGCCCTGGCTCTTTTGTGAGCAGCCCGCCGTCCAGCGCAACTTGTGTCCGGTTTTTCTTTTCACTCTTGTTTTCACTTAGTTAAATAATGCATTTTCAGGAGGATCTAGTACGAGGGGGACATTTCTGCCTCCAACAGCTGTAGAGAAGATATTCAAAAGGCAGGGGAGAGAAGGAGCAGTTGACTTTTCAGCCGAATAATTTTCGTCTCATAAAGGGTATCTTTTAAAGCAGTTACGTTTTTGTACCGGAAGCATTTTTCTTCTCCCCCCTTTGTTTTTGTTTTAACTGCCACCTAAAAAACTGCAGCTACTTCACCTCTGCAAAATGCAGCTTCTGGAATACATGCGAGCAAAAGGCAATCTGGCTGTAACGCTGATGTTTCTGGCCTTAAAGGCCACCCCCTTTTTTTTTTTTTTTTTTTTTTAATTTTTTTGCTGGGACTCCTCTGCCTTGAAAAAACACTACTTGGCAAGGAAAATTACAAAGCCTTGCAGCTAGCTAGAAGCTGGCGCTTCTGCATCTGGAGGACGATAGGTTTTTTTTTTTCATTTTGGAGGCGTATGGGGGGGCGAGGGGAGACCCGGGGAAAAAAAAGGCCTTTTCCGGTTTCTGTTCAGCAGCGTTTCGGATTTTTTTTTCCCACAAAGAAGCAGCCAGATGACCTGTTGATGATACATCTTCAGCTGCTTTTTGTTTCAGAACAAAAAGCCTGTAGGTTAGTGGAGATGAACAGGCTGCCCAGATCTTCGTTTGCACGTGTTGTTTTGTGGTCTGTGTGGCTTTGTAATGTTTTAGGCCGACAGTTTTGGAGTGAGTAATGTAGAGCCAAAGTTCAGACGTCTGCCCGGGACTCTTCCCCCTTTCCCCCCAAGAAAAAGCATGGTTTGTTGAAAATCGAGCACTGGTAGTTGGAAAATTAGAGTCTCTTAGTGCTGTGCAAGATAAGTGTCCTAACTCTTTGAAGTCGTGTGAATGGCCTGGCAGGAAGCTTTAGGAATGCATTTTGGTTGTATATAGGTTGCTAGTGGGTACCTTAAGCTTCAACATCTCCTATTTCAAATGAATTAAACACGTAGGAGCACCTACTGTTAGGCTGAGTAAAGTCGTGTAACGTGTGCCTCATGAATGTTTCCGTTCTTACCAAACACCAGAATGTATTTCTCAACACAGCAGCTCGCCGTTCATCTTGGAAATTTACATTCTGAGTAACTACTAGTATTTCAGTTAAAGTAGAACTTAATGTACTACCTCTCCTACAACCATTTTGTGTTTTGGTAGCAATATTGGTTTCTGTTAAGAACCCAGGCATGGCAAACAGGATCCTTTCACTTCAGCATTTATAGCTAGTGACTGTGTTTGTAGGTACAAAATAGAGGATCATGTTCTTGGAGCCAGTGGTATTTAAAACTCTTATTCATTTGTAAGGAGCTAATTACAAGTATTTTTTGATATAAAATGTCTTTTCAGACAGGAGCTCTGGAATACACGAAAGCAGAAAACCCAAAGCTGTTTGTAGATGCTAATCCATGCCCTGAGCTAAAAAAGGAAGAATGAGGGTGTTTCATGAGAAATCAGTCACCTTTAAGTGCATACTTGTAAGCGAAATTACACTGTTGATTAGCAATTCCTGCTGGATGCCAGTAATTGGAGGTACTTGTTGCTGGCTGGTCACTGTGCGCCTTGCTGGTTAGATTGTAAAAGTTTTGACTGAACATCAGGATGAAAGAGTCCGGCTCTTTTGCCTCCTAGACATTCATTCCTTAATCTCCAGATTCACAAGTGTGCTGACAAACTGTCAAAGGAAGTGACAGCAAAGACATGGGATAGGAAGTAGGTCGAGTGCTGCTGAATGCTGCTGAGTTTCAGTGGAAAAAAAAGTGAGCATGTTTCCATCTGATCTTGTTTCTGTTTCCTTTCGATCTACTGGTTAGCAGGATGCACCAGGAAGTGTCATACTCCTACTGCAGTTCCCCAGTCCTACTGAAATTAATATTGCATCTCCAGTCAGGCCCAGTTAGTCTACCTGGATGAAAAGACTCACGGGGAAGAAGGTAAAATAGCAATTTAGTTATGAAAAATCGTGTCAGTTGGGCAAAACTTAAGTGGCTCTGTGCCTCTCAGGAGGTGATCAGCACCTCCTGGGATGGATTTCCTTATCCCTCTGCTGATGTAGGCTCTCTGCTGAGTGCTTGGGAGTGGGCTGGGGCAATAAGGTAGCATCATGGCACATTCTTTGTGGCTTTAATGTTTTGTAATGGATGTGGCAATTAATAGTTACAAGTGATTGTGTTTCTTGTTCAAAGTGTTTAAATGTATGTATTCAAAAGCTTGCCTTTCAAGTTAAAAAAGATGGAAGCTCTTTGTCCTGCTAGAAATCCTCCTAAAACTTAAAAAGCAAGCTCTATCTTGTTTCTGCCTTCTGCTAAAAGCAGTAAAAACTCTTTGACAATAACTTGATTTGCAGAAAAATGACGGCCTTGCATAATGAGTATATTCTTTCACAAGTATCCTGTATTTATTTTGGTTTGAAAAGAAACTTTCTTCAGGTAAGCAGAAGTGCTTTGCACGAGTGAGTGCACAGCTTATGGGCTGCCTAGGTGAGCCCTATGCCATGGACTTCTTTTGCTGACACATGTGACGTGATTGGAGCACCAAATGTTTGTAGCTGCTCAAAGTGACCTTTCTGGAATAACCCTGTAGTGATGAGTGATTGTGAAATAGTTGACTGGAAACTACAGGCTTTGCAGGAAAAAGCTACTGTCCTCTGCTGGCACACTGTGCTGGAGGTAGGTGCTCATCAGTACCAGTCCTGCTCCAGCAGTGTCTCCTGGCTGGCGTGTGAGGTGTAAATGCTGTGAGGTGGCATCTGGGGACGTGGGCTCAAGTGTGAACGAGTCAGCAGCTTGTTTGGTTGAGATTGAATGCAGTGCCTGGGTGAAAGTGTTTGGTTAAGGATTGATGGTATCCTTTGGAGCCTGCCATGCAGGAGCACGGCTCAGTGCATGAACAGGTAATAAAAGTTAATCTGCTGACCTTGGTTTTAATCCATGCTGCTGAATTTAATCACAGTGACTTGAATGCCACCCGTGGTACTTATGTAAATGCTGAATTTTGGGCTTGAATCTCATACTCAAGAGCAGAGTGGACTAAACCTCGTAGTGAATTTCTGGCTGTGGTTTCAGCATTGGGAGTATCCTATAATTTTATTCTTCTAATTAAAGCTATATTGCAGTTTTTAGATTAGGAGTGGTCAAAACCTCTTACTCTGGTCCAGTAATTATATTCTTGTCAGGAAGAGGATTTGTTCAATTCACACTCCCTTTCCTTGTTCACCTGTATGCGTTATAGAAGACTTGGGATATGTGTCAATATTGGCTCAAAACACTCTTGATCTGTGTTGATGTTGGCTGACAGCTATGTTAACCAGATGTTTTTCTGTGCCAACCCTGTTTGTAGAAGCTAATTGTGTAAATGTGTTTTAGAAGGGAGAAAAGCATTCCTTTTGAGAAGTTTTTTTTACTAGTACAGAGATGTTTGTGGCAGGGAGGTGCCGATCTGGCTACATTAGGGTGTGTATATTTGTGTGAACAGCAAGGAGGGTATTGAAAGGCTATAGTTAAAAAGACCCAAACCAGGAATGATCCCTAGAATATTTTTTGTTATTATTAAGAGTAGCTGATAATATGGATAGCTACTAGATAATGGTGTTTTGTGAATTGATTGAGGTTTTGAGTGAATGGGATATATAAAAAAATACTTTGTAGGTACTTGCAGGTTACGGGTTTGGAGTAAGTTAGGCAGGGTTCTCTGGGGGATAGTTTGTTGGAGCTAGGACTTGAAGATACGAAACAGCAAACAAACAAAACCGAAAGAAACCCCTAAACCAACCAACATCCAGAAAAATAATAAAACACAAATCGCTGCCTAGCCAGAATTTTCTTTTAAGTAGACCACCATCAATGGTTTTTTTCCTTCTATTGCCAATTGATTCTTCTGTCTGGATGTACTTAGCTGCTTGTATTTCAAGTTTGTAATGTTTCTGTAACTATGTAACCCTTTGGGCTTCATTACAAAGGCTTACAAATACTCTTTTCTGAGCTGGGGTACCTATTTTCCTTATTTTATGGACAAGGTAGGGAATAGAGATTGAATTTGAGGGCACTGATTTGGTTTTTGTTGAGAAGACTGTTAAGATTTGACACTGGTGGAGCTCAAGGTCTGCAAGAATTTGTGAAGGCATAGTGAGAACAAACTTAGTGATGTGATTTGTACATCTCACGCTGTCCTGCTTGTCTCTTCAGTGGTTTTGCTTAATTGTCTGAACCGTGTAGTGAGCAACTGGAAAGTTGCAGCTGTTGAGTTAGCTTGTCCCTGCCAGCTTATCCCCACAGATCCCCCCCTTGATCTTGGCCAAAACCACAAATGGCTTCATTGTTTTTTGGATCAGGGCAGTCAAACTGGCATCTCTGGGCTAGATCTAGCTTGAAACATTTTAACCAGCCGGTCATTTTCACCCAGGAATTGATCAGTGATATCTTGGGAGGCATCTGGGTAGAACTGTGAGCTTTTGGAAAGGGAGCTCATGTGCCTGTGCAGCCTGCACACGTGGCCCCCTTACACTGTTAGACAAGGTTTAACTAGTCATAAAGTTAGGCTTGGGGTTCCCTGTGTTTGTAGCTCCTTTCCTTGCGTCAAGATCGTGCCTTTCCGACAGTTACAGATCTGCCCCAAAGTGCCCACTTTCTCTGTTCCCAGATCCTTCTGCTTTTAATAGTCTAGCAGTATTAAACAGTAAAGACTGGATTTTTAAAATCATACGAGCTTGAGTACTGCATCTGTTATAATCTTTGTCCTAAGACAAATTATTTGTGTTAAATGATAAAAGTGGTCCCTGAAGAATTTCTGCTAAGAAATCTCAATGCTCCTCTTCTCTTTAAGTGTTAATAGATATCAAGGTAGCATGAGACAAAAATCTCAGTATATCCTTTCCACTTATCTGAAGCAGTTGTAGTTCCATACAATATTTTTACAAGAATAATTATTGCCTGTATTGTGGTTTAGCACAAGTTTCAACTGGGAAAATAAGCAATGATCCTTATGTCAGATCATGGAGCTGAACTGTTTATTTGGTATGAGATTAGGGGTAAAAATGCAAAATGCATCGTACACGGAGGCTTACTGTAAGTAATTTACTTACTTCTAAAGAACTTGTTGCTCATTTCCCTTCTTTAATGCACCTCTTGGGATAAACTGCTATATTCTAAAAATGTCAGTTCTGTCATTTCCCACTTTTTTTTTTCTTTGTTTGGCTTGGTTTACTTTTTTCTGAGCCACTTCAAATACTCTGAGGAGTGCTCGACGTGGAAGAAAGTAAATGCAGGTAGATATTTGAGTTGCTGTGTTTAGATTGGTGATGTATTTTAAGGTTAGCAGAAGATGACTTTGAACTTCTGTACTGCAGTGCAAGAGAGTAAAGTGGCCCCAACCCTTACTGATCTTGGAGGTAGGATGTGTGCTCCCTCTTGGATTTGGATCTGACTCCTTTTTTGCTGGGCAACTGCAGTCTTTTGAATTTAGGAAAGAAAATGGAACATGCTACAAAATCTTCTGATAGAAACTGGGAGAGTTCCTCCTGTGTAGGAAACCAGAGTAGTTGACTTAATATTTGAGAAGCCAGGATTATGGGCTGTTCAGTCAATACTGCTATTTTCATCTTCATGATCAAGCTTTCATGATAATTAGGTTTCAGATTTAGGATGCTGCTTTCAGAAGTCCACAAAAAACTGTATCATGCCCTCAAGTGGCATGAGCACATTGTCTGTGCAGTTGAGTAGTTACAGTGGAGAAGATAATAGTCAAACTGTAAAACAAGTCATTGTGGTAACACCTAATTTCAACACCCGCTAGTTGTGGGGGTAGTTATTTAATGTACTTTGAACAAAGAGCTGGGAGAGAACCAGCTCAAATGGCCTGAAACTTGGGTTAAGAACTGCTTTTTAACAGGGCAAAGGTCTAACAGTTGTTCAGTTTTTCAGGTGGGTAATGCAGAGAACCAGAAGGCCCAAAAGCAGACACTTAATGTTTCATTTGTTCTTTTTCTCATGTGATAATGTTGAGGCAAATTTGTGATGGTAGTGCTGACACTTCAGATAAAGACTGCTTCCTGCTCCAATCTGCTGTCCTTGTGCCTCTTAGAGTTAAAAGATTGTGTTTTAATGTACATACATACATATATATAGGTGTATATATATATATACACATATCATATGTATTTATAACTGCACTTTATACCCTGGGATTAGCAGACCAAGCTTTAGACAAATTATATTGTAATGCATATTAGTCTGAAGACAGTTGATCACCCCTTTGTGCTTAGATGACTTTCATGGCCAAGTCATCATCTCTTGATTCTTGTGGTAGGTGGATCCGTCATACTGGATCATTGTTCTTTTTCTTTTTTTTTAGTAATAAAGTAATTACTGTGCTGCTGGTAGCCCACATCGATTGTTTTAGTATTTATTGGGTGCTGCATTTGGCGGATGTGGGCTATCATTCCAGTTGAGCTTTCCCTTTTGGTGCAGCGTGAGCTGTTGCCTATTGGGTGAGGTTTCTGTAAATTGCTCAAGCTTGTTCCTGAGGGCTGGAGTGCGCCATGGTGAGGGTAACAGCTTGGTGGGGTTTTAGCTCTTGTCCTTTTTAAAAGAAGTGATGTATTACTGTATTGCGGCTGTCAGCCACCTGCTGAAATTGAGGAACTCAACTTGATCATGCAGGGAAGTAAATGCACAAATAGCTTTTATTTTTATCCTTTTTTTTTTCTTGCACGTGTGCATATTTATACAGTCAGTACTGTGGACAGTATTTTAGCTTTGTCAGAGGGTTTCTGAGGAGCAGATGTGAACATAGAGTAGGTTCTTGTACCTCTCACTACTGGCTAAGAAAGGTCAGGGTGCTCTAGTAGAAAGTGTGGGCTTATAGGCCATTTGTGACTTAGATAACCAACTACTTTTGGATTTCTATGCCAATATATGTAGGCTATTTAATTTTTTCCTCACTGAAATAAGCATTCATATATCACTCTTCTGAGATATGCATAGACAGCAAGAGGAACCTCTCCCTCAAGAGGGGAAGTGTTACAAGAATTTTTGCTGCCTTCCCCTTACTCCCCAACTTTGGGGAGGGACTCGGTTCAAGTTGCCAGTGTCTAAACAGGAGCAGAGAGAGGAGCCTGATCCAAAAGGTGAGGGAAGAGTTAACACTTACTTTAAAGCCAAGAGAGACCAATCACAGGGAGAAGTGAACATGATAATGTTAATAATCATGTGTCTGATGTCTTTCAGTCTCTCAGAGTCCACAATAGAAAGTGTTGTAGGCATTCTGCTATTATTTTACAGCTATTAATGAGGAGGAGTAACAGTCAGATTTACCTGGCTGCTTTATATATTTCAAAACCTCGATCACCAAGAAATAACAGCTTTAAAGATTCAGAGAGTGCTTGGTTGACATGTAGAGTGAGATGGCATGAGAAGTTTCTTGCCTCACTTTGGGCTGGTATCAAGTGTAGCATTGCCTGTTTTCTCCTCTCTTGCTGCTCCAGTTTCCCAAGGCAGGGCTGCGGCTGAAAGGTAACAAAGCTGGAATTGTGCTCCACTCTCCTGTTCAACTAGAAAGGAGTGCAGGATATGGGAGATGGCAGGGAGAGGAACCTGTGTGCTGGGATGGTGGATGATATCTCCAAAGCCCCACATGGATGTTAGGCTTGTCTCTTGGTTTTTGTCCTTATTTTAAGAAAGGTAAGGAACTCACAGGTGCATTGATGCTTAATTTGTTAATGTTTGGAGGCTGCTACAGAAATGCAAATAAGTATTCAGTTACTAATCAAACCTTGCTCTGCTTTGAGGCATGTAAACTGATGAAGTACCAACAAATGTGAAGGTGGGTGAAAAAAATGATAGTGCAGCATGAGTTGCCTGAGTTCAGGCTTCCCATTTTTCTTCTGCTTTCACTGTATCAGATGTTTAGAAGTGTCAACATGACTGAGGACCAGGTAGAGAGCTTATGTGAGGCACAAGCCTGATATCGAGCAGGAAAGCACAGTGTTTTGGAATGTGGGGAGGTCTAACATCTGTTTGTAACCTTTTGTTACAAGTGGAAGGGATTATAGAATGACAAATAGTGATTCTCTGCCAATGGGCATGTGTTCCATTCTGCATTGCACAAAGCACACCAATTAGATTTAATACAAATGTTCCCTCAGAAAGATCACCTTGATTTAATTTTTTTTCAGATGCATAAAGTAGAAATGAACTGAGGCTGTCTTGTTTGTTCTTTAGAGACTAAGTACTATATTTCTAGCTCTTGGCAGACATTGTCCACAAGTACTTCATGTTCCATTGGGCTTATGCCAAATTTAATGTACCGTGTGTACTGAAAGCATCAAAAACAGACTTGCTTTAATTTTAGATTTTACAGCTACTATTATTGATTTTTCTTAGAGCTGTTCCATCCAATCTGCTATCATGTTAATTTTTTCCCTGCAGGAGTTTGGGGAAGGATCATGATAGTCTTCGTGTGGCTAGGGACTGTTTATGTGAGTGAGAGCTGTAGATCAGACATCTCTGCAGTGGCCAAACTCTCCATTTGTAGAAGCTAAATCAGCACACTGCATTATTTGTGAACTCTGTGCTTTAATACTGATTGGTATGTTGTGACTGAGGACAGTGTTAAAAACAGGGTCTGTCAACCGTCGTTCAAGAAACTTGATTTTTATAAAATCCTGAGACAGGAAGCTGAACATACCTAAAACTGTGAACTTTGATTTTTTTCAGCACTTCCATGCTGTATGAATAGAAAGAAGCCCGGCAGAAAGACCTTGGACTCCAAAGAGACAAAAAAGGGAAGAGGTAGGGGAGAGAAGCAGAGCACAAGTAGGAGTTATGGTAGGCAGACAAAGAGAGGAAGGAAATAACTGAGAGAAAGAATAGGATATAGTGCAAAATTGCCAGCCAACATAGGCTGGAGCATTTGTAATGCTACAGTCCTCAGGTCTGCTGATCCCTGCCTGACAGCTGTGTCTGCTGGCCTCAAATTTTGGCTGTTCATCTTTAATTTTCAACCCTCAAGGCCAAGTAGCTGTGCATAAGCATGGCTTCTGGCCAGGTGGCTCATAGCACTCAGAGTGGAACAGGATTCCCTTCCATTGTGTTGATGTGGAGCAGCATGGCATTCAGTGGAGCCTGGGTTTTCCCTTTC
This sequence comes from Falcunculus frontatus, assembly GCA_013398115.1. NCBI lineage: Eukaryota > Metazoa > Chordata > Aves > Passeriformes > Falcunculus > Falcunculus frontatus. The sequence goes on along the minus strand of VZRV01009176.1, from coordinate 719,614 downwards.
ACTCCTTCTGCTGAGGCTGCTTTTATTAAATGACAGTCTGTTTTGGTTTCTGCTTTGCAACTTCAACAACTCTAGGAGAGGGTAAAGTTGCTCAGTTCTTCAAAGACCTACATCTAAGTGGGGAAGTGGGGAAGTCTCTCTTGACAGAGACTTAAAATCCCAGTGAGTTAACGTTTCTTGTTAATAATAATCATTGTAGTTAAAGTATGTGGGAATTCCTAGTTAATCTGTATTGTTAGCTTAACCACGTCAGCTGGTGGTTGTTCTTAGGCCTCATTCATATGCTGAAGTACTAAGTATGGTTTTAAGTCAGGTCTCTAGTTCTCAGCCATAGTTTGTTTCATCTCAAAGATGCCAATTAGTCTTTGGAAATGTTACTTAAACTTTGACAACCTTCAGATATTATCTCACGATCTTCAGAGACTGTATTTTGTGACCTACACCTGTCTTCTCATTCCACTCCATGTACTGGAGACTTTTCTGGGGCCTGTTCAGTTTCTGCAGGTTATCTGGTGTCACAAGGTGCTTTCTCAGCATGCAACCAAGTGACCAACTCAGAAGAATTACTGGTGGAAGAGTTTTTCAACTGGACCACAACTTGTGTTAGCGTTGGTGTACCCCAGGTTTTATTGTAGCAACTGATTATGGAGGCAACTCGCATTAATGTGAGCAGACAAAATACTGCCCTGTGAAGAAATGTTCAGGAAATGACTAAGCCTTGATGAGGACAGAACTATAGGTTGTTCCAAGTGTGTTTTTGTAACTGAGACAGAATTTAAATGTTTTCATTTATTGCTGTTAGTGTGCTTATTTTCAACCTTAATTTTAAAACAGCCTTCATATAAGCTTAGTTTTAACTCAGTATACGTGCTAATAAGATTATTGCTGTACTAAGCAGTCTTTTGCTGATGAATATAGCTTCAGTTACCTAAAAGAACAAAATAAGTTGAATAGAAGAACGAGTATACAGAAAACAAAATTAGCTCTAGTTAAAAATGGGAGTAGTTAAGTTTCCTTGTTTTTCAAGATTTAACACAGCTTTTGAGTACTGCTCAGAAATAAATTCTTATTTCCTGTTACCTCACTATTAATTAGTCCATGCATTTAAAAAGACATCATTTTACTATTTTCCTGGAAACTAACACAAAGTCATATGGAAGATGGTCCCAACTCTTTGTTCCTGTTGTCTGTTCAGGTGCACTCTGCACTGAGTAAATCCAGTTGAGAAACAATTTGGAGCGTGGATCTGTGGAAATCATGGTCGTGCAGTACCTTGTGCCATGTAACTGTCTGGTCACAGGCAGGCCTGCTGCTTTTGCAGGCAGCAGTGTTTTATGCCACCTTAAAATTGTTTAACTGCAGAATGTGTTCCTACTGTACATTAACAACTAAATTCAGGCAATCCTGCAGTCATACAAATAAGTGATAAATAATAGCTCTGTGATGCAGAGCTTCTCTCTTTGCATGCAAAGCTCATGCCTCTATGCTAGTGGCCAGGTTTGTCCACGAAGAGAAGAATTTGGAACGGAACTCTGGAGTTCATCTGGTCCAACTCCCCTTACTCTAAGTAGTTTGAAGTTAAAGCCAGCCCTTTCATCCCTTTATTTTGCCTGGTTTTGAATAACACACAGCCAGGGTGTCTGCTGACAGTGCTTGTTGAATGCTTACCTGCAACTGGCAGTCTTCTGTAAGTGTAAAACTATGACTTACCCAGTATAATTCCAGAACATATTCTTAAATTTCAGTAAATCCTGAGTGCACCAACTGGCAACTGAATTCCCTGAATAATTTTAAAGAACTGAGCATTTGAGTTGCTTTTCACTAGGAGTACTGATAGGAGAGAAGGGTATATATGTGCTGTGTTCAAAGACATGTTTATTCCAGTAGACACTGAGCCAACCTCTACAAAACCATTCTTTACAATGTCTGTGAGTGCCAGGTAGATCTGCTACCTGTGCCTCTGCCAGCTGACAGTTCTCAATTGCTGATGCTCCCTGTTGGTGCTGATGTGGATGCGGCTTAACCATGTGGTCTCACTCTGGCTTTCTCTCGCAGTGTTGAAAATCGTTGTCCTGTCTGCACTAGCAGCTAACTGATCTCAGCTCATTGTTGACAGCCACCATCATCAGCAGGTCCTTTTCCCTCTGCGCGTGAGGCTTTTGGTTATGTATCGTAGATCCAAGTGGAAGCGCGGTTACAATCTCGAGGTGCTTGGACATGGTGAGTTTGCATCTGCACAGTTGTTCTACAAGAACAAACTTTTTTACTTGCACATGAACTTCTTTTCAAATATTTTGTCTAGAGAATTCAGTAACTACTTCTACAGTTCCTTTCAAATAGAGCTTTTATTTACCTCTGGAAGATTTTGATTGAGATTAGCTGCTAAAAGTACAAGTGTAGAACAGTACAAACTATTTCTATTGTCTTGCTGTAACTATCTGTGGAGGTATTTGTTCTCTAATCACTATCCTTTTAAAAAATAAATGGAAGAGAATGCTTTAAGTAGTTCATTGGACAGTATCTCTCTACAGCAACCACTCACAGCTTTTATAAAAATGCAGATTTTTAGCAAGGTGCCTTCTAAACTGTACCGAATTTACTTTCTCGTGCCCTAATGTTTCATTTCTACCTTAGGTTATTTTCAGAGGCTCTGATACGATATTTACTGCTTGATGAGAGTGATGCCTTCTCCATCTCATTTCCCTGGCCTATGCACACACATAGCTCCCCCTCCCCAGATCTGAGCTATGCAGTCCTTGGCCTGTCTTTACTCCAGACCTGCTGACCAGAGTTTTTCCATGAGCTGAGTTTTCTCAGGAACTCAAGAGAAACAAATTAATTGTGGGAGTTCCCTAAGAGGTTCAGGGAGCTGTGCCTTAAGTTTTGTTATTAGACTGACTATATATCCTTCTGATGTGGTAGGCTTAAAATTCTTGCATTGCTTTCTGTAGCTTTGCCTGTGAATGTATCTGTGGCTTGTTCTTTTTCCTTAGCCCTCTACTTTGAGGACAACAGCTGCTGCCTCCTGTCAGTGTTGCTTGAACTAAAGTAGTAATGTGGTGTTGTGAGAACATCAACTTTACCTTGCTTAGACCAGTTTTCAAGTGGAGTTAACGTACTGGTGAAATTGAGAGTACAACCTCAAGTACAAAGGGTGTGATGAATAGTGAGAGGACTTTCGGCATATGTTTTTCAAAATGTTTCCAGTTTTATTTTACATCTCAGGGGATTGGAGCAAATAGGCATGAGATGCTAATCTTAATAATGTTTTTCATGATGAAAGCTGTCAGTACTTCAATGGCTGCTATTTCTGTTTCAACCGCCGAAGTTCCAAAACTAGTTATGAGCAGTCAGTATTGGTGGTTAACAGCCTGAAACATTTTAGGTATGGGAAACACCACTTCATTATTTCACATGAGTTTGCTGACTTGAATTCATGTTGCATTTCTGATCAGCCCTGTATTCCACTGTGCCTCTTGATTTTCCATCAAGTTTCTATCATGAGTGGCTTCTTAGTCTGAAATTCCTTAACTCTGCAAGTGTTTCAAGGGGAAGCTCAACAGATAATGCAGCATGGTGTAGAGCTTTAAAAGTAATGTGGGTGTTGGAACATAAACTTGAGAGTCTTGTTGGAAAATGCATTAGGAAGAAGTTTCTATCTAATAAAACATGGTGGGTCAGAGAGGACTTGCTGTGTTCAGATACTTATATATAGGCCAAAAACACTTGGAAAAATTCTAGGGAGAGTTGTGAAACAGAGTTGAAACTGGCAGCTTGAGAAGCTGGAGAGTACCTGGCATTTAAGTGCTTCATCTCTTCAGAGAAATAGTACACAGCTTAAATACTGTAACTGACAGCGAACATTGTCTCTGATGGCAGTATAATTATTTTGAAGGTCTGGGGCTTATTCAGAATCAGAGTGGTGAATTAAATTACATGTCCATCCAGGATTTGCTCTAGTACAGTCTTGTATAGGTAGGCTGATAATGATCTTGCTTATGCTGCTGAATTCAGTTGCCTTCAGTGCAGTTGAATCTTTACTTACACCTGCATAGTTGGGCTCAAGTATCAGGTTTGGTGAGTGACCTGGTAGATGAAGAAAAACAGAACATGGGCTTCATTTTCTTTTCCTGACTTAGCACGCTTTTTTTTTTTTTTGTCACAGTATGCTTAGAAACAAAGTCCTGCTTCTCAGTACAACTGATCATCTGCTAATCAGATGAGCTACAAATCTCAGTTTTATTTTTGTGAAACATTGTGAAGGTTTAATATAGTAATAAAAAGAGAGAGAGAACTAAGTCTGCTGCTTCATTACTGTGCCAGGAAATAATCCTTCCTCCCTGACCAGTACCTTAGCTGTTCCAGCCATGGCATGATGTCGTTTTATTTTTTTAACAATGGCTTTATTTAGATTATCCTTTTAACTAATGGTTTTGGCACGCTTTAAAAAGACACTTAAGGAAGAGGATCTTGTTGCAGAATTCCAATCTGGGCTAAACTTACAGGCTGCAAGTATTTTTACCTTTAAAAATTTCATTAGAGATTCTTCATTTGTGCCACACTAAAAACCATCTTTGGAGCATGTTGAGTTTGCAGGCAGTTACCTGAAAGGCTGAAGTTCTGTCAAAGGATTCGGTCTCCTGTACACTGGAGCTGGTTTAGATTACTCTGTGCATTTCTGGTCAAAAAGGGATTTCATGTTTCTTTCGATCAACAAGAAAGCTTTTCTTATGATCTTTGATTTCAGTTGGCTGCCACTTCATTGGGAGTTTTGATTGTAATATTTCAATGCCCCTTTGTGTTAGGCCTTTTGTTATCTTTGCTTAACCTTTGTATTCTGGACCTTTTTTTTTTGCCAGTAAAGATAAGTCTTACTACTACAGTGTATACACTCCTAGTGGTATTGTTTTGGGGGTGAGAATTGCAGCCTTTCTTTTTCTTATATAATTTTTGTTTTAGGTAGACTTCTCTATTAAAAGTTAAGGAATAAGCACCATGCTTTGTCTTTGTAAATGAAGACATTTATTTAAATATATTAATAAAATAATTAGTAAGTAACGTGAGGGCGTTGGGATGGAAATCACATTTATTATGATTATTAACCTTCTCATATTGCTGAATGAGGGAGGGTGACTGGAAAAGACAGGACTAGCTATGAAAAAAAATCCAGTAATTCCTAAACTCGCACCCCTTCATGTTAGGCTCAGACCTGTATTTAAAAAGAAGGGCCTAGAACAAGTAAAACATACGGTTAGTCCTGCAGCTGGACTTTGGCAAATCCCAGTACAGCAAATATGAAGATGCTTAGTTGTAAGTTTTAATACCAGAAGCAGTAAAATACAGCTCTCTGTCACAAAACTGGGAATGTGCAGTTGTTCCCAAAAGTGGTGCTTTGCTCCCCAGGCACAGAGTTCTAACTCATGGTTCTCGTTGGGCAAGTTTCAGGACTGAAGCTTTGAGTCGACAGCTACACGTCTGCATTTTGCCTATAATATTAACCTCAGTTTTTTAAGTAATTAAAAAAATTGTAGCTAATTTCTGATATGAGAGAGCTACTATAATTGTTATGATGATATAATGAAAGTTATATAGCTGTATATCTAAAGTTACAGGTTCTTTCCCACCATGGTATTAAACTATACTTTCAAAATAAAGATTTTAGGCCGCAAATTGGTTTTAAAGTGAAGACTTTTCTAGAAAACAGGTTTTTTGTGCTTACCTGTTTTTATCGTTGTTGGGGTTTTTTAAAATTTTTTCTGCAATTTAAATCAAGTGCCTCCCTTCTAACAAGGAAAAAAGCCTCAGCTTGGAAGTGGTTGCTAAAAGAAAAATTTCACCTCAGAAACCGATAAAATTTTTGAAGCTGATGTACTCCTCATGTTGGTTTTGTAACATTGTATAGTGTTGATAACATTTCAGAGTAGCTGACCTTGCATCTTTTTGTCGTAGCAGTCATGTTTGCACGCAAGGAATACCTATTATAAAATCGAGGAGGGCAAGTTTCTGACAGTGCTGTATTTATTTGTATGGTTCAGAGTTTATTTTGGGGACGTGTAATCCACACACTTCCATCAGTGAAATGCTGAAAGTACAGAATGACTTCAGTGTTTTAAAAAGTTTTGAGTACAACAGTGGCTGTTAAGCCAGAGAAAGTGTTTCCTTCATCAACCCCCCAGCTGGGGTTGATGTTGCTGGAGTGAGACTGAGCATGCTTGAAAATTTGTTCTGCTACTAAGTTGCATTGAGGCAACACACGGTGCTAAGGGCAGCTCTGATGATCAGCCTGACAGACTTGTAGCTTTCATCAAAACTCACCTGACACTTCATAAAGTCATACTGGGTGTCTAGTGTGAAATTGGCTCCAATGACTTTGTCATATTTGAAGTTCTTTAGTTTTTTTAGTATGTCTGTTGAATAGTTAATTACATAAATGGTATTCCTTAAATGTTTGAGGTTTTTTTGGTTGTTTTGTTTTACTTTGAGTTTGCATTGGTCCAGAAGCTTGAATGTGTCAGATATCTCTGCTGAATCTGGGTAGTGACTTCTTAAGGTGTGTCAAGGTTGCCCATGACAGTTGGTACCGTTTGAGCCTTCTGCTCTGCAAAAGGATGGCAGGAGACATCCTTAAAGCTCAAGAGTAACTGATGACAAGCAGCAAATTGAATGTGAGCAGGGCTTCTACAAACCTTTATGAGTAGGTGTGAACGAGGCACTGCTGAGCTCAGCCTGTGTAGCTGTTAGCAATTTGAAACAATATTCATGAACAGTGTCAGTCCAGAGAGGGCCAATCTACCCCTAGAAACTTGCAGAGATCACTTCTGAAGAGCCAGAGTTCTTGGAATGAATCGGTCTTCACTGATTGTCTGAATGAAAAGGGGCGCCTGAAATGGCTCCTCCAGACTAGATTGTTACTGTTAACTTTGCTGTACTAGAAAAACAGGACCTAAGGTTTCTGTGGATCGCACAGATGCACTTGAAAATAGCCACACAAGCTATGTTTGGGTATCTGGAGGGCACACCATGGGTTAAAGTGGAGGCTTCTCTTAATCTCTTTCCCAAGGTTCAGAAGGAAAGAAATCTGTACCATATTAACCAGTCGATGTGGTTAATAAATAAGTGATGCTGTAAATCACGTGAAATTTATTTCTGAACTCTCTAAAGTACTACTGTGTTCTGAATTGTCTGGTACTGTTCAAAAATCACTTGGTTGTGGTGCTGTCAAAACTGCCATTTTATGTGGCTGTGTGCTCTTTTCAATGTATTTACCCAACAGTGTTTCCTATTTCCTGAATGGAAAAATTCTTCTTTGAGAGAAAACAAGTAATTCTTTGCACAAAGCCTACCTCTCAAGGCATATAGGTACAAAATGCAAAGCAGAGGTCAGTGCTAGAAGTGAGTTTGCAAGTGTGAAGTTACTTCTATGTGTCAGAAAAATTCCCGAATGAGAAAAAATCTACATTTCTATTTCATGCTTGTGTTAGTTCAAATCTAGCTCCATCTTTAACCATTCAACTTTTTTTTTACTTTGGAGGCTTCTCCAGGTAGCTTTGAAATATGAGCTGGTAAGTACAGAGAGCCAGAGTCCTGGCCAAGATACAGCTTTAGGCATGGCTTTTTGTTTGTTTTGGGGTTTTTTTTCAGAAGAAATTGTTGAGCTGTTTTGCTTGAACATTTTATGTCAAGTAAGTAAACCAGCATTAGTTGATGAGAAATACACTGAACTTGTGTTCGCAAACCTCAATTTTAAGAGTCTTAGTTTCTAGGCCAAATTTTGGAGGTTTATATTCACACAGAATTCTGCTGTGGAATTCTTGTGGATCAAGGAAGAGCATCTTTTGTCTTCAGGAGCATTTTCTTTGCTGGTAGAATTACAAAGAGTCAAAGTGCTGCCTTGCTAATGTAATTGCATTAGAGTTTGTAATGTGACGTAGCATCATTGAAAATGCTGGGGCAGTCCAGGAAACTACATCTGAACATTTTAACACTGCCTCACAATGGGTGCATCACTTTGGCAGTTGCTGGAAAAATGTTCTGCCACAGTGCCTGTCACTATCCCTGTACTCCACCAATCTAAAATTACTTTTGTCTTCGTCTGCTAAATTTTGTCTGACATATGCTGAGTAGACAAGAAGCAGTACAGATTTCAAACGCATGGCTTTTTTGAACACAAACAGGCCCACTTTTTTGGTACCAAAATGCCTTTTCTTATCTTTTATGACCCACACTCTTGGGAATATTTCTTCTTCTGATTGTGGCTGAAGGCTGTACTAACTTAAAGTTGGCATATTGAGCTAGATACCCTCCCTTATTTGAAGGTAACATTTTTCTGTGGACATAGAAAATTGAAAATTTGAAACTAGTGATAACCTTGAAAACCTGCAACTATAAATCAAATGTTAAACATAATGATTTCCTTAGCTCTTAGTTAAAACTGGACCATATGGTGAGACTAAAGTCCCTTGGGTCCTTATAGAAATAGGACAGCTCCATCTCCATGGTTGAGATATTCTGTCCTGGGCTTTTTTGATGGGAATCTATTTGGTACAATAATACCAAACATTGCATGTGACAGGAGCCAAGAGTACCTACCAGTTGTCCTTTGTACCGCTAAAGAAGTAACTGTATTTCTTTCTCACCAAGGAGCAGAATTTAAGGATGGCATCTCTAGCACTGAATTGTTACTATTTGGGAATGACCTTTTTGTTGTTAGGTGTTAGTGTCTGCATAGAGGTAAAGCGTAACTGCCTGTTTATTTTTACAAGCAGTAAACCTCTTACCCAAATTGGATTAGGAGTGTAGGAAGTATTGTACCTGTCTAGATATGCTAAATCATGCATTTCCCATGGGATTAGAAAGGAAAGAAAAAGATCAGGTCGACTGGCATGTGATTTTTTTTTTTCCTCTGAGCAGTAACAAACTGTGAACAGGCAGGTGATCTAACAGGTTCAAAACCTTCTCTAACCTGAGAAGGTTTTGGAACTGTCCTGTTTGAATTCCTGGCTGTAGGAGGTGATGCACGTGGGAACTAAATTGTGCAAAAAGTTAGTTTTGTGTTTATGTATAAATATAAGTTGTATTAGCATAAAAATTGGTTCACCTTAGTTTTTAAGGGGCAGCTTTTAATGTATCTGGACATATTTCAGTATACCTCTATTAGAAACCTATTGCATGTGACAAGTAATCAATTCTTGTTCTCTTGGGTTACTGCCTAAAGTAACATTTGTTCTGTACCTGAGCTCATAAAACAGTATTTAAAGTATTCCTGAAAAGACGTCCTTGACTGTCAGAAGTACGGGAAGCGGAGGTGCTGAACCCTGTGTGTCTGTACGGAGCTCTAACATCTCCTAGCAGGCCGCTGTGAAAACCTGACCCTTGGCTTGCAGAGGGGAGGCAGCCCTCTGACAGCTCTGCAGAGGAATGTAGGTCATAGGCTTTTATGTGCAAATGCTGGAGGTGATATGTTTAGAAAGGAGCAAGTTTTCTACATTGTATAAAGATTATCTAAAGTTTGAAGTTAGGGGGAAGAATGTAGTAAGATGGTTGTGTTTAATAGCAGTGATTTGCAAAATATTCAGGTATGAACTAAGGACTTGGGACACTGACATGCAGAGGTGAGGGGAGCTGTTTTGATGTTATCCAGCACTTTTTTAACCAGAATTGGAGAAGGACTACAGTCAAAATGGTGAGTGTCAAGAGTTTAGTAAGTGTGGTTAGGAGTTTAGGATAAAGCAGAGGGCTGTTGGATAGACTTGACTTTTTGCTTCATGAGCTCTTTGAGGGTAAATGTATTTGCCTTCTTGTAAGAGATCCATTTGTGTGTGAGTTGAAACTGTATGGAATAGGTTTTAAACTGTGTCCCTCTTAAGATATTTTTTTCCTGGAATGTGAGTGTGGGGAGACAGCTAGTTATAGCTGAATTTGTATAGCTGAATACTTTTCCTTTTTTTGCTAATCTGAATGAATAATCTAACATGAAATGTTTTTCATCGGTGAGACAAAGATGTTTTTCGGAATTGGAAGTGTTACTACTTCTAGCAACTGTCTTAACATTCCCCGTACAAGTCCATGGTCAAATGATCTGGCTTTGTGGGAATGAAAAATTTCAGGTAATGCAGGTTCAGCTTGTTCTGCTATAACCTTAAAGGCTTTGCAAGTACAAAAATTGTGTCTTGGAAATGAATTCAAATTTGGCCTCCCTTTCTTTATTTTGGGGGGAAACCATAATACCTGAAGCTCAGTGAATCTGGATTCTGATGCTGAAAGATTGCTGAACAACAGCTAAAAAATTCTTTAAGGAAGTGCTTGTGCGTAGCCAAGATTAATTGAACCACAAATGATACTGGAGAACTTAAAAAAAAAATCTTTTACAATAGCTTTTTCCAGGTACCTGGAAAATTAAAAGTTTACTGTCTTTCAAAGAAGCCTGGTGCGATTATACCTATATGGCTCCGACTTGGTGGATGACTTGCATCAGTTTGACCTTTTTGAAAACAAATGTGCTTTCTTCAGAATGAGGCTTTGCCTATCATTCTTTCAGTCTTGAATTTTTAGGAATTCAGCACATCTGATTCTTCAGGTGGTACTTGAAGCCAGGTGAAGAACCATCTGTCCTGGTTTGAGCTGGGATAGAGTTAATTTTCATAGTAGCTGGTACAGTGCTGTGTTTTGTGCTTAGGATGAGAATAGTGTGAATGTACTGATGCTTTGGTTGTTGCTGAGCACTGCTTACTCTGAATCAAGGACTTTATGGGGTCCCATGCTCTGCCAGCCAGAAGCTGGGAGGGATTGTGGCCAAGACAGGTGACCCAAACTGGCCAAAGAGATTTCCATACCAGAGGATGTCATGCCCAGCACTGTAAACTGGGAGGAGTTGGTTGGGAGGGGCTGGCTGCTGCTCCGGGATGGTCTGGGCATCAGTCAGTGGGGTGGTGAGTGCATCACTTTCTCGGGTTTCCTTTCTTTCTCCTTTTATGTTGTCTCCTTTTCCTTATGTTTTATTTTAGTTTATTTCAATTACTTAATTGTTCTTATTTCAACCTGAGGGTTTTACCTTTTTTTCCCTGATTCTCCTGCCTTTCTCATGGGGTAGGGGAGGTGTGAGCAAGCAGGTGCATGGTACTTGGTGACTGGCTGGGGTTGGTTAAACCACAACGTTGTTTTAAGAGCAGCTTAATTCCCAAATGTCTTCTTGGGCAACAGTTGCTGTGTTTAATTCCTCTTTGGGCCCCATTTCTCTTGTGAAGGACTTCCCTGGTGTAGCTGAGGAGCAGGCATACAAAGATGTAAGGGTGGAACAGGACTTCATAAGAAATGCTCATTAGGTTTGTCTGATGGCAGAGCATGACTCCTGTGATGGGAAATGCCTCTGTGCAGTGTGATGACTTGTTGCCACTCTGTAACTAGGCTCCTTTGGTGACAAATTGCCCCACAGTTGCTTAAGGATCACCATGGCTGGATGAAAGACGTTTTAGAGTTGGCAAATCTGTTTGGAGGAACATTTGTTGTGCCTTAAGAACTTGAGATTCTATTTAGATCTTTTACCCAGCTGTCCTGCAAATCTAATTAATCTCTCCTACCCCTTCTAGATGTGGTCAGTGCAGAAGAGTTCATAAAGTACCACCTACCCTTCATGTTGCAGAAACTTGAGATGCAGAAAAGGGTTCTTATCTGGAAGCTGTAGCTATAACAATGGACCTTTGTTTTCTCGGCTCTTGTAAGAACTTTCTTACTTCTTGCCATAAGCCACCACACAGTAGTGCAGGGGATTAGGTCATTTCCTTCCCTTCCCCTCTTCCTGCAGATTATTTGATTAGCATTTCTATTGTATACTCTAAATAGCATGTTCTTGGCTTCAGGCTGGTCCCCCCCCCTCTATAATCTCTTTAAAACACTGTAGTATGACTTTTTATTAGCTGTGTGACATGGGAACTCCTTGCACAGAGATTACACGTGACGTAACACAATAAAAGATTAATGGGGCTGGTAAGTCAGTAATCTTCCTTTCTTTCTTCTTCCCTCATGCACCTGAGGGTAGGCTTCTGGGAATCCCCTAACAGTGTTAATGCCTTACAACACAGGAAATATTTTTCTTTTTAGGATATCATAGGCTTTGATCAGAGTTCAGCCCCTGACTTCTTAGGGAACAGAATCCAGGTTGTGTATAGTGTGTGTTCAGCATTCAGTATTGAGTTTTCAAATATACCTCCCCCGTGGGATCATTACACATCCTGGTCTTCCATGTGTTTTGCTTCCTTTTCTCAGTGTTTCCTTCACTCTCTGTTTTTATATACCCTGTGTGCAGTAATTTCAAGCTCTTAGGCTGTGTGGGGTTCTTATTCCACTCCTTGCCTGTTTTTGTTGAATAAAATTATCAACGGGTGTTTAAAATGTCAGTCTTGAAATTTAGTTGTAATATACTGATCAGGTTAACTCCATCGTATGGAGTTTGTCATTCAGGCTTCTTGCCAGTCTGGACACTAGAGGCCACAGTGTTGTCCATTGCCCCTGTCTGTAAGGCTGTCTCGTTAGCTGGAACAGCTAGAAATGCATTCCTCTTCAAAGCTCGTGTTGAATGTCATGTGAAATCACGTAATTGTATCAAACAGTACAGCATCTGCTTGTGAGTCAGATAGAAGAACATGACGATACAGCCCTTTATTTCTTTAACAACTTCAAGGAAAGAACCTCCCCTGCAGTTCAGCATCACTTCATGAAATTAACAGTGGTATCTTGGGCTACAGATTGTATTGTTTTAGTCTGGCATGGTATCTGTACAGACTCCAGGAGAAATCAGATAGCTTGCCTAGTGACAGCATGCTGGAGGCATTTGCTTCCAGTCCTCAAGAACTGTCATAGTTCTTGTGATTCCATGATAATCATTAAACCCTCCTCATCATAGAAGTGGGGAGCAATGTTGACACAAGAACAGCTGAGTAGAGCATGGCTGTGAGTAAACACAGGCAGGGAAACAAAGTGGTTCAAACTCTGTTGGGTGAGATTCAGAGGCAGCCGCATAGAAGCGTGCCTAGGGGTGAAATAAACCCTCAAAAAACCTGAATTAAGATGGGGCATGATTAGCTCTAAAAAGGACATCTTGTGCTGTTGATTGATAGCTCCAGAGGGTCACTAATATGAAGGCAGGTAAGGATCATTATCTGCAGGAGGCTGGGTGGGGTGGTAGAAAGCAAATCCATCCACCTGCAGCTGCTTCTTAGGTGGCTGCAGCATAAAGTAATCTACAAGCTTATTAACCTGAACGCTGAACAGCTGCATCTGTAAAATGAGAATAAAGGAGTTCTAGAAGCAAATTAGTCCTCAAGTTCTGCTTTTCAGGATGAATGCTTTTGAAACAGTACAACGCAAATTTAAAACTTGTGTGAGAAAAGTAATGCAACCTAGAAGTGGTCATACCAATGTAGCTAATCACTGCAGTTAAATACCTGAATACAGAGCACCTTTTGTACTCTTGGTGCCATATCTGTGTGTTAAGTGATACTAATGCAGTCCTGATGTGGTTTTCTTTTTTTTTTCCTTTAAAACAAAATCTCAAAAGCAAACCCTTAGCCCTGATTAAAACAGCATTCAAGCTGCCAACTTTGTATAGGCTGGCACAAAATAGAGAATACTTAAAAGTGATGGGGGAGGTGGGGCGGTGTGACTCTTCCACCCCAGCAAAAATTGCCATTTTAAGGATCTTCCCGTTACCAGTGGGAAAGCTGGTAGCCAGTGCCAGTAGCATGAGGCTGTTGATTTTTGGCAGGGAGGAGGATTCAGCTTAAATCTCAAGATCGGGCTTGATGAGTCTCTGGCGTTACTGTTGAGATTGATGCAGAAGGTCCCTATCCCCTCATTTGCATTGGTATAGTGGGATTACAGAATAAACCCACCAACAGATATGCAAAATTATTTGGGTTGAAACAGTTGGAGATATGTGTGTGGGTTTGGTTTTTCCCTTAGACCCTTGCCAGCTTAGTAATCTGATAGCTGGGATAATAACCATACCATTTCAGAGCAGTGTTCAGTCCTGTGTTTTTTTTGGTGACCAGAAGAGTGGAAACAACGGAGCACCTGTACATCAGTGTTCCTCCAGGCACTTTCCAGTGTTCAGCAGCTGTGCCTCAACCACTTTTGTGGAGCAAAGTGGTATCTTTGTGCTTAGTAATCTACAGTAGGATAAAGAAAAGTGTCTTTGAGCCTGTGTGTAGTTTTATTATGCAGAATATCCTATGACAAGGTGTTCTGCAGCTGAATTTTCTGGGTAGGTAACAAGATCCTGAACAGGACAGCTGTACAGTATTACTCAGGGGAAAGTTGGCTGTGGAGTACAGGTTGAGAAAGAGAAAACACGGATGCATTCACCTTGTTCTCAGTAGTGAAGCTGACTTCTGTGGAGCTGCAATTTACGCTGTGTTATGGCATAAAACAGAAAGCTGTTTTGAGAGTTCTTAGATTTGAGCGTTACCCAGTGGCTATACTGTGAGGTGAACTGGGGAAGAGATCCAGCTAAAAAATTAACAGAGCCGATAAACCAACTTTTTAAAATGCTGACAGATCAGTCCGTAAGACTGTGTTTAAAAGATTTGAGGTGGCAAGCCAAGGAGGGAGCAACAAACAGGAGCAACTGTCACTTGTACAGCTTGGAGATGTGAAATGTCAGGCTGTATCTGCATTGCTTGAGCCAGGGTAACCATGTACCCCTTCTTCACCCACTACAGCTGTGATGTAAAACTTGATGTAAAGGTTAAGCTGCTGTGTCATATCGTGCTTGCAGCAGCCTCGCAGCATTTGCATGATCAATTCCACGAGGTAACTTGGAAGCTGTGGTAACTTGATCACCACTTTATGGCTCAGACATTTAAATTATCCCACCCACTGGCTTGATGCAGTGATTTTGATGTTGGTGGAATGAGAAATGAGCTCATAACCTGGTCTGGCACATGCAGATTTGCCTTTCTAAATGCGCATCCTACAGGAATGAGCTGTTGTAGAATCATTGGCCGTGACAGTCCAGCACACAGAGGTGGCATCTGCAGGTGTGTCATGTGTCCAGTCCTACAGCATTAGTGAAAACAGAGATGGCAATGCCTGAAGAGTTTCTGCTGCTATAATTCTCACTGTATTAAGAAATTACTCTTTGTGTGGGAGGTGAGGAAAGCTAGCTGGGTTAATAAATTATGGTTTTAAAAAAAAGAAGAAAAGGTATAGCATGCATGGGTACAGTTATGTAAGAGAAGGAAATAAATCAGTGTTTCTCTGAGAACCTCATCCACAGAGCTGCCAGGCAATTGGGCTGCAGTATTGTTCTCAACACACCCTCTGCTTCCTTTTTTCCTTTTTGGGGCCGGGGATGGATGAATTGCTGGAGCAGGAGCAGGATGCCGGCTCTGCCTCCAGCCAATGCTGCATGGTGCCGCGGTGTTTACCCAGCTTACGCAAGGCAGAGCCGGCCCCTCTTGAGGCAGGAGGCGCTTCCCACGGCTGAAGTAAAAGCACACAGAACAGTCACTCAGTCTGGCAGTTGCTGGGGGTTTAAAGGAGTTGGTGGATTTCAGCTGATTTTTAACAAGATCGAAGGGTTGGATTTTTTTCTTCTCTACTGTGTAGGAATACTGAGAGGACACAAATATCCTGGTAAGTTCTCTGCATGCCATCGCTTTTCCTTTTTAGTGTGGTATTGTTTCAGTCTCTCTTCTGAAAGCCTCCTCAGTTGCAGTGGTTTTCAGTGATGCGGTGGAAAGGAAATCTGAGAGCGGGCAGTGTCTGCAGGCTGCCCTTCCACCTCAGAGAGGTAGAGACATTCAAAGTGCACAGCATAATAAGTGCTGGTTGATCATAAGAAGTGTCAGTCACTTCTCGTTTTTTGGGTGCAGAGCAAGGTGCCTTAAAACTGTCATTACCTGATAAAATTGTACCAAGGGGAATTTCTCATGGAGCTGTTAAATATTTGTGTTGTCTAAACCAAAAAAAAGGCTTTAAATGTAACTTCTATTTTTGCTAGATGATATAGTATGCTACATGAAAAGGCTTTAGTGTAATACAAACAGCTATTTAGCAGATACTTTGGTACATGAACTGCCTCATCAAGAAGTCAGAGGCTCATAAAAAGCAAAACTGTAACATTCAGGCGTGTAGAACAAGCAGTCATTGTGGTTTTCTGCAAGCCCAGGCTCCTCAGCCATATATTCCAGTACAGGTGCATCAGACAGTAGATTTTCCCGGAGCTTTGAAAAGCTCCATTGCTTTGTGTAAAAATGAAATGCCTCTGTTTTGGTCTAAACTCTTAGGAAGTTTTGCTCTTGTGACTGACTCTAACTGAAAGTTGGGACTGCTTTTTTTT